>CM068964.1:24295254-24312496 GCA_035128595.1 Eptatretus atami | reverse complement strand
TTTAGTGGAGTCGTTAAACACCGTTTGTGGCGATCTTTCTGTTCCGATGATGATGTTGTTGGTGGGTAAACAAACTTTCACTGCATTCATTGCCTGGTTATTCGTCTTCTTTGCCTGGTGATAGTGGAGTAGAGGTTTGCAGTACGGATCTCTACGATCCACGTAAATAAATCCTCCACCGTTCTCTAGATTCAGATTGCTCGACACTTCACTCTTCACTTTTTCATGAAATTAAACAAGTTCCGCCACTGTAACACGTTATTCATTCTCCACTTTGACTACTTGAGGAAGCTTTGTTGTTTTAATTACCTTGCAATATTTCTGAAGGTATTGAATCGATTGTGAACTATAGTCATATTTTGTTGTGCTTTCTGTCAAACTGAATAAACATAAGAAACTAGAACGGCACTCGGTAGAACACATACCTCTGCCAGGCTGCACAGTTTACGTTTTGTATCCCACTGAAAGGCCGGATCTGGAACCGGACCTCAAAAATCAAACCGGCTTGTTCTTGCCACCTCCCCAACTCGTTCACCAATTTTTTTTGGTCCTAATCCGTCTACAACTTTTTGAGATAACCTGTTCACAGCCAAACAAATAGCAAGATGCCTCGCATAGCAAGGTACTTGCGAAATAACTAAAATAATTTTGACCTTAAAAATAATTGACTGAATTCAAAGACCCAATATGCAAATCCTCTTCAAATTTCAAGTCAATCGGATTGAAATCGACGATTTTAGAAATAAGTGCATATGTTGACTTTTTGACCTCAAAATCAAGAGGCTTCTTGCTTATGATCAACACCACCATTTGTTGAGGTTTTGTGAAGATCGGTTTAAAATTGTGACCTGTAGGCAATTGATATACAGACAGACAAACAAGAAAGATGTCATGCATAGCATGATGCATGCAAAATCCATGAACTACATTGAACCTAAAAATAATTGCTGGTTGAATTCAATGATCAAATCTGCCAATCCTTTTTAAAATTTCAAGTCAATCGGATGAAAATTGATGATTTTAGAAATTCGGCCTCTGTTTGACCTTAAGACCTTTAGACCTCAAAAATAATTGGTGGTTGAATTCAGTTACATGATATGCAAATCCTGTTCAAATTTCAAGTCAATTGGATGAAAATTGACTTTAGAAATCCGACAAATTTGTTGACCTTTTGGCCTATGTTGACCTCAAAAAATAATTGGTGGTTGAAACCAAATATGCAAATCCTCTTCAAATTTCAAGTCCATTGGACAAAAATTGAGGATTTTCGAAATAGACCTAAGTTGTTGACCTTTGGCCCATGTTGATCTTTTGTCCTCAATCAATAGGCTTCTTGCATATGACCAACTCTACCATTTGTTGAAGTTTCATGAAGATTGGTTTAAAAATGTGACCTGTAGGCGAGTGATATACAGACAAACAAACAGACAGAACTAGAAAGGCGCTCAGTAGAGCGCATACGTCCGCCACGTAATGCCTGATCCACAAGAACATATCGGGCCCAATACATTTTTGAAATATCATGCCATATATATCGTTTTTGTCCCAATCTCTCAACGGTGAAGAATCACTTTAGGAATTAAATAATTCTCGTATCCAGATCCAGATTCGGATCTTCACCAAAATCAAATCAATTTGTCGTGGTCACACCCCAACCTGTCCACCAAGTTTCATCCGAATCTGTCCACAACTTTTTTAAATATCGTGCTATATATTAGTTTAGCCCGATCTCCCAATGGTGACGAATCACTTAAAAAATTGTTGTAGTCGGATCCGGATCCAGCTCTTCACCAAAATCTAATCTGTTGGTCCGTGTCACACACCCAACCTGCCCACCAAATTTCATCCAGACCTGTCCACAATGTTTTGAGATATCCTGCACACAAACAAACAAACAGAGAGGGGTGAAAACATAACCTCCTTCACCTTCAGTGGCGGTGGTAATAACACGTGACCAACCAATATACTCTCGGACCCCGCTATTCTCATGGGATACGTTCCTGAAAAATTCCGTAAATGGCGAATCCGCGAATAGCGGGGCATTTTTTTCAATGGAAAAGGGGGGATAGGTTCCTAGCGGTTCCTGATTCATAGGGGAAACTTTTAAAAGTTTAAAATCTTTTCGACTGCAATTGCACATGATTACAGTTTCATAAAAAAATGCTTACAAATAAAAAAAGACAACACCAGGTACCGTTTCCAATGTTTATTGAAGGAATGTGATTAACCAACCACACTATTAAAGTTTAAAAAAAAAATAAAAAAGCAGGTACCATTTCAAATTTTTATTTGCACAAACACACAACTTTTCAAATGATGATGATGATGATGTTTTCTAATCCAGTGTACTTGGTGGAATCATCTGAAGACCACACATGTGAGGGTGCTAATGAGTCGTGCACCAAAAGGAATGTCGGTGAGGATCCTGATTAGCCGCTCACCGAATAGAGATGCAGGATGGGCAGGAGAAGCAGGTGAGGGTGCTGATGCTCCTGAGGTGGATGGACTAGGACAGAAAAAATCCATGATTGAGAGCTGCCTGGCAGATTGCCGCAGGTTTCGATGTAGCTCCTTGTATGGGAGGATCACGTCATCCAACCCCCTCTTGAACTTAAGGTAACGCTCCATGACCGGATCGGCGTCGAACAGCCTCTCGGTCATTGACTGCATGTCCTGCAGTATCTCACCCAGGAACTTGACTGTGAGTTTGTTCCTCAACACCTCTTCCTCATCACTGCCCACCTCCTCCTCCTCCTCATTCTCAGACACCTTGGTAATGGCTCAACAACTCATCCTCGTTGAGCTCCTCGGCATGTGAGGCGATAAGAGCATCCAACGCGTCAGGCTCCATGTTGTCAAAGCCTTCCCCCCCCCCCACCTGCCGTGCCAACCCAGCAATTTCATTCCTCTCCTCCGTGTTGTCGGGAAAGACATCTTCAGCAGCTCAATCGATGCGGTGAAGCGTCTTTATACTGCAAATGGTGGAAGAAGCCGTGCAGCTCGGTTTATAGTGCGAGTGGTAGGGCAAGCTGTGCAGCTAAGTTACAGTGTGGCTGGGTGGAGGATATGTTTACCACCGCCACCGAAGGTGAAGGAGGTTATGTTTTCACCTCTTTCTCTCCTTGTCTGTTTGTGTACAGGATATCTCAAAAAGTTGTGAACGGATCCGGATGAAATTTTGTGATCAGGTTCGGTGTGTGACAAGGACGAACTGCTTAGATTTTGGTGAAGATCCGGATCCGGATCCGCCGACTAGAATTTTAAAAGTGATTCTTCACCATTGAGAGATAGGGCCAAAAACGATATATAGCACGATATCTCAAAAAGTTGTGGACGAATTCGGATGAAACTTGGTGGACATGTGTGTGTCGCAAGGACGAATGGATTCGATTTTGGTGAAGATACGGATCCGGATCCGGATCTGATAATTTTTAAGTGATTCTTCACCATTGAGAGATTGGGCTAAGAATTATATAAAGCACGATATCTCAAAAAGTTGTGCACGGAATCGGATGAAACATGGTGGACAGGTTCGGTGTTTAACAGGGACGACTTGATTCGATTTTGGTGAAGATCCGAATCTGGATCTGGATACGACAATTATTTAATTTTAAAGTGATTTTCACCATTGAGAGAGAGGGCCAAAAACTATATAGTACTGGAGAGCATTATATTTGAAAAAAAATGTATTGGGCCCGATATGTTCTTGTGGATGAGGCATTACCTGGCGGAGGTATGCGCTCCACCGAGTGCCCTTCTAGTTTAGAAATGTATCATGTGCGTGGCTCGTGGAAGATGTGTTTTTGCGTACAGTACTATACTGTAGTACATACATCCAGCTCCGTGACAGCGTGGCTGGTGGAAGATATGTTTTAGAACTGTTTTGTGCGCAGCTCATGGAATGGTTTTTTTTTTTCATCCGCAAAACAACCGCGAATACGCGAAGCACAGGGCCGTGAATGTTGAAACAGGTTGCAATTCATAAACCGTAAATACGCATGGTCCACGGATGGTGAATCTGCAAATAGCGGGATCTGACAGTACTTGAAAAATCTTTGATTTTGCAAGTAACAGACAGAAAAATAGGACCATTGGACCTGTAGCTTATCTGGGCCTTGTCCTAATGTTGTAACCCAAATTTGGTAGCATTCTGACTGGTGGGTCTGGAGAAGATTTTTGAAGAATTTTACCAAGTCGGCCCTTTTTGACCTGATTAAAGTCACATGACTGTAAGAGCTTTGCAATCCCCGTTACCAGTCAGGAGCAGAACGTTGCTGCCAAATTTCAGCGATTGGCCCAGCGGTTTGGCTGGAGAAATCAAATGGAGTAGGGGGACGGTCGACAGACAGACAGACGGACGGACGGACAGTGTGCGATGATAATACCTTATCTGGAATTTAAATTCCAGATAAGTTAAAATCGATGGGTGAAAGCATAACCTCTGCCCACCTTCAGTGGCAGAGGTGGGGGCGGGGGGTGGGGGGGGGGGGGGTGTTAACCCGAAAAGTTTTTTTTTTTTTTGCAATAAATGATTAATTTGTCGGATTCAATGTTCCATCTTCATCATTCATATTAAATAATGCAAGTGCTCGGCTGTAACGCCGCGGGTCGCCATTTTTGTCCGGCCATTTACCTCGCTGGCAGCAAATCTCGCTCGCAACTGGTGTTGTTGAACAAATCAGCCATGCTTGTGTTGTTTGTGTAATAAATATAAAATAAATTTTCCATTGCTTTTTCTCTTTACTTTTACCATTTCCTGCCTGGAAAAATAAAGACGGCTGTTTTTGAGATAGCAATGGTGACCTTGTGGTGCAGGTGTTGTACTTTCTCACCACTATTTTGCGTCGTTCTTCCTCTTACAATTTTTATTTTTAATCCACCCGAGAATGAATATTCAGACCGTTTCCATTGTGCTGTTGTAGTTTGGACGTTGGTGATGTCTTTAGGCTATCATGGTAAAAGGTTAGTCCATCTTCTGGGTAATGTTCATGCCCGACTGACATCAGATCTAACCAGAGAATATACAGGAATTTGGAGGACACCAATGCACAATGGCCTACTATTTTCATTTTGAAAATTAGCATGAGGATTTACACTGAAACAAGTGAGCGCCAGCTGATGAGACCACTGACTTCACTTCTGGAAAACCATTGAGCCAAAAAGTATTGACGTTTCCATGTGATTTGAGGTATACCTGTACCCCATTGGACATCCTAACGTCAACATGCCCGACAAATGGATGGCAAACTTTTCAGCACCTCGTCTGGATGATTGTGGATGATTGTGTACTCTCATCCGATTCCATCTGGAATCTAACTCAGACTAGATAAGCTGAGCACATTGCCATTTATTTTGTAGTTTGACTTTTTAGGTGTTTTGGAATGAGTATAATGTGCTAATAGAAACAGAAAGCAGATGGAAAACGGCTCCAATTGAGTGCCTAACAACAGGGGCATATCTGTTGCAGGTCTGCGGTGCTTGTCTTCAGGGGAGTTGTGTGAGCTCCTGGAAGAAATGGAAGGGGCTGTTCAACACTTCTCCCAGGAGCTTGTCCAACAGCTAGCCCTGCGCGATGAGCTGGAGTTTGAGAAAGAGGTGAAAAACAGCTTCATCTCGGCCCTCATCGAGGTGCAGACCAAGCAAAAGGAGCTACGTGAGATTCAACGCAAGAAGAAGCGCCGCAGTATGGGTCCCGGGGACAACAAGTCTGACAAGCCCTCCCGTATGCCTGTGTCGGTATGGACCGTCATCCTGTTGATCCATACTTGTCTTTTGATTGTTTTTACCCGTTTCTGGATGTCGTACAATCGTCCTCTTCTATCTCCACAGAGGTTCAGCATGGAAGGTCTTTCCAATGTTATTCAGAATGGCTTACGGCAGACTTTTGGTGGCTCCGTGGGAGAAAAGCAGGTGTGGGTTTCTATCTTGAGCATTTTGTTTTTGTACACAAAATAGAGGCTCATGGAAGAGTGAGGAATTTGGGGGTGGGGGTGGTGGTAGAGGGGGTGCAAATTGCAACAAACTGAAAGTGGGGCCACAGAAAGCAAATGACATTGTGCAAGTTGTTTCCCTGTTATGTCAAGCATTTACACCTGTACCTCACAGTACCTCACAACGGTGATTCCTTATGAGAAGAAGAGCAGTCCACCCTCGGTGGAAGATCTGCAAGCTATAACAAAAAGTGAGTTATCCTTTATTTCTTGCTTGCTTCGCATTTTTGCATTATGTACCAATTGTTCTATTATTTTCCGGCCATCTTGCGCAATGAATATGCTCATGCGTGATTTGCCCAAAACTTAAATGAGCATTCCTGCTTGCAGTCCTGTTTGCAATGAAAGATGACAGTGAGAAGGTACCAACACTCCTGACAGATTATATCCTCAAAGGTGCGTGAGTGGCAGACCCTCTTTTTTTTGTTTTTTTTCTTTTTCAATGCATTGTTTTACCAAACCAAAGATCATGTGAGACCTTTGGTAGGAATTTGAAGTTACACGTGCTGGAGTTTCAGAAATTTTAAACTTGTATCAAGTCACATACTCAGCAGTTAATTGTACACACTGTGAGGGAGCTATGCATTTTGTGTACCCAAATATGGTGGAATGTTAACACTCATCACCTTCCCCCCTTGCCATCCACACCTGCTCCATACATGGCCCTTCCCTTTCCCAAACTTTTTTCCCTTCTATCCCTCCCCCTCTCACATTTCCTTTAGGCCTAATCTCTCTCTCTCTCTCTCTCTCTCTCTCCTATCTTTCTCTCTCTCTCTCTCTCTCTCTCTCTCTCTCTCTCTCTCTCTCTCGTTCTCTCTCGTTCGCTCTCTCGTTCGCTCTCTCGTTCGCTCTCTCGTTCGCTCTCTCGTTCGCTCTCTCGTTCGCTCTCTCGTTCGCTCTCCTCGTTCCGCTCTCTCGTTCGCTCTCTCTGTTCGCTCTCTCGTTCTCCTCTCTCTCGTTCTCTCCTCTCGTTTCTCGTCTCTCTCTCTCTCTCTCTCTCTCTCTCTCTCTCTCTCTCTCATATTTGGATCCAAGGTGGCCAAGCAAACTTCACATTTTGTTGTGCTTTATTATTATGATTATTATTTTATTCCAGCATCAGAGTACATGTTGAAGTACTGTTCTTTTTTTTATGATATTTTAGTGCTCTGCCCAACCTAAAGACATGATGGAGGGACCCGCCAGGTTTGGACCTAAGGACTCGTTCTTCGTTTCACTGGAACCTGCGTAATGGAGCGTACATTGCTTTTACACTTGGTACCTCATACACCTGTCTGGTTTTCCTACACACCGCCAAGATTCTGAAATGTCCTGTAGGTTTTTTAATTTGATCCAAAATGTTGAAAGGGAGTAGGAAAAGCACACTTTTGTTAAAATTACAACCATCACAACGAACGACAACACACACACACACACACACACACACACACACACACACACACACACACACACACACTTCAGAAGCCATGCATGGAATGCCACCCTTTTCTTATTTGAACCTTCCCTGCAAGACCCACCCCATGACGATAGTGCACAAAAAGCTGCACCTTATTTATCAAGTACGATTCATGAAATAATTTAAGCCATCAAATTGACGTGTAAAAGCAAGTATTTTGCAATTCCTTAATGGTTTCTCTTGATACTGATGCGCTTGAATCGCAGTAGTTGCAATTATTCACTTTAAAATGAGATTAATTATTCAGTCCAAGCACTGTACAAATTAGCATTGAGGTTTTCTGTGGGAAAAAAAAAATTTACCTTTGCACCGAATTGCTGTACACTCTATTAGACATGTAAATGGATTCTCACAATTTTAGGGCATGACCTTTTGCTGTGCCCGTTCACCCCTCCTCGATGTGTTCTTGGGTCCGGTACAATGATAAATTGACTTTGGCGATATGCTCGGGGCATGAAAAGTTCGCCGTTTGGCTTCTCATCCGGTTACCATATCTAGGACAGGACTTGGGGAAAGGGATGGGGTAGGGTGGGGGGTCTCAAATTTGGGGGAAGGATTGAGGTTGTGGAATTGGATGAGTTTAGAAGGAGAAGGAGAAGTAAAGAATGGGAGAGGCCTGTCAAAAACGACGACTTTTGCATATGCATTACGTAGATGGCCTCTTAATTAGTGGCTTTTTGAAATGATAATAAATCGGTGACTCGTCATTATTACTAAGTGTGTTTCCAAACGTTTCATTGTAATTAGCGATCCATTTACAGTAGTTACTCTGTAAAACCTCCAAAAGCTTTGTGAGAACTTCATTTCTCACAGTTAGTCAGTCTTTCATTCCACGTTCTCAGTACATTTCCCATTACATTTCCCATTGTGGTTTTCTTCGTTGTTTCAAAATTATTTTTCTATCCTTTAACAGCACTTTATTTACGTAGCATACCATGTGTATATTTTTGTATAAGTTGCTAACATTATTGTCGTAGCTTTCCACATTGGAGTGGAAACGTTTTCGCCGCATTTAATCAAGCTGTTTATCTGGTTTCAAAATATAACAAAAAAAATTTAAATAAACTGCTCTTAATGAGAAGGTTTGTCCACGTGGCTTGAAGGTAAAACCGGACCTGTTCTTGTCGGGACTTTAATAGCGAATGCTTTTGTTGCCGTTTCTTGCGGACTCGGAGTGAGACGAAGGGGATGAGAATGGCGTACGTCATTGGAAGCGTTGGATTTAGAATAGATTCTTCTTCCACCGCACAATGAAACAAGTTTAACTTGCTCTTGTGTTGGTCACAATGAATCCCTATTAGCTATTTATTTTGATGTTTCGGTGATATAAAAGTGTGATTTGATGTTTTTCGTTCCTTGGAATGTACCCTTGGTAAATGATCTTCCATGAGCATAGGCCTTTCCATTCCGTGCATTTGCCCAGCTGGTTGTAGCATGGCTCGCCACATGCCAGGTTATCGTGCTGATTTGCATACCGACACCGGCTATTGTCGCACTGCTGTTGTGCTTTCATGTGATTCATTCGCACTGAGAATGGCTGCCGTGTCGAGTTAATTTCTCTTGAACCCAACTTCCCCATCTCCACTCTACCCCCACCACTCCTGCCATTTTTCAATTGTTCCGGCACTTTGCACCAACCAGGGGACCCAATGATTCGTCAGCACAGGTTTGATTAGAAGTTGGACACTCTTCATATCCCATGGTTCCTCGATGAATTTTCGTGCCGCTTCCGGGTGCAGACAGCGTGCATGAAACATTTTCTCCTTCCATATTAGACGTAACAGCGCTGCATTGTGGGTACTTGTGGATGTACCTTCCTCGGTGACCATGTAACGTACTACGGCAACGGTTTTGAAAGAAATGGGGATGAGGTGGGGACAAGAGGGCCTTTGTTTTGATTGCTTGTTAATTTTTGGTAAAATCACTTTTTCAGTGTTATCAACAATAGAGCAGCTGCTCATTTGGGCAAATCTTGCATGTGCAGGTTAGACTGTCAGGTGGATAATGATAAATGTGGAAAGCATGATAAAATATGGAATCAGTGGTGAAAATTGTGTTAGAAAAACAAAAACAAAAAACCGATTTGCCATGAAACGGCTGGGTTACTTGGTTTACGAACTCGTGCGAAGCTTTCCTCGACTTTGCCTGAATCATTATGGTCGAACGTGTCCGGAAGCTGTACGTGTCCAAGTGCACGCATTTAAAGCAGAAATCCGTTATCGGTGGATGCTGTTTTGGCAGAAGGTGCGCCTGGCAAGTCGTCATCAACCTTAGTCATCTTTCACACGAGGTTCACCATACAATTCTGCAGTGGCTTCGTTGAGCGTCTGTAGCTGCATTGTGGTGACACTGTTGACTAATAAACTCGATTTCCTTTTTGGGTGACGTGTCGGTGTTTTTTAATTTGATGAAGTCATTACCTCTTTGAATTATTGTGAAACAAACTCGTCCATGATAATATTCGAAGCATCTGTTTATTACCCACCATTACTAGCATCTGCTTGAAAGAGAAACAGAAGCTAGTGCCATCTTGGGCCTACAAAACGAAATGATAAAAACAATCTGCCATCCACATGCCGCATAAACAGCTTTCACAAGGCTTATACAAAATGGCACATATTTGGCCTTTTGGGCATGCAGACTTCGTAGAATCCATCATTTCCGGCATGGGCCCAAAATCACCGGTAGAAATACCATTAAGTTCTAGGCAATACAAAAACACTATGCAATCCTTGTTACTGAGTAGTTTACAAAATCCTCTTACTACTGCTTGTTGTCTGTACTCTGCCATGCAGAGCAGACAGACGCCTGAAAAATAAGTTAGCTTCACAGAAATAAATTAAACACGCGTGCGTGCACACCTCTACGACACAGCTCACGGCCTAGATACGGCAATGCATTCAAATCCACAGCTTTATCATACCGTGTGAAATCGGAATGTGCCACAAGATCCTCCTCTACAAACAACTTGGTGCTCTTTATCCACAATATCTCGATCACTTAGTGTGTGTGCCAACAAGGATTTTCTAAGAAACCAGGTAAACACAGCTGAGGTTATGGAAAAAAAAATAGGCAGTAAGGGACCATTTTGCGTGTAATTCTGTGTCGTGAATGCAATTGTGTGGATTTGACGTTTCTTAATGTGCACCCCCTTGTACTTACTCATTTCATCATACATTACAAGGTACGACGTCACTGGTGCCTCCGTTGTCATCCTTTTAAACCTCTCGGTTTTGGCCGCCAATGACATTGGCTTGCTTTTGAGCGAGACAAGATGATTGAATTCTCTCAACTCTTGGAATTCCGTACTTCTTGTCGGAGAAGTAGATTAATTCCATGAAAAACATCGCGATTCATTGAATAATGCATAAAATGGCGGTTTGAACCGTAGTATACGTTTCATGTTGTAATTTGATCCATAAAATTGAGATTTCCATACGTTTCGGAGGAAGAAGTTAAATTGTTCTTTATTCGGCCAGTTCTAGAATTGTAAAAGCACCTCTATCATGTTGTGACACTAGTTTGCAGAAGGATTGAAGGTTTTTTTTTAATCTAATGATGGTTTAAAACGACCTGAACACACACTCTTGACGGTCACGCGGACTCTATGGTGATGGGACTGCAGGCAGCTTGTGTAGCATGCTGTGTGTCACTTTGCCAGCCAGTGGTTGAGTTCTCGTTCTTGCCCCTGCTGGCCTCCCTTGACTGTGTGTTTCTCATACCAGCCTCACGTGCACCCTGGGTAAGGATTTCAGAGGGGGGGGGGGGACAGGGAAGATTGGACCTTGATCAAGAGACCATTTTGAATGGTGATCCATTCATGGCTTGCATTGAGGGTTGGGGTGGTGGTGAAGCAACTAGGGCTGATTTAAATGCTCATTTAAAAAATATTACAGGAGAAACTAGAGGGGGAGCACTCGGTAGAGTGCAAAACCTCCGCCGCCAATACTGCTGGGTCACTTAAGTGAACCTGATATCCTATTCATTGTAAGTCAAGACGGATCAGACTCTACTGAACCACGATTGAATAAACTAAACTAGATCGACGCGCATGTAGAATGCCAAAAAATAAAATCGAAATTTTTTTGAAAAAAAAGTTGCAAAATTTGTTTTTTTTTCTCTAACAAATTTTTTTTTGGGGGGGGTGGAAATCACTTAAAACATGTAGAAATGCAAAAAAAATTCAAATATTTTTCAAATAAAATCGAAATTTTTTTGAAAAAGTTGCAAATTTTTTTTCTCTAACAAATTTATTTTTTTTTTGGTTGGAAATCACTTAAAACATGTAGAAATGCAAAAACAAAAATTCAAATATTTTTTCAAAATGGCCACCATAGCGGCCGTATTGGACTTTGGACCAAGTCCAAAATCTAATGGCGTGATCCTTGGACCATACCTAATCCCCTCACCAAGTTTCGTCGAAATCCGTCCAGGAGCTTTTCCGTAATACTGTTCACAAACAAACAAACACAGACGGGGTGAAAACAGTAACCTCCGTCCATTATCGATGGCGGAGGTTAACTAGAACGGTACTCGGTTGGGCACATACCTCCACCAGGCTGAACAGTTTACATTTTATCATCCTGAAAGGCCGGATCTACATCCGGTCCTTAACCAAAATCTAATCGGCTTGTTCTAGTATCCAAATCTTCACCGAAATCGCATCAATTCTTCCTTGTCACAACCCAACCCGTCCACTAAGTTTCGTACGAATCCATCCACAACGTTTTGAAATATCCTACTATACTATATATCGTTTTTGGCCCAATCTATCAATGGTCAAGAATCGTTTGTTAAACTAAAACGGCACTCCGGAGAGCGCATAATATTACCTTGCGTGCTCATTCTGAACAAAAATGCCATCGTTAACTGAACACACTACTATTATGGCCCACATATCTGTATCATCCATGCACCTTCTTATGTCATGTACATTGCCATTATCCATGGCTTTATTGATTTCAAAGCGGGGTGTGCTTATACATTGTGTAAGCATGTGAACCGTGCTTCCCCATTGTCTCGGGTCACTCACCTGCATTTTTTTTCATTTATTTATTTTCCTTTTTATTTTCATTTATTTATATTTTCATTTATGGATGCTATCCGATGGTTCTGTGATTTTTCTTGTTGTATCGGCTTCGATGTCCGTCCGCACACAAAATTACCGTGCTTCCCCATTGTCTCTGGTCACTCAGCTGAATTTTTTCCATTTATTTATATTTCCATTTATGGATGTTGTCTGATGATTCTGTGAATTTTTCTGGTGTAATGGCTTTGGTGTTCAATGGCACGCAAAATTTCAGCTTTCTACGTCACCCGGAAGGTACCGATCTTTAATACGAGTCAGTGAGTCAGTCAGTCAGAGTTTTATTAATATATTAGATTAGGATATTTAATGACCACTTTTGTGCACATAAAGACTAAATTGCATCAATGAAGATGAATATAAAGAAAATTTGCAAAATATATTCCAAATGGCTGGTCAATCATACGTATGAAGTTTTGCATCGAACTGTTGAGCAGTTCTGGAGAAGTTATTTATTTATTGTTATTTTTTTTTTTACATTTTTTATTTTCAATCCAATTTGGCTGACATGCCACGCGACTTTATGATGTCAGAGTTATCAATACAATATACTCCACGGGAAGTCCCTCGTATGTTTAAAGTTTCGCATCGATCCGACAAGCGGTTGTAGATTAAAAAAAAAATAAAAGCAAAGATATATAGATGTGGACACAGACAGATAAACAAACAGACAGACAGTGGCGTTGCTTGCAATAGTTTCACAACCCCTTTGGACAAGAATAATTTTTTTAATTCGAGGATCTGGATTCGGATCTTCACTGAAATTGAATCCATTCATTCTTGTCACACACCCAACCTGTCCACTAAGTTTCGTACGAATCCGTCCATAACTTTTTGAGACATCCTGTTCACAGACAAACAGGGGTGAATACACAACCTCCATCGACCTTTTGTAGCGGACGTTATAATAAAACTAGAACGGAGCTTGGTAGAGCGCATGCAGTACCTCCACCAGGCTGAACAGTTTTCGTTTTGTATGCCATTGAAAGGCTGGATCTGGATCCGGATCTTCACCAAAATCGAATCGATTCATCCTTGTCACACACCCAACTTTTTGAGATACTGTCGGACCCGACTATTCGCGGGGGATACATTCCTGAAAAATGCCGCGAATGTCGGGGCATTATTTGTTATTTTGTTTGTTTTTTAAACATGGTCTAGGCTCGTGGAAGAGTGATTACACAACATAACAAAGGGAACAGCAGGAGAAAGTGGAAATACCAGCAATAAGGTGGAGGGAGAAAGTAGACGGAGATGGACAAACAAGGGATGCAGGTAACGATGAGGGGAAAGGGAGAATGCGAAAGGTGGACAATATGGATACATAAGCAAAATTGTGTTTGACCGGTTTGTGATTTTTGTCAAGGTATGAGGAGAGGGAAGAGGCTGCTGCCTGTCAGAAGGATGAGAGATGTCATGGCAGAGTGTGGAGTCATCAGCAAAGAGATGGGGGATTTTCCAGAGTCAATGAGATCATTGATGAAGATTATGAATTACATGGGGCCAAGAACACAGCCTTGGGGGTACTCCAGCCTTGATAGGGAGAGGAGATGAAAGGGTTCCGTTGAGAGCCACACATTGCCTATGAGAGTGGAGGAAGTTGGTATTCCAAGAGTGGAGATGGCCTTTGATTCCATAGGCAGACAGTTTGGAAAGCAAGGCAGGATGCCAGATTGTATCAATAGCTCGAGATGTGTCCAGAGAGATGGCCCTGATCTCATATCTGATATTGAGGGCCTCCACCATTGTTGGGATAGTTTAAGCAGCATGTCCAAGGTAAAGTGACCAGGTCTGACTCTGAATTGATGATCTGAGATGAGGCTGTTGGATAAAAGGAATGATTTTATGTCGACTACGATGATGGATTCCATGACCTTGTTCATGATTGAAAGTAAGCTAATTGGGTTGTAGTTAAGGGGATCTGTTTTTGTACCTTTTTAATGAATGCTGTGATGTTGCTGATTTCCACTTTTCCCAGGTGGATATAGGAGACCAGTCCTGAAGTGTTAAAAAAAAAACCAATGTCACCCGTAGGGTGATCCGTATCTTGCCAAAAGGTGACCACGTGTGACTTCTTTAAGGTCACACTGAGGTGAACAGAGCTGCTATCCACCAGGAGCGACTCCTTGAGGAATATCTGCCTACGAGAGATTCCGATGAGAACCGTTCTACGGAGTAACCATGAAAAATATGCGTTTGCCTCATAACGTCACCAAATGACGTCATAATGTCTCAAGCTTGACATATCTAGAAAGCACTCATCGAGGTGTTCAATTTGAGGTACTACACGAGATGGTTCCTAAAACTTGAAAATTTGACGTTGGGGTCAAATATGTTTGACCTTAGGCGCTAACCATGATGGTCAAGGTCAATCGCCACCAAAAACTAATCAGCTGAGCGCCAGACCATGAACTATATTCCCATGAAGTTTGAAGACGATCCGATCAAAATTACTCAAAAAATAAGGGTTTCGTCGACTCCCCTGATTTGCGACAAAGTGACCTTGACCTTTAACCTTGACCTTCAAAATTTTATGCGCTGAAAGGGACCTCTATAGGCCTCTGATATGCGAAGTTACAAAAATTTCCAATGATAACTGTGCTCTGCAGAATTTTTTATACGTGATTACAGACAAACAAAAAAAAAAACATACAAGCTGACTAACATATCTTGCAAAAACTTCGTTTTGGCAAAATAAAAAGCCCACAAATGCGCGAAATACGAATGTAGAAGCAGGTCACATTTTAGAAGCCGTGAATATGCGGGGTCCGCGAATAGCAAATCCATGAATAGCAGGGTCCAACAGTATCCTGCTCACAGACAGACAGAGATGAAAACATAACCTCCGCCCACCTTCAGTGGAGGTGGTAATAAATATGGAGTGGAAAGGTTCTGAGGCCGAAATGGATGCTGATGACTCGAAGAACAACCTGTCATTTTAACGACCAATTATTATGTACAATCACTTGTTGCTTTCTCTCTATTATTTCGACGTTTGGTACACATGCTGATTTGGAAAGGAACTGTGATCTTGCTGTTAATTTTACTATTTTATCAAAAGATCCTCTCGATCAATGCGATTGGGAATATAAATGCACACTCCGGAACATCCTTTCAAAAGCGGCTGTCTACATATTGCATATGCAAAACGATGCTCTGACCTTTTGCCATTGCAATGTCGTGGCTCAGATATTACATCTCAGGTTGTTAATGGATGATTGAAAAATAGTTAGTCATGAATTTGTGGCAATCTACAGGATTCCTGGTGATTAACCTTTCACAACTGTTGCCTTGACTTGAGCAAATGGATTAAGGATGACTGAGATGAATGACCCGATTTGATTATTTTCCCAAGAACTGTTTTTTATGGTTTAGTTGTAACTTTTCTTTTGCCACTGTCATAAAAAAGCCAAATTCTTGAGTCATTTATTTATGATTTAAAAACAAAATCCCATACCCCACAACACATTTGTATGTGTGCATGGTTCACAAAGTGGGTACACACACTGTGACTCAAAGGGCAAAAAAAAAAAGTTTAGGGAAACATGAAATGCAACCAATTATGTTAATCTGCATGTATTCAAATAGCTAAATCTAAATATTTAGACCTGCAGCACGTCGGTTTTAAAGTTACCACTGAATATTACAACACTGTAAATACACATTCGGAATTTCCAGCTTGGCGTCAGCGTTATGTACGGATCAGAGATAAAAAACAACGTTATTATATTTTGGGATAAGAAACAGATAATTTTTGCTCTGCCTTTTTAAACAGGCTCAATATGTGACAGTAAAAAGAAAAAAAACAACACATTTTGAGAGAGTCCGATGTTATAAATTACAAAGAAAAAAGACGAGTTCAGTAGCAAAGAAAGCCACACTTGTCAGTGAAAAATAACGTTAAAATCGAATCCTATTTCTTTTTCGAACTTTTGAAAATAATCACTTTAAACATGAAAGAAAAAAATAATTCTTACCTCTCGGATCCTCACGAAGCACCAAAAATTATAGCGTTGGTTAAAATGAAGGATTATCAGACAAATGCGATCACTCGTTCGGCTCGGCGCCTCATGCTGGATTCGTACGTTACGGCTCTCGCAAAGACACGGAACAGAGACAAACGCTGCACTCGACGGCGAATGGAAATGTGCTGACACGCTTGCAAGTGCCTATTATATCCATCAATCGGGGAAGTTTGCAAGACGGCAAGATTTTCTAATGCTTAGCGTTATTTGCGTCCGACGGAGAGATGATGATCGTACATAACGCGGACGACCGAAACTCAAACGGGATCACTTGGCGGTCGATTTTATTTTTCTGATCACAATTTTGATCTTATTTTTCTTGCCGTTAGGTCTGTCATATTTCCAGAAATTAACGGAGATTGGAATAAAATCATAAGAAACATTATCAACATGGACTCCTTATTTTTCTCGATTGCAGGGACACAAGCGTTATGTACGAAATCCATTATTTCATCAGATAGGGTAGTGCCAAGAAAACCCGAATTAGGGGACAGAACATCATCAAACCATAAAATACACCAAAGTTCACATTCTGAGTCACCACACTCAAAATAACTGTCACATAAGAAACATACAGTAAAATAAAAATTGTACCAATCAAACTGTAACATTTCCAAGGTTAAAATACCCATATTCTGTTGCTTTAATTCATCTTTAATAAAACAGGGAAATGGAGAGTATGATA
>CM068964.1:24274108-24291506 GCA_035128595.1 Eptatretus atami | reverse complement strand
GATGCCTCCACTGGTCTTGCTGTCCCTATTTAAAGTCTGCTCTATGATCTGATCACACGCAACACTCGTAAATCCATAACGAGTATGCCGTTGGGCAGTCCATTTGAGTCCATGAACGCTTGATAGGTGTCTGGGTGGGAGTGCTCTAGCCCGGCCATTTCCAGCCAGTAAACGGGTAAGTACCTTGCATAGTTTAGGTGATCGTACGCAAAGTACCAGGGCATTGACGCTCTCGTGATCGCAAGGTTTTCGGCCAGTTCGAAGTACGAGTTGCCCGTATAAGCTCTAGTGCTAGCTCCACCATTTCCAAGTAGGGCCATGTAATGTCCACACTTGGTGTTTGTTCAGGTCATCCTCACCATGAAGTGCTCCCGAGTATAGAACATGTAAATTGAGTCTGAGTCACCCTGCTGTGGACCCTGGCTGGCTTCATCCTCTGTAGTTGACTCTGTTTCTGTCGTAGAGCTACTGTCTACAACAGCATCCTGAGCAATGGAACCAATAACAATGTCCTTCATGTACACCACTTCGCTCTCAGACATTTTTGGTGGACGATAGAAAATCATGGGTACCGTACCTGCAGTCTTTTCTTCAGTCTTGTTGCCTGGTAGTTGGCCTTATCCTGACCTTCGCATACTCTGATAGGTCATTGAACATCTCACACAACTTCTTCACATATATAGATTGCTTTCCATCAATGAGTCTTACCTGGATTACTTTATCACAGAAAATGTCAAATGTTGAGTCATAGTTCACTTTCTGAGCTTGGAGTTACTTTCACTCTGTCTCTGGTAGGTTTCATTCACTACTCATAATAACATTTATGGTGATAACAAACTGCCAGCGCCACACAGTCTTATCCTTTATAGTTGTCATTATTCTCACATCACGTTCATCTCTCCTCTGCTCAGCAGTTTCCCTCAGCTTTCCTCCATCCTGTGTTTCTGCCAGGACAACTGATCACGTTGAGATTTTCCTTTGACACGGATGAATTGTCTTTTTTCTGGCATATCACACAAATTCTTGAGGTACACCAGCTGATTTGCCAGCCACCCTTTCTACAGAGGTTCGAGGGATTTTCTACGTATTTTGTGGTATGAGTGCCCTCTTGTTCTAGTCCACCCACCACCTCACTGGCTCTAGCAGAAACTGCAGTAGTGCTGGCTTCTGATTCCTTTTCCTGGCTTCAGTACGTTTTATATGATCCTTGTTACAAAACGACGCATAGCAGAACCGGTGACAGCCGGCATCCGCAGGAGGATCAGTCATTGGCAGCAGTTTCATTATTTGATCAGCCAGCAAACGGCATTGTTTGATAGTTTCACTATCTGTGGCGTCGCACCAACTTCGCACACTCACATACCTTAAGGCAGCTCTTATCCGTGAATTGCGTCACTTCTCATCTCCTCCCGCCCAAGTGTGAAACAACGCATATTTGGTTGTTGAAAGACCAAAAATCACTCGATCACCAGACAACCATGGGCACCGCCATCTTCATTTGTTGTTTCCTGGTCGTTTCCTCCGCGATTACAAGCATGCCACGCCCACTCCACGGCGTAATTTCAAATGGTAATAATCGGTGTGTCAACTTGTGCATATGGAAACAAGTAGAATTTCAATGGTGTGTTCTCATAATGTACAGGGTGAATTTCGTTTAGATTGGTGATCTGCACAACTGAACGAACCGACCCACCTCCACATGACCTATTATTCCTCCCCACGCCCATTGTTTGTTCAACTCTGCTGTTGGTGTTCCCCCCTCTCTCAACTGTTCCTTTTGTCCTGTTGTGCCCTGATCCAGTCAGTGTACTAATTCTTGCTCTTCCACGAGTCTCGACGATGTATAACAATTATTTTTTTTTTAAACCCCTTTAAATTATTTGATTCACAGATTTCTTAATTGCCTAAGAGAGAAAAATTTTTAAGTTGGTTCCACAGAGTTTGGAGCGACGGCAGGGTCTCTCAGGGCTCTCTTGTGACTTTCTGAAAGTTAAGTTTCCGCCCGTTATCTGTCCCGTTTTAACTGTTTTTTTCTCACCTACATGTACTGTGTGTTCCAAGTTCGGTTTTGTTTCAAAAATCGTGCTATTGTGAGATTCGTCGACCTTGTCTTACCGGGTTCCTTGAGGCCTACCCATCCTTCCCCTCTTAGTGTACGATCGTTTTTATTTGTATTCTTTCCCTATTTTCCACCCCAAACCCACCTCCTTCAAATTCCCTGCTTTCCTTCCTGAAAGTCCCTGTAATGTCCATCTTGTATTCCCCATGTTCCCCGCCCCATCCCTCTCCCTTCCACAGATCTCCTAATGTCCCTGTTCCCCACTGTTTTGTCCTTCCCACTCCCGCCCCTCTTGTCTCATGCCCCACTTGCTGTGTGTTGTGTTAGCTCTCATACGAGCCTCGACAAGGTATACAAAAAAAAAATCATTTAATGTATAGAAAATTATCCTGATCACTTGCATTGATTATGGGTAAGAAATATTATGGACCTTTATACAATGTCAGAGATTTTATGGGGACCTTAAAAAATATGATGTGACTTTGTAAACACTCATTATCAACACAAGTGTTGGATGATTGTGGAGGGTTTATTAGCCAAAAGTACGAGAATGGGTCGAGTGAAAGTTCCACAGCTATTAACAAAAGTGTGCTTGCATCATCTCCCAAATTGGCACAAAGATGATTCCACATAATGTCCATCATGTAAAAATGGCTCCAGTAATGGAGTAAATGCCTCTATTAGTGACTTGTGTAAAAATGCCTGGTTAATTAAAAACAAGATGGCAGCCGATCATGTCGGTGCTTTCAGCGTACATGGAATTATTTGTTTTTGATAAAGGAAGGAGTTTAAATCCTTGTAGTTCATTGGTTAGTGATTCTGCCTTCCCACAGAAAAGTAGTTACAGCACATGAGCACTTGAAATCTGGTCATGACATTGTAAACAATAATGAAGATTCTGCTTGAATGCCAGATGGAGTCGCGTCCCCAAATATACAGTGACCACCCAAGTCTTGGGTCTATTGCATACATGCAAGATCCTGTTGCATAACTTTCCATAAGGATTGGTTGCTGGAAACAACACTCTACTTGATTCTGTGTTTGTTTGTTTTTGTATATGGAAGAGTGAAAAATGTATGTACCAGTTCAACTTTCATGAGTACCATCCTTGCGCTTGCATTTCCAAGTAAAGTGTTTTGATATATTATATCCTGAGCAAGAACCAGACAAGAACAGGTGTTGTAGTTAAGCACATACGGTACCTTATCAGGCCTGCAAAGTGCAGCCAATCTCGGATCCTTGCGCCGTGCATAAAGCAAAGCGGCGACGATAACTGCTACCAAGGTAAGCGAGGTCAGTGCCCATGCAGCAGCCTCGGCCACAGAGCCCTGTGGGGGGGCCTCTGTGCCTGTTGGAAACACATGTAAGGTATTTTCAACAATCAGACCTGGTGTTTAAACTTGCTGCATGAGCAATACTACATTCAGCAGTGAAAGTCTCTCTACTTCAAATAGTGAGATGTTTTTTTTCTGGATTTTAACTGCTATATGACAGAACATGCAGTCTGAACTTGCTGTAAGTATTGGTGCAGCTCAGTTGCTTGGTCTGAATAGCAAAGAAAAGATTCTTGCCAAAATTGTATAAGGTTGTTCGGTTGGGTTTTTAGCTTATCTGGAATTGGAATTCCAGATGAGGTATTGTCATCGTGCACCGTCCGTCCATCCGTCCGTCTCCTATTTTGACTTCTCTGGTCAAACTGCTGGGCTGATCTGGCTGAAATTTGGCAGCAACGTTCCGCACTTGACTAACGGGGATTGCAAAGCTCGTTCCGATCACGTGACTAAGTAGGTCAAAATGGCCGATTTAGTAAATTTCTTCAAAAATCTTCTCCAGACCCATCATTCAGTACAAAATTTGGGTTACTACAACAGGCCAGGGTAGGGATGTTAAATTGTGGAGGTCATGCCAATCACATGACGGGAAGTGTGTCAAAATGGCCGACTTCATCAACTTTTGAGAACATCACATTAATTCCTTTAAAAATCTTCTCCAGACCCACCAGTATAATGCTACCAAATTTGGGTTGCAGCATTAGGACAGGATCGTGATGTTAAATTGCAGCGGTTACGCCGATCATGTGACTGGAAGTGTGGCAAAATGGTAGACTTCGTACATTTTTGGGGAAATCTTGGAAGTTCCTTCAAAAATCTTCCTCTCCAGATCCACCAGTCAGAATGCAACCAAATTTCGGTTACAACATTAGGCCAGGGCCCAGATAAGCTACATGTCCAGTGGTCTTCTTTTCCTCTTCGCTTTAATTTTAAAGTCTAGGCTTATGGAGAAGGGAAACAACAAAGGATGATGTTTTTGATGGACATAGAAACAGGAAATGTGGGTTATGGCAGGAGGTGAGCAGTAAGAGAAAACATCATCAATCTAAAATGATGTAAGATACTGGTGAGCTGCAATTTTAGAGTAATGGAGGACAGACACAGTATATGGGGGAAAAAAAAACTGACAAAGGAATGTAGGTCAGAAGGGCTGGCTGGATGAATAAAGTTACCCTGGGAGAACTGGTAAGGGGTGGATAGCTGAAAGGACAGGGGAAGAAAGACTGAATAATAGGTGGTAGAAGATTGAAAGATCACCAACTCATCTGTGATGAGAAAAAATTAGGCCCTGCAAGACAATGGTCTCTTGATTGGTGGTGCCAATTATTTTGTCTGCCATGGCCTTTAGCGGCTTTACCTGGACAGGGAGCAAGAGGTGGGGCGCTGGTGCATCAGTCCGCAAAGAAAAGCAAGACAGCATTATGCTTTGAAAACTTTATAGGGCAAGAGAAGTTCTACAGAACCAAGAAGACTGAGCCTGGTTCAGAATGCCCATATCCACCTGACATTATCAGCCCAGTAGAGATCATGATTGATGGTGAGGCCTCCTAAGAGTTAAAGGAACTGAATGTCTTATAAAGTTTGTTCACACAAGTAGAGAGATGGGTTTGCTGCATGATCCTTGTAGAGAAAAACTCTGTGAGTTTCACCTGGATTAAAAATCACATTCCAGGTGTTGGATTAGTTTGATCTTTTTGACATCTGTGTTGAGGGAATCAGCTGATGTCACTCTGTTGGTGGGATGAGGAACACTTCAACATAATCTGGAATCATCTGCAAAAAGGTAAAGATAATGCTCTAAGTAAGGCAGCTTTTGATGACAGAGGCAGAGAGTTTGGGAAGTAGAACTAGAGTGAATTTGAAGGCGTACCATCACAACTTCCTACGCTTCCAACCTAAAGCAATGTTGAAAGATGACAAAAGGTTCCACCAGGAATGACCCAATATCAACATTTTGAGTTGAATTTTTTTCCCATTTGGAGCCCCTGTGACCCTAAGTCCCCAGCCCCTGGGGCATGAACTGAGGGTCAAATCAAAAAAATTGTTACATATTTCATGCATCCCCCAATGTTGATTACAGATACAAAGTTTCATCAAAAAATGTGCGCATAATTGCATTTTGGGGTATTTGACCTTTTGACCCCGCTAAAGGGGGTGGGGCCAAAAATGATAGTGCTCTTGCACCTTTGTGCGATGTGGTAATCATAACTACCAACTTTAGTGAATTTCTGCCCTATCGTTTAGGAGGCGATAGCGGGACAGACAGAGCCGATTACAATATCCCCCTGTCCTTTTCAAAAAGCATGGGGATAACCAGGTGCTCGGCTGTGTTAATAGGGTGTTGTCAAGAGACACAGCTCTGACTTTCTGGTTCAGGGCCTCCATCTACTCATGCATGAGAAGAAGCAGCATGTCTGTCCAAAGTTTAATGAGGTGGTAACCAAACTGGTGAATGATAATTACCTTAGACCATTGGAGAAAAGTAATGACGATGTCAGCAGTGATTCTTAACTGCATTATATTGCTTATGATGGAAAGCACGCTGATCGGTCTCTAATTGGGTGGGTCCATCTTTGCACCCTTTTTTTACATGGAGATAATGTTTCCCCCCCCCCAACAGATTGCAGGAATCTCAAAGTGAAGGATCTACTGCAAATACAGAGGGGGAGAGAGAGGTGATGTCTGATGTCAGTTCAGTATAGCATGTTTTGAGAACATGGCACTGATGCCATCAGGCCCTAAAGCTGAGAAGATGTCAAGGTCAACAATAAATTTATTGATCTAATTTGGAAACCTCACGGTGTTCATGTGGGAGTGGACAAGGGAATACTAGGAGGAATGTGGTGGGATGAGGGACTCTTGCTTGAGAAGTAAATATTGAGTTTGAATGTTTGGGCTTGTCATATATTGCCTGCTCTTGAGAGTGAGGAGATAATGGGATAACATACACCGAAAATAGTCTTCAGCAGGTCTGGGAAAAAGGTGGAAAGGTCAGAGTTCAGCTTTGAGATGAGCCTGGTATTGTATTCTGGTTTGGCTGAAGACAAATATATCAATTGCTGCCTTTGTGGAACAATATGGTTTTCTTGGTATACAAAATCTAAACTCACGGAAGGGGGGAAGGTTCGTTCACTTTCCAAGTCAAAATGGAGAACTTGTGAAAGAGAGGTGGTCTGTTTTTTAAAGGGCAATCATTAGTATTTTTAATATCATGTACTTCTTGTGCTGAAACTGAGGGAATACATGTGTGACATCATCTCAAGCCGCTTCAACTCGTACCGAGGCGGCCTTTTTGTTTGCCTCCTTCAATCTATGGATTTGCATTCATTAAATAGGTGGTCACATGTTGAAGGTGAATTTTCTATTAATAATCTCAACAAAACACAGGCCTTGTAAGTTAGATGACACCAAAATGGAGAGGTCATATATTACATACCCATACCTTTGTGTCCCTCGTGGCTTATATTGTGCCCCATCATTGCCTCGATGACATTGAAGGCCTGGTGAGAATCCGCTTGCAGTCTTCTCGTGTCAAAGCCTGCAAGGTAGGCAAGCAAACCAGATATTGAAACGCATGCTCTTTGAACACACCTGCAAACCATTGTGCTTAAAGTCTTGCCTTTGAAGGCAAAACAATTGGTTCAGCGCATCATGTGTGGTCCAAAGTGTGGTTAAATGAAACGACTTGAGATTCAGCTCTGAAGAATTGGAAGAATTAATGTTCTTACGGAACTTGTGAGAAAAGCAATGAAAGGATCTCACGAGGGCAGTAGGGGCAGCATTGATCCTTGCGGAGGAGAGGATGGGAGCAAGGGGTTGATGGACAGCGGGCGGTGTAACAGCGGAGTTCCCCGGCATGGCACGAGCAGCTGGTGCAGGCATCTTGGCGCCATGCTCCACCGGCCGGCAGGGATAGACCGTCTGATGTCTGGCATGGTGGTGGAGATGGCTGGGAAGCAGTTCGGTCTGTGTTGTTGGCTGCCATTGGAGGTGTATGGGAGGGAAAGGTAACCTTAATTTTCAGCTCGTATTCCTCGAATAAAATTATTCTGAAACAGATTCCTTGTACAACAGGTTTGTAAGACACTCGATCTTCTTTTGAGAGACATTAACTATTCAGTTCTTTGACGGGGATTATCATTGGGACCTAAAAATCCAGGCCTGGTGCCCATCATAAATCTGCTGACGGAAATGATGCCGGTTAAAGAGCTTAGACTGCACAAGGTCACCGGCCTTCTTAAATTAAATATTTTCCTGTTGTCTCTTGGTGTCTGACTGGTTGGACGAGCAGTGCTTTGCTGCTTGCAAAACAGGAAACCATTTCGTTCTGCTCAGTAAATCTGTTGGACGTTATTTTAATGGTGCTTGACATTGCCTGGACACCATTTAAAATCGCTGTCGTCGGGTGGAGGCCATTTTAAGTCGACCAGTTGCGCGGAAAACCAATTTGATTGTAAAGTAGTCAGAGAAATTCCCTGGGGGAGTCGATTTGGAAGCTGCCATTATTGTGTCTTATGAGTAGTTGTGCTGGTCCCATCATGGAGGATTTCAAAAAGCCAGAGATCAACTTATCTCGCCAGCAAAATGTTACACTGCAGATCAAATGTACTTTGTGTGCCCAGGAGCTGGCGAGATAAGTGGTTGACATTTCTGAAGTCCGATAACCTCCCCTTAATGACACACACACACACAATCAAAATCTTCAAAAAAGGAGAGAAATAAATAATACACCCTCTCTGTACACCCATTACTTGTTCTAATGGGTAACTTTGCCCAGCGATATCCCGATAAATCAGACTTTCATTATATTATTGAGGAACTTGAGACATTAAATCAATAAAACGATGGGAAATTTTGTGAGATTTCTTGTTTGAACATGGAAAATCGTTCACGATTTTTTTGCAGTTTTTGATCACCGTCTGATCGAAAAAGAAAAACCAACCAGGACAAAGCGGGCAGCAGGTAGAAGGTGATTGGACGGGTTCTGGGCATGGAAGCGGTGGGCATCTCTCGGCCTCGCACAGTGTGTGTCCACCATAACATACGCAGCGAGTACACGGCTCCAACTGCCATGCATCTCCGGCGCTGTGTCTCTCTCCCCATGGTCCCAGACACACGGTTGGGTCCAGTACTGGCGTGGAAGGTCTCCTGGCATGTTCGCCTGAGTGTGCAATGTGGTAATCCGAGCAAGTTCACATTGCTAACAAAGCAGAGGAGAACATGAGTTCCTTTAAATGCATCAAAATGGTTTCTTTGTTAAAGATGAAATCCGGGATGTGTTCATAGATAACTATTCTAATGCTCATTATAATACCACAGCATTATTATTTTGTCGATGAGTTGTTTCTCTGATTCCTTGTTCCACTAAAAAGCCTCAAGAGGTAAAGCAATCAATTATTTAAACTAGAATTGGCACTCGGTCGAGCGCATAGTCTCGCCTTATGCGCTCATTCTGAACATCTATGTTTTTCTGAACAAAGAAGCCATCATTAACTGAACACTCCACTATTATGGCCCAAAATATACCCGTATCATCCATACACCCAATTATGTCACATACATTGCCATTATCTGTGGCATTATTGATTAATTATTAGGATATTTAACGACCACTTTTGTGCACATGAAGGTTAAATTGCATCGATGAAGATGAATGTGAAAAATTTTTCAAACTATATTCCCCGTGGCTGATGGATCAAATGTATGAAGTTTCACATCCATCTGTGAAACGGTTGTAGAGAAGATTTTTTTAACGTTGTTATTTTCAATGCAATATGCCCACGTTATAGTCAGGGATTGCATCGCTTAGTGTGTCGTCTCTCGGATGGACTTTTATCGGGCGCCCCATCCAGCATTAGTTGGTGGAGGTTCATGATCCCACGATGTATATCGTGAGGAGTAGCCAAGTTATCACCGGTACCCTGAAACACATTACAAATTCCTGTGCTGACTACTGCTGAGAGGGCAAAGGCAAATCACCAAGTGTAATCCATGTCATGGGGCTATTTTGGCAGTAATGAATTTGCCATCAGACAGAGCACCACAGAGAGAGATGTACAGTATATCAGCTCGTGATATATATATATATATTATATATATATATAATATATATATGTGTGTGAAGAACTGACATTGGGAAAAGCTTGACAGAAGTTGAGAAGATAATCTGGTAGATGGTTCCACATGTGGGGAAAAAAGGGGGATAAAAGGATTGGTGGTGAGCAAATTTATTGAGGCAGATAAAGTGGAGCTTTCAAGGACTGCTCGTTGCCCAACCCCGATTGTATCCTAAGAAGGCCGTTCACATGAAAGGTGAACCACCTGGTAAATTTACAGTGCAGAACCCGCTGCCCAGACGAAATTGCATTCTAAGATAGCAAGTCGTGTAATAAGTAGTCAAGGAACCTCAAAAAAGACCGGACCACTTGCCATCTGCAGTCGAGACAGCAATTTGTAATTTGTTCATGGTGCAGCTGATGTCTTACTTACTCTTCGCGAAGGACACCATTGGATCTTCATGTGCACCAACTAATGCCGGTGTTGGGGACACCCAGTTTAATGTCCATCCGAGGGACACTTGGATGACAGTTAATAGCTGGGTCAAGATTCGAACCCAGGCTAAAAGCTTAGAGGTGGATGCACATACCTCTTTTCCAGCCTCACAGACATGTATGACAAAGGGAAAATGGAGATTGTTGAATGGCTGAGAGAGTTACAGTTGTGGGAGCAGAAGAGATAGTATAAAACGTAGATGCAACCATTGTGCAGTGGTATAGAGCAATGAGACTCATGCCTTGGGATGTACATCTATGTGTAGATGTCTGTGATCTTCAGGAGTTGGATCTCTACTGTGTCAACAGATGTCAGATGGGATGCAGAGGCTCCAGCCCAAATCTGATGACCATTCTCCGTCATGCTTTGCCTTGTACATCATGAGGAACACAGGAGTGCTGACTGTCCCCAGGGAGGATGCTGATATTGCATCAACCTTGAGGCAAGAATTAGGATATGGTCTGCCCAAGACAGATATTGGTTGATGGTGAGGTCAAGGAGCTCTGCGAACTGGACTTGAGCAAGCAATTGGTCATCGAAGATCATGAAGGGGATTCGGTGTTCGTTTCCTTTCAGAGAGACATCACAAATATGCAATTTATTGGGGTTGAAGGTAATGTTGAAGCTGGTTTATCAATCTCTGATTTTCTATAGGTCATTAGACAAAGACTTGGGTGAAAACGATGTCAAAGAGTATAGTCAGCAGAAAAGTAGTGCCAATGGTTATGAAAAAGTCATCGATTTAAACCAAAATGGATCCAACCCAGAATACTGCCTGGAGGGATACCAGGATGCAAGGGGAGAGGACCGGTATGTGGGAAGGGGGAATGGAGAACGACTGCTTTAAACCACTTGCATTCATTATGTGAAAAAAATATGCAAGAAACAAACACCAAACTCCATTAGTAACCGATATTATGCGGTCATATACCTGGACAAGATGGACAGCAGTGACCAGGTCGCAGATGGGGCTCGGTACAAGTTAGCGGAGGGCATGAGATGAGGCCACACATTTCTTTACCAGCAATACATCGGCATGCCCGGCAGCCATCATGCCAGGTTTCTCTATTGGCAATCAAACGTCCACTTCGTCCTCGGCACGTCCGACTAGGTGCCTTGGTGGCTGACGTGTTGTTTTAAGGCAAGAGTGGAAGACAAGAGGTCAAAAACATTATTGTAAGGTAGCTATTGAAATGATATTCACAGGCTGACCTTCATAGCTAGGATGTTGCACCACATACCTATCATGTACTCTATAAATACTTTACATGATAGATGAGAAGCTCTCCCAAGGAAAGAATGCTTGATTTTGAATACATTTATCTCCTAAACACTCAAGCATTTCTTGCAAAGTTGCAATTGCACATAAGGGGCCATCTATATATCACATACATGTAGAGGAGCCTTGAGTAGAGAGAGGGCTATTGCATAATCGCACTTACAATGTGGGTGGTTTTAACAAAGTAGCAGAAATATGAATAATTGTTAATATGACTCGTAAGGTAATTCTACTTCTTCTTTGTTTCATGATGTCTTCAAAGTTAAAAGGCTTTGATGCGTTCCAAGAATAGAATGAAGGTGCAAACTAAATTAACAGATGTCATGCTCAAATGTCAATGATCCATTCATCAAATTAGAAAGATGACATGAAGAAAAGTAAATTAAAAAAAATTACCCCCGTGTGGGGGTGACGGTCATCTCTATAATGTTTTTTACTATCATAATCGATGAACCATTGCCAGATATCTCCTAAAATGACAGACTAGACAGGTTTTGAAAATGGCGACTTTCACAACTTTCGTGACCTCGTGACCTTGACCCTGACCTCGAATCCGGGGAAAAATATGTCGTTGGGTATCACTCATCGACCTCTACCCACATACCAAATTTCATCAAGATCGGAAGTAAAAAGTATTCTTTGTACCGGGAGGTGTTTTTGACCATCTTCCAGGTTACGTGGCGGCCAAACGGGACGGAAATTCAAAAATCTGTCCGGTTAGATACAAGATAATATTTTTTACTATCATAATCAATAAACAGTTGCCGAATATCTTGTAGAATGGCAGACTAGATAGGTTTTGAAAATGGCGATTTTTATAACTTACGTGACCTCGTGACCTTGACCCTGACCTTTAACCCGGACAAAAGTTATATCGTTGTGCAACACTCATCGACCTCTACCTACATACTAAGTTTCATCAAGACCGGAAAGAAAAATTGTTGACGGACGGACGTACGGACGGACGGACGGACATTTGGTCCGGCTTTATTAGGTCATCCCGGTAGAGATGACCTAATAAGTACAAATTCCTGGTTAAAATAATCAATTCCTCTTGTTACTCTTGTTGTTTTTCAGTAAACAAACGTAAGTATGGTTTTGAATGTTACAACACTCTCCAGAACCCGTTGATTGCTGCGGTGTTGACTTTTGCACACCCATAAAGATCACATTTATTTACACAATCGTTTTATCTATGGTAACTCTTCTGTCCTGGGACTCTTTCTGCTGACCTTTCTGCAAAACTCTGTGCATCGAAAGAACTAGAGAGTTCATAGAACACCTCACCCCATGCAGTCTTGAGAAAAAAAGAAAAAAAAAGGACATGGGCGGGGTGTGTGAGCAGCAAGTTTGATTGGTCGTGATGACATAAAATGCCATATGTTGTCCACGTACTGCTAAATGGAAAGATTTTGAAAGTCTCAAAAAGGTGATTTGTGTTCTATAGTGTTTAAGAATATAATTCAATTGAAGTAAAATAAAGATTTTAAAGGATGTAGAAGAAAAACTTGGAAGTTTTTATTACACCACCTTATTTACCACGTTACAATAGTTCTTCGTGCCTGTTGTTTGTGTCCTTTATGACGTCGCTAAAAACAGTAAGTTTCCTGTTTGGATTGATTTTCAATATTGTTTGACTGCCAGGCAGGAGGAGTATTTTTTATTTTAATCTCACTCCTCTCTGCGCATGCACGATCGAGACAAATTCAGAGCCAAAGTACTGTACTGCTTCACAACAGGTTTGTTTTCTGATTAATGTTCCGATTTGTGTTCAAAATGTAACGTTCCATTGAAATGAAGTTGTTCCTCAATCATAAACTGATGCTTGTGGACGGACGGACAGACAGACAGACAGACAGACAGACAAAGAAAGTGAACCAATTCCTGAACCTCGCTTTTCACTTTGCCTACGTGGGTAGCTCCCTGCATTGTGGTGACGTCGCCATCGAGCACTTTTCCACATAGGAGTCAACGGTACACACACCATTGGTGTGGATGATGAATTAGTTTTCTCGTCTTTATTTATTTATTCCAAGGCCAAGCAGAATACTACATTGTCCACGTCACGTTATCCTTACACTGTCTGCGTGAGGTGGTGGGGGCAGGTGGAGATTCAAAATTACTCTCATTTTTGTGTATGTAATATATGGATGGCCACAACATTTGAAAATAATATTCATTTGGCTTAAATGTCACAAAAATGATTAATCCCAACAACATGCTGGAGCTGCTCAGTCTCATAACTCACATCTGCATTTGCAAAGGGGGCAGCCTTTGGCGCTGGTTATGTAGCCTAAGGGGCAGTGCTTCGAGCAGGTCATGGCTGGACATTTGAGGCAGCGGCATTTATCACATCCATGTCTGTTTCTCCTGCGATTAGAACAAGTCACAAGAAAGGAAAGGACCATTACGAACATGTCTGCAATCGGATGATATATTTACCGCTCAGGCCTTGGTTTTCTTGGCCCTCGGTAAATGCCAATGAACAGCGATAATTTAAACCTCTACACTTTTACATCACCTGTAAAGTAAAAAAACTCTTGTGACTGTTTCAAAAAAAGAAATTCACATCGACATTTTGTAGATAAAAATAAATAAATACAGATTGGTGCTCATATTGCGGAGGGCACGGTACACATCTAGGGCCCAAACGAGTCGGTTGTTTTTCTTGGATTCCACATTTTAAAACATTATCTCTGATATTTATGAACACGTCCACCACCTTGACCACATTCACACCTGTCGTACAAAAATATGTTAACAAAGCAAATTATTAATTGAACCTTACACAGTGAAGATAATTAAGGATTTAAAAAAACAAACAAACAAAAAAACTGCACACATCTTTTAGTCTCCTTATGTAGTGGTTTTGTCATCAGTTTTAAGGTTTTTGTTTTTATTAGCTCGCCTGTTCGAAGAACAGAGAGCTATAGCGATACCCCCGGCGTGAGCGTGACCGTGAAATTGTTAAAAGTTTTTGGTGCAAGTTATTTCCTTTCCAATGTTTTTATCTACCACACTATTTTTTACTGATTACAATATTCAAATACATATATTGCTTTAAAATTATTTGGATCAGACTTCACTGCAATGCTTTATAAAAGAATATTATTAGACTAGTCTTTTAAAAACGATAAATGTATAAACAGGCGAGCATTGGGTGGCTTTGACACCAACTCTCTGGTATTTTTACAGTTTATCTAGATGTGTGTGCAGGAAGAAAGTGATTGAAGACTAAAATAAAATAAATTATAATTGACTTTCAACTGTCAGCCATGGTGTTTTGTACTTCCTGGCCAATCAAAAACATTGGGGTTAAAATAAGGAAACGTTGATGGGATTTTACAGAAATATATGACAATAGATGCCAGAAAGGGTGCCGTCTTCATGTTGGCACTGCGGAGAAAACAAAGGCACCGTTGAATGCTCACTCTCCCATAAGAGACTTACACAAAGCCATGGAGACAGCGTTTGGAGCAAACCAGAGGCCGACACCTTTTGGACCGCTTGCGGCAACGACAGACCTCGCAGCCATGGGGGCCGAATCGTCGACCATGAGGGCAGACCAATGAACAGCCGGACACGAGTTGTGCGCAAAACTCCTTCCCTGCACACGCACACGTGAATTTACGTGCATCGTAAATTAGAACCAATTTACATAGTACGTATGCAAGTTGGTGTAGGCAGGTAAAACTGAGAAGAAGAAAAAAAACGATAAAGGAAAGTGTGGTTGGAAAATTGAGAAGAGATGGGGTGGTGGAGGGAGAGGAATGGGGTGGGGGGGTGGGGGATGAAAGGAGAAGAAGAGAAAGTGAGGGCATTCCGGAGGTCACGGGTTCAAATGTGGCTGAAAGCGTCGGAATTAAGGATTTGGATTCTAAGACTCAAGGATCCCAAGACATTCTCGGGAGAATTGCCATGTGGCTATTGCAAAGCAAGTTAAAAACCCAGCTGGCTCACAAATGACGTGTCGGAGGCAATGTGCCTGCCCCACACCTGGTGTGCACCCACTCTTTGTGGTCGACTCTTAAATGCGTCAGAGGATAGAGGAATTTGGAGTAGGTGAATGCTACATGCAAAAGGCAGTGTGCCATATTGATCCCCTAAATAAAATAAAATAACCCCAAAACATCAGGTGTTTCATCAGAAATGTGGTAAAAGTGGGAGCAAAGGAGGAGTGAAGAAGGAAAGGTGAGACCTTCTCAGGTGTTTGATTGTGCACGCGTGCGCACGCGCACACACAACACACACACACACACACACCACACCACACACACACACACACACACACGTCAAGATTGAACATACGTTTCTGGCAGGTGCATTTTCGGCAGCCATCAGCGTCCAGTGGGAAATCCGTAGGGACAGTCGGACGTTGTCAGGTTGCAGGGAGCGGTGACACAGGTGTCTGCCATCACCGTGAAATTTGCGCCTCCTGCGGAACCATCCATGTGTTGAGCATTTGTTGCTGTAGTTGTACCATCACGTACTCCTTTAACACGTGGGGCGACCGGAGGGCTTTACAAGGAACCTCAACGCAGGAGGAGGCCATTGATTCGATTCGGCCCATCAAGCCAACATGTTAATGGTCGACTTTTAAAATTGTATGTGCTGCTTCCTTGCATGGCGTTCAGCATTTTAAAGGATAGAGCATGGACAAACAGCCAAGGGTTGGCAATACGATCGCAGGCTTTGTCGGCCTCCTGTTGAGTCGATGTTCCTTGCAAGGGAAACATATTATTATCATTATTATTACTCGTGTGTGGTTTGCAGAGGCAGGAGCATCTTTGATTAAACCTGCTTTCTCTGGGAGTGAGGGAACAGGGTGAATGGTTGGTCGTGGGTGTGGGTTAGTGGCGGGAATGGTGGAAGAGAAATGAGGTGAACGCTGATGAACGCAGGTAAGTCACGAATATGTTTCTTAGTTGAGCTTTATGTCTACAAAACAACATGGCGGAATTTGTGAAAGAAAATTTGAAGAAGAAGAAGACGTTTAGGGTCACAAATTTACAAACATAACCATATCCGTTTGTTCCATTTATAATAATAGTGCGTGCCCGTACGTGCGTGGCCGTACGTGCGTGCAAAAAAAAAAAACTTTCAAACCGCGTGCCAGAAACAACCACACAGGCCATTCCTTCGCTCTCGCGTGCCCGTACGTGCGTGGCCGTACGTGCAAAAAAAACAAAAAAATAAAACTTTAAACAACCACACAGGCCGTTCCTTCGCTCTCGCGTGCCCGTACGTGCGTGGCCGTACATGCAAAAAAAAAAAAAAAAACTTTCAAACAACCACACAGGCCGTTCCTTTGCTATTGTAAACGACGACTGGATTGGGGCATTGTGTTTATCTATAAATGCACATAAGAAATCGAGAAATTATTAGAATACACCAAGTCATCACTATCCGGAAGTCCATACGTTGTAACCCGTAATGGGGAACACGGCTGAGGTTCTCTTCCCCATCGGCCACGCCTACGCAGCAACGTGTCTTGTCATTGGTTGGTAAATAAATGGCCATAACTTGGGAAGCACTTGTCCGATTAATATCAAACCTTGAAAAGGCACATCCTCAGGTCCCCAGCAATATATCTGGCAAGTTTCAATTAGATCGGACCAGTGGTTGTCGAGAAACGGCGTCACACACACACACACACACACACACACACACACACACACACACACACACACACACACACACACACACAGATTGCTGGAATTATAGATAGATGATTGCAAACAATAATTATCAGAGTTTTCTGATACGACACCTTGCAGGAGACCATTCCATGATGCGGTCACCAACTCTCGGAGTTAACCTTTGTTGTTCGTAAAATACTCCAAGAATGAAGAATTCAATATTCTCAAACGGTTTTTATTCAACCGAACATAGAACGTAACAAGCTTTGCACTGAACACTCCTGACCTCTGACCTGAACTCCTTCTCTCCTCCTCGCCCTCTCGTGTCCAGTCTATGCACAACACCACATATTCCTCTTTCTTTAACCACATGCATACCGTATCTTTCAGTGCACAACAATAATATCAATTAACTCGAAGTTGAAATGTAGTAATTGCCACAGGATGGAATTAACCATAAAACAAGAAGTAATCAACATGGCAACAGTTTAAATTAGCTTCCTTTTCTTCTTCTCAAAGGACTTTACATTACATCATC
>CM068964.1:24230669-24274025 GCA_035128595.1 Eptatretus atami | reverse complement strand
TTCTGATGTGTCTTGTGCTGGTGGTGCGGTGATGTCAGGAAGGAGTGGTAGCTCGGCATCATCTCTTGCATTCCTTTGACAGACAGATGCTACATGAGACGCGTTCCAGATCCGTCCATCGGAGAGTTTGTACGTGTGAGATCCTCTTTGCTCCATAACTTGGAAGAGGGCTGAAAATTTGGATTGTCCTTTTCGGAGGACGCCAGGTTTCCTCACTCGGACGAAGAACCACATTCAAAGTTCACATCCTTTGCTCCATGGTGTTTGTCGGAGTACACGTTTTGCTTGTTCTGCTTCTCTTGTACTATGAGTGCCGTGTCTTTGTGTGACGGTGTGTTGGGCTTTGGCATCTGCAAACCAGATACATGTAGCTTGGTGTCATCTCCTCCCATGAAGCAGTTCAGCAGGTGATCGCTGTGTTGTCGCATGTCGAGTTGCCCGGTATGTTTGAAGAAAGTCTGTTTGTAAATGTTTTACAGTCTTTCCCTCAATGTTAGCAGTGAGCAAGCTTTCCTTTAAGCTTCGATTGAATCGCTCAATTTCCCATTCACTTGCGGGTCTACACTGCTGACTTCCTGTGGGTAATGCCTGTCTTTCAGAAAGGTTCCAAATTCCTGAGATGCGAATTGTGAACCATTGTCAGATATCAATCTTTTGGGTTACCTTCTCTGCTAAAGACGTTGACAGAACTTGTCACTGTGGTGGAAGTGACTGGGAGGTGAAGGCAATTTCTGGCCATTTGCTAAGTAATCAATGAGAGTGATAGCGAAAACGACATCCAGTGGCACAAAGTCGAAGGGCCCACGAAGTCGATTGCCAATTTCTCCCAAGCGGATCGGGATAAGGAACCGGCTGTAGTGGTGATGCGTGTGTCACAGCGTCTTGTCGTGCAAATAATGCAAGCCTTGATTGCGGAGTCGACGTGCGCGTCCATTCCCGGCCACCAATACAGATCTCTTCACCGCTGCTTTGTCCTCACTATGCCCTGGTGCGTACATGCGCTAATTTGATGAAATGCGGTTGTAACGCCTCTGGAATCTCTCAAGAAGGCGGTGACAAGAAGGGACAAGAAGGCGGTGAGTACCTCTCATCACGCAGTCTCTTTGTCGCGACAGTTCAGTTTGCAATCTGAAGTAAGGAAGGAGATCAGGATCAGACCTTGTGACGTTTTCGGCCAGCACTTTGTGAGCAATTCACTCAATTTTGTTTGAATGTGGCAGAAATACAGGCAGTTTTGAATTCTTCAGCTGTCACCGCAGTGAGCTGACAACTCAACTCATCCTCCAGACTGGGCTTGAAGTAGGTAGTGGAAGGGAAACAAGCAATCAGCTGGACGTTTTAGAGCCAGGCTTGTACTGAATGTCATAATTAAATGACAAAAGTCGTGCGGACCTCTGGCCACGGCATCCACCTCTTCCAATCCTTTCATGGAAAGCAGTGTGTGAGAGGACTGTGGTGAGTGTTAAAGTGAAATGTCTACCCAGAGATAAGTCCTCCACTTCTCTGTCGCCCACACACATCCAAGTGCTTCTTTTCCCCGTGGAATATTTTATTTCGATTCAGTCAGGTTTAGGAGGCAAATGCAATAGTTTCTCCATTTTGTCAGCATGATTTACATCAGGACCGCTCAAAGACCATAATCGGAGGCGTCAGTTGTCACTATGGTGTATAGCTCTGGATCAAAGAGAGCGAGACTGGACTACTCACAATCAGTTCTTCAACGGAATCGAAACTTTGCTGTGCTGTGGATGACAGCAGGAAAGGTGGATGGTCCCCGCAGTAATTCTTCAGGGGTTCAACGACCGATGCATAGTTAGGGATGAACTTCACATACCATGACGTGAGCCCGAGAAAAGAGCGCAAGTTTGCACGTCTTTCGGTGAGGGTGCTTCTAACACTGCACCAACATGGACAGGGTCAGGTTTCAGTCCTGTATATGACACTACATGTCCGAAAAATGAACAGCTCTGTCTGTCTGAAGTGGCATTTTGAAAGGTTCAGTGTCAGTCCAGCTGCATCGATGCGTCCAGCACCGCTCTGAGGTGTTCGTCATGTGCTTCGGGAGTCCTCCAAAAACAATTACATCGCCAAGGTAACACGAGCTTCGGGTTGATTTTTAAATGGCAGACATCATCCTCTGAGACCAGTTTGGTGCTGAAGCAAGCCGTAAGGATTCTTTGTAGCGCAACAGTCCCTCATGTGTACCGAAGGCAGTGAGGTCGCTGCTGGGCTCATGCACTACAACTTGGTGGTACGCACTGTGCAGATCCAAGTGGAGAAAAGTGTGCCCACCTGCAGCTCCGCAAACATTCCCTCCATATGCGGAAGAGGATATCCGTCAATCACGACCGCTTTATTTGGTTTCTCTTAAATCCACGAACAGACGAATCCTCCGTTTTCTTCATTGTCAGACAATTGGTGAAACCCACTCTGATGATTCGATTGGCTCAATTACATCCAGTTTAATGAGCTTTTTCAGTTCCTGTGAAACGGCATCTCTCACAGACAAAGGTAAGCGGCGCAGCTTTTGCTGGACCGGAGTCACATTGGGTCACATTTTAACGAGATGAATAATCCCTTTGCACCACCCAGGGTGCCTCCATGTTGTCACCTGTAACATTTGTGACTGGGGTTTGATTAGCAGTGCTTTGGGTGGTAGAAGTGATGCGACCATTCAGTAGTTGCATGTCAAGTGCAGCAACCAGGTCTCTGCCCAGAATGGCAGGACGCTCCGCACAATATAAAATTCAGCGGGCGCACAGTAGTTCCGAAGTCACATCACATGCAGGCAACGTGCACAGGTATCGGATTTCTCAGGTAGCTAACCAGGTGTAGTTTTGGCTCAGTCAATGACACATGATTGAAACATTGCAGGTAGACAGATTTGGGAAGGATCGACACTGCTGAGCCCGTATCTAACATTAGTTCAATGTCCATGGGCCCTCCCGGCAGCAGTAACTTGCTTTATCTTATCAGCATCTCGACCCTATTGTCTACCCTCAACACATTCACGTCAGGACAGTCACTTCGTGAACCTGTTTGAAGCCCCGACATACTTTAGCAAAGAGTCCTCTCTTTTTGCAGCTGTTGCACCGGGTGTCCTTTGCTGGGCATCCATAGTAGTTGGCTGTGCGATTTACAGATCCACATCTATAACAGGTTTTCCTTTGAGCCGGTGGAGGTCGCTAATCTGAAGTCCCTCTCACAGCGAGTCTGAAGGGTCTCTTACTACTCTGCGAATCCTGTGTCTGAACAGGGTGTATGGCCTGTATGTCACGAGCGGTGCCGAGGCCTATGATCTGAGCTCCGCCATTGCTGACTCAATCTGTCGTGCCATGGTTATATCTCTGTAACGCAGTTCCATTTCTAGCAGTAAACGTTCTCTAATGTGGGTGAGTGTTTTCTCGACGAAGGTCCCGGATATTTCGTCTGCCAGCTCTCCAAACTCGCACGTCACGATCATCTCCTTAATGAAGCGATATATTGTTCCGCAGACTCGCCATTTTTCTGACCACGTTGACGAAATTTATGTCGTGCTGCACGATATTATCTTGGGACAAAAAGTTCCTCAAGGCCGTAAGTGTAGTCTCGTAGCTATTATCAGCTACCGTTAGGTACAGAAGAGTCTCTGACCTTCTGTGCCGAAGCGATGTATCGAAAGTGCGTGGTTTCGGACATCACGAGTGCATTCTCCTGTTCACCAGCACGTAGTTTCAAAGATACGAGTCCAGGCCGTAAGAGGCATTGAAGGCTTAACCGGGTTTTGCAGAAAGGGTGTCGGTGGATTCAAGTTCAATCCATCCTCATCACCAGTTTGTTGTATCGTAAAATACTCCAAGAATGAGGAATCCAATATTCTCCAAAGGTTTTATCCAACTGAACATCGGAACATAACGAGATTTGCGCTGCACACCTCCTGACATCTCACCCCGAACTCCTTCTTCCTCACACCACCCTCTAGCATCCAGTGATGCACAACACCACACCCTTTGAACGCTGAGCTCTTGGACTTTCGGCTTCCCACCCTGGGCTCCCTGGAGAAGATTCCAGCCGTCCGGGAATATGGAGGTTTGAATAGCGGCTGGTAAAACGGCCCCTTTGGTTCAAAGGGTTAATATACATCAACTTAATAAAACAATGGCCAAAAAAAATGGCAAGTCACGTGACACAAAAAGCAATATAATTAAATATGCACTATTTCAAGTTTGCTATAATTAGTACGATTGCTTATTAACAAATTGCTCATGACTACAACTACTTAATAATTATCAATATTTAAAACATAAATACTTAAGCTCATCAGAGACAGACAGAGGAATCACTTGTAAATGATTCCTTTCTGACGTATAAAGAGTCCGGCGTCCTTTGACTGTTTTTAAAGCCTATTGTGGTTGCATCCTGTAAATAGCTAAATAACTCAAGTAAATCAACAATTAGTGATTAAAATGAGCTATTTATTCGAAAATTTACAGCAAAAATAATTTCTAATGTAAACATGGCCGGAGTTATAAAATATGAGGCAGAAGCCATGCTTTGTTAATGTTGCATAGCAACCAGTTCTAGTGTCAGCTCCATTGTCTACCAGTAGTGAGCAGATAGCGACTGCACTGGCCGACTCTTATCTGCACGTGTTTTCATTTACGGACGATTTCCGACGGTTTTGTCATTTTTCCAGGGGCATTGGCTTTGAGTTTCAGCAGTATGCAAAATTTCAGCTTTCACCGCCATCTAGAAGGTACTAAACATTTATATCAGTGAGTCCCCCTGTTTGTTTGTCTGTCAGTGAGTCCATCAGTCAGTCAGTGGTTAGAAAGAGCTTTATATATTAGATGGAGTTAAGTCAGAGGTGAAAAAGTCTCATGTATGATAAAGGGTGGTTCAAATTTGACCTGAATTGTACTAGTGGGCCCGTTGATCCATTGGACCAAATTTTCATGGTCTTGTTAGCATACCTGCCTTCTGTACTGCTTGAGCATTAGCTTGCCTTTCACCAAGCCCAGATGTGCTTGGGCCAGGGTGGGGATTACACGTTCATCATTATTATTGCCAAATTATACTACTATTATTGTTGTTGTTTGATAGTGATGAGTATTTAAGTATCAATATACTGAATTTGGTTACATACGCTTACAATATTGTGTGTATATACGAGAGAGAGAGGTGAAGGAGGTTATTGGGGTCGCCGCGAATAGGTACCCTTATTGTCAGTAATTCTGTCTGTTTGTTTGGATGTTTGTTCGTTTGTCATCAGCATAATTGGGGTAAAACGTGGGCGGATTATTGACGGCAAACTCGAGGTGGTAGGTCATCTTATGACGCAGGTGCTTTGGAATTGTGATGGTTGTTCTAAGGGACGCTCTGTTGTTCCCTAGCAAGCGAGCCGGAGACAGATATGTATGCAAAGATTGTGGTATTCAGTGTGACGTGCCGGAGATAGTAATATTCCGCAAAGAGGCCCGGTTATCTTCCAGGTAGGGATTTATGTGATAGAGATGCATTATAGGAAGCACCCAAAGTGCAGCTTTGAGTATGCGCACGGGTGAATGAACCTGGACCACTAGTGTTGAAATATTGACGTTCTATAACCGACCTATCGTCGCATATGTTATAGGTGAGCTATTGCTGAGAGTACTTTAACGCCCGCCAGCACCCTCGTGTGTACAAATGTATAAAGGATCCATGTGCGAAATTCGACCTGTGTGGACGAAAAGTAAAGCCCCGCTATAGCGCACCGAGACTTAGGTTGATGTAGTCCGATCGATTATTATCCCGCAACAACTTGCATGGTCTGATAGGTAAACGCCTGACTTATGTGAGTCATTACAATATATGACTACCTACCACAACTTTGCCTAAGACATATTGACCGAGTTCGGCTTAGGTGAGGGGTCAAAGTCATATATAGTGCAAAACCCCTCGCGCCCCCTCTCCTCGATAATAATGGCGAGAGCTGGAGGTGCACATCGCGCCAACTGCTACTCGCTCCTAAGGGGTTATGGTCAGATGGTCATGGAGAATTCAGCTTGAGTTGCAGTTGATGCTGGATAGATAACATTGCTCGCGAGCATACTATGTACTGGGCTGAGCAGGATGTCTGTACCAGAGATTAGAACCTCTTCGAGTCTTTCGCCACAACAGATGAAGAACCACACATCACACCTCTCATGTCGAGACGATAGCTATTTGAGGGATTAATCCCGATTCTTACATATCGGGATCGTTATGAGAGGTACTATCCGACCTTTTTATCAGTTCTATAGAGATGGACGATTCAGTAACGGCCGATAGTTATCAGTAGCATGGAACCCTTGGTATGATCGTCAAGTAGATAATGCAACTTATAGGTGAGTCCCTATCCGACATATAGAGCCTAGACACTACCTCTATTGTTGCGCTCGCTACTAATATCTATACTAGCGTACCTTCATATGCTACTCAGTGAGTTACGACTGGAACCACCCTAGCCGGTCTACCGTGTTGTCTAGAGTAAATTTGGCTAAGGATATGAGATATCCTTATTGTCGGGTTTTCTGGCTGTCTGTTGTGTGTGAGTGTGTGTGTGCACGCGTATTTGCTGCCACAGCACGAACCAGCCAAACCGATTTCGATGAAACTTTGCCAAGAGGTGGAATATTATACTGGGAATGTGCGCGTTTGAATTTCGTTGCCTAGCAACCACCGTTGCTGTGAGCGGCCGAAAACCGCGTACAGTATTTCAATACTGGCCTTCAGTTTTGTGAATGTGAGAGAACGAGACTTCGAATAACACTTCGAGATATTTAGAAAATTTTCTCGAGCCGATTTTTGATTGAGGTTTATATTTTCAAATGGTAGTCCTTCAAAATCGGGTGTCTATTACCGTCATTAAAGGTGTGTACACAGTGTTTGTAAGAAAAACCGTCGTTCCACCTTCGATCTACCTCCTCGATCCAAACGTTATTGACCAAAGTGAAAAGGATCCAAATAAATGGAATCACCGGCATTTCTGTCTTTGTGGATTTCTAATAATATATATGTTTATTTATTTACCGAAAACGATTCCAACGACCACATCACCACCACCTTTCAATTATTGATATTTATTTCACCTGAGAACAGCAATTCGTCACGACCCACACATGCAGTATGCGAGAAGCACCGACTTATGCCGCACGTCATATAACAACGCTCATTCTATTATTGTAAGAGGTGGTAGATGTGTACATAGCAAGAGAGGTGTGCAGAGAGGCTTCCATGAGAACTAATATATTATTGTGTGAGTTGCGCACTGCACAGAGCAGCGCATCGTTGGTCAAGATCAGCAGATAGCATCTGAGCAGAAAGTTTATCTGGGTTTTCCGTGTGGTGTGTGTGTGTGTGTGTGCGTGGTAGTGTTGTGTGTGGCCTGTGTAGTGTCGTGTTTGTATGGTGTGTGTTGATTGTGTGTTGTCTGCAACGTGAACGGGCTCACAGCACAAAACCAGCAAACGCGCCAGTTAAATCTTTTTTCAATGGTAGTCCTTCAAAAATAGGTGTGTCTATTTACCATTTTTTATGAGGAGTGCCAGTTGGCAAAATACGCAATAGGAAAAATCTTCCAGGCAGAGGAACAATTGTATGTGAACCCATACGTCTTGGCAATGAACTTCGTCGGTGGATCGTGTCAGAATGAAAGCATCGTATCCAGCGCTTCGATCCTAGCAAATCCCTCGTCGCCTACCGGCTTGTCTGTGTGTGGTGTCTGTTTATGTACAGGATATCTCAAAAGTTGTGGACGGATTTAGATGAAACTTGGTGGACACGTTGGGTGTGACAAGGAAGAATTGATTCAATTTTGGTGAAGATTCAAATCTGAAAATTTTAAAAGTGATTCTTCACCATTGAGAGATGGGGCCAAAAATGATACAGTACTGTATGGAATGATATTTCAAAAATGTTTTGGGCCCGATATGTTCTCGTGGATCAGGCATTACGTGGCGGAGGTGTGCGCTCTTCCAAGTGCCCTTCTAATTTTGTAATTAGAATGCCATGCCGTGGAAGGACATATTAAGCTGCTCTACACACATTAACATGGTGTGCACTTAAAACGTGAATTATTCCGGATTATTACCTCCGCACCGAAGGTGGATGGAGGTTATGTTTTCATTCCTGCCTGTCTGCCTGTTTGTTTGTGAACAAAATATCTCAAAAAGTTGTGGATGGCTTTGGACGAAATTTTGTGGAGAGCTTGGGTATGTGACAAGTACAAAATGATTCGAGTTTTGTGAAGATCGGAATGCGGATCTCGATCCGAGAACTTTTAAAGTGATTCGTCACCACTGAGCGAAAGGCCCAAAACGACAGATAGCAGGATATCTCAAAAAAGTTGTGGACGGATTCGGACGAATCTTGGTGGGCAGGTTGGCTATGCAACAAGGAAGAATTGATTCGATTTTGGTGAAGATCCAAATCCGGATCTGGTTCCAAGAATTTTAAAAAGTGATTCTTCACTATTGAGCAATAGGGCTAAAACAATTTGTAGCACAATATCTCAAAAGGTTAGGGTCGGATTCAGACCAAACTTGGTGAGTGAGTTGGTTCGGTGACAGGAACAAGCTGATTAAATTTTAGTTCAGGTTCGAATCCAGATCCGGCCTATCAGTGGGATACAAAACGTAAACTATTCAGCCTGGCGGAGGGAGGTATGTGCTCTATCGAGTGACCTTCTAGTTTGTAGTTAATTTGCCAAATCAACTCAGGAGATCATGATAATAATTTTGGTGCATCATACTCCACATCAGAACGCTCCAGTAGAACTCTACAAAAACATGACACACACACACACACACACACACACACCCTTCATCCATTTATAGAAGATAATAATTTCAGTTCCCTTGCAAGGAACTTCAATGCAGGAGGATACCATTAAGCCCATCAAAGCTTGTGCTGTGGTTGCCAACCTCGATCTGTTTGTCCGTGCTCTATCCTTTTTGAAATGCTGGGCGTCAAGCAAGAAAGCAACACGTACCATTTTTAAAGTGTTTGGTATGACTCATCCAGGATTCAAACCACCAACCTTGTCGAGTCAGAGCAGGTGCTCCAACCATAAAACCACTGAGTCTGGTTGCGGAGTACTGCTTCTAGCAGAATCATCTTTTGGGGAAAATTGTCTTCACAGAGTTGGTAATCAATACCCTTAACATAATCACGTATTTCCTGCTTAATACGTGAAATACAAACCAAGACGGCAGTGTCCGAAATCACAAAGAGCGTGGAACATTGATTAGCTCTGTAATTTCTGGTTAATGTGGAGCATCGAACCCTTTTTCGGATTTACAAATGATTGACTGCACATTGTGATTGGTGATTGCCTGTTCAAGGTTAGTGATAAAATTCCAGATCAGGTTTGAACCACCGTCGTCGTATTTAAATGATTCATCCAAGTGGACAGGAGGGTTATGAAGTCACAGATTGAATGTTCATCGTCATTTGAGTAGAAAAACAAAACATGATAAATCATTTACATCAAAATAAACTAAACAACTAATAAAAGGAATGTTGAACTATAAATGTATTTTCCCTCCCAATTTGCCTTCTGTTTGTCATTCCAGTCCTCAGGAAGAGAAGCTTCCCCTTGAAGGCTTTTCACTAATACATGTGCTTGATGAAGCATAAAGCTACCCCTGGTGCCCTTTCAGGAGCATTTCATGGGAAAATGCAGATTTTTTTTAGGATAGTTTATACCACAAAGGCAGGTCGGACAAGCTGGGTGCTACCGTGGGACACCGCAAACCCCACGAGTCCCAAAATGAACCATTTTCCTTATGACTAAACCATGGTCTCCGTCCCCCGAGGATCATCGATCGCCCATTTGGCCGAGCAAGGTTGCATCGCTCTTCATGCATCACTTTCTCCAGACATTGATCACTCTTTATTTTTCTTTCCCATTTAACTTCTTCTCAGTCTGTTTGCAGTCATTCTTTTATTTAACAGCTTGTTTGTCTGTTCCATATGTGTTGTGCGAATTCCGGTTGGCCTTTTTCGCATTCCGATCTAAACCCTTGGCTTATGATTGGGGGATCTCAGGTTCAATGCTCCATATGCTCCATAGTGTCTGTGTAATTTAGGTTAAAGTATACTGATGTCCTTGTTTGGCATGTGATTTATGCACAAACTCCACCGAGAGCCTTATATTGATGTTAAAACGGGTTTTGTTGAGCTCAAGCGGGATGAATCCCGAAGCAGACATCTGCCTGGCTGTACATTTGTTCAGTATAAGAGGGAATCTATTTATTACATATGCACAAGGAGTGTGGTGGCTAAAATGAGAAAACGAAGAGGGGGGATTATAGGAGAGAGGAAGGAGATAAGGGAAGTGTGGGAGGAATGGGGAGAGAAGGGAAATAAGTTCAGGAGACCATGGTTTGGGAATACGGAAACTGGTTCATTTGGGGCTAGTGGGGTTTGCGGTATCCCACGTATGCCTAGCTTGTTCAACCTGCCTTTGTGGTTTAAAAAATCCTAAAGAAATCCACATTTTCCCATGAAATGCTCCTCAAAGGGCACCAGGGTAGCTTCCTGCTCCATCAAGCACATGTATTAGTAAAAGTCTTCAAGGGAAGCTTCTCTTCCTGAGGAGTGAAATGACAAACAAAAGGCAAATTGGAGAAATAATTTTATCGTTCAACATTCCTTTTATGAGTTGTTTGGTTTATTTTGATGTAAATTATTTATCACTCGCCGAAACCCCTTCACAGACGGATTCCGTTCATTCAACCACCCTCACCAGCTCACCCACACTTGAGGACATGGACTGGACAGGGCGTGCTTGCCCCCGCCTACTCATCCCCCGCCCTGCCCCCATTCCCCCCGCCTTCAATTTGCTTACCCCGCCCAAAAATTAATTACCCCGGCCCCGCCCCCGCCACTTCACTCCCCGACTCTTGATTCCCCGCCCCACTTGCCCCCGGGCCCTGCCCCCTGTCCACCCCCTCACACTCAACTCCGCCTAATTCACCCCAGCCCCCGCCCCATTTCCCCCCCCGTCTCCCGCTTTCAATTTGCTTACCCCGCCAAAAATTTGCTTACCTTGCCCCCCCGACTCTTCACTCCCTGCCCCGTCTCTTCATCCCCCGCCCCGCATCTTCACTCCTCGCCCCCGTCTCTTCATCCCCCACCTTTTCACTCCCTGCCCCCGTCTCTTCATCCCCGCCCCCCGCCTCTTCACTCATCGCCCCCGTCTCAACGAAAAGTGTTTATTCTGCTTCAGAGTTGAAAGTTGACTATTGCCACTATGTGCGATGCACTCTTACAGGTACGAAGTTTCTTTCAGTCCAGGTCACAGCACCAAGAAAATGTGACGTGACCGCTGGGAGGAGCACAAAATTAGTCCTTCAGTATTAATATATAGATGTTTTGTTTTTCCATTCAAACGACAATGAACATTCAATTCTGCGACATCATAACCCTCCTGTCCACTTGGATGTATCATTTGTACGACGACGGCGGTTCAAACCTGATCTGGACTTTTATCACTAACCTTGAACCGGCAATTACCAATCACAATGTGCAGTCAATCATTTGTAAATTCGAAAAAGGGTTCGATGCTCCACATTAACCAGAAATTTCATAGCTTTTCAAATTTCACATTAGATAGGCTTAAGAGATTGGGCATGCAACTCGCTGGATTATCAACGCATGAGAGGTGACATGATCCAGGTCTTCAAATTTTTAAACGGCTACGACATCTCTCAACATCATTTATTTGTAAAGGCGAGATAGTAACGTACTGGAGGGTCACGAATGGAAGTATTTTAAGCAGAGAAGTAAACTAAACATCAGCAAAGGATTCTTTTATCAAAATATCATCACTGATTGGAATGGTCTTTCACAACGCGTAGTCAGGGCCCCATCAGTGAAGGCCTTTAACACTCTTTAGAATTTAGATCATCACTGGAAATGCAGGCAGATCAGCTTGTGCTGACTCTCCCACATGAACTATCAAAAGAATACATTTCGCAAAAAAAACCAGAAGAATCCACAGGATCAACCATCCTCTGCTTCCGGATACATTTCTGTATCTCTGCATTCAACGTTCCACACTCTTTGTGATCTCGGTCACTGCCGTCTTGATAGTCATCCCACGTATTAAGCAGGAAACACTTGATTATAGGTTTGATTACCGACACTGTGAAGACAAGTTCCCTGAAAAAGTGTTAATCTAGAAGGAGTACTCTGCCACCAGACTCGGTAGTTTAAGGTTAGAGCGTTCGCTCTGCGTCTGGGTAAAGGAAGGGAAAGGAGTAGGCATGTATGGGATGTATGGGTGGGGAAAAGAGGGGCCATCAAAACTCAGCCATATTTGCATACAGAATAGACACATGTCTGGTATCCTGCCTTACTCTCCAGACTCTCTGCCTATGGCATCCAAGGCCAACTCCACACATGGCTTACTGACTTCCTCTCCTCTTGCAGCCATTGCGTGCCTCTGAATGGAATCCTTTCATCTCCTCTCTCTGTTAAGTGCCTCAAGGCAGTGTTCTGGGTCCCATCCTATACCTGATCTTCATGAATGACCTCTCTGACTCTCTGGAAAATCCACTTTAGTTACTTGCTGATGACTCCACCATCTGCCGTGATATCGCTAATCCTTCAGACAGACAGGCTGCATCCTTTTCCCTCTCTTCAGACATTGAAAAAAAATGACAAGTTGGTCAAGCACTTTGAATATGTCTTTCAATTCTGACAAACCCCCACACTCACCCTCTCTCTCTCTCCAAAAGGACCGTCTGGCAAACCCTCCTATTTCTTTCTTAACAATACTCTTGAGACAGTTCAGTCATTCAAACTCCTGGGTCTCACTTTCCTGTTTGGAATGGCCATGATCTTTCTTGAGCAAATCACATTTCAAAGTTGTCCTCCAAATCCAGCCGCAGTCTGGAAATCCTCCGTCATACAAAGTCCTTCCTTGGCACACCTGAACTCCTATCCACCGACAAGGCTTTCATTAGCAGCTTGATGAAGTCCTGCTCTCCCCTCTGGGCTGGCTTCCCTACCTCACATCTTGCTCAGCTTGATGCCGTGGAAACCAATACCTTTAAGATTATTGTAATATCCTGCAATGAAGCCGAGTCTATGGGCATATCACTTCACCATCGCAGAGAGGTCAGTTGTCTCTTTGTCTTCTACCACCTCTTTTCTGGTGTTACACAATCTGCTGTTTCTGTGCTTTGTCCCCACCCAGGTTTCTGCAGGGCTCTCAGAGTTCAGCATCAACCCTCTTCTTGTGAAACGAAGTAAATCCAGGATGACTGCTCACCTCCACTCATTTGTTCCTCTTTTTTTTCCCACCTGTGGAACCAACTTCCACATCCTCTTCAATCTCATTCTTCCCTCCAGTTCTTCAAGACAGCTGTTCATCACCACCTCGGATCACCCCCAATCCAAAACGATGATCTTTTCTACCCTTGTTAAACCATCATCCCCCTCCCCCACCTCAATCCCTCCTCCTTCCAAATTTCCAGTTTTCCCTCCTTGGAGTTTCCTTCTGTATCCATCTTGTCTACACCATGCATCCTCTCCTGTCCCCCTATCTCTCCCCACACCCATTGTTTGTCCAAGTCTCCCTCTATCTTGCCCTTCAACTCTGCTGTTACTGTCCGATCCTTGTTTCCCCCCTCTTTTCCTTTTTGTTCTGTTACATCATAATGCATCCAGTGTACTAGCTCTTCCATGAGCCTCGACTATGCATACAAAAAACTACAACAAAAAATACATGACCAAGTAACAACATCATAAAGGAGAACATTTTATTATCCCATGCACACGAGGCGAAAACCGGGGTTAAATAATTGGTTCATGTCTGTCTGCCCATCTGTCCGTATTATCAGTGCATGGTCATCAGTTTATGATTGAAGAATAACTTATTTAATTTGAATGTTATAGTTTGAACGTGAATAGTAAGACAAGTTTGCCGTTTAACCGTACTTTGGCTCTGAATTCGTCCCGACCACACCCGCGTAGAGAGGAGCGAGATAATACGATTCCTCTATGCTGCCTGCGAGGCAGTTAAACAAGATCAAAAATAATTCCTCAACAGGAAACTTACTATTTTAAGGATGTTATAAAGGACACAAACAACAGTAACGAAGAACTAATGTAACGTGTTTGATTGGATGATGTAATAAACGTAGTATTAATTTATTTATACGACTTTAAACCTCTTTAAATTGAATTATATACTTGAACACTGTGGAACACAAATCGGCTTTATAATACTTCCAGGAACCATGTTATATATCGATAGAGAGGGCATGGCATGTGAGAGGGTGCAGTATCAGGGTGAAGAAGAGGCCGCCATATGGCTGTGTACGGTGCTGATTGACGCTGTTTTCGATGGTGATCAATAAAGCCTCCGTCTCCTAAACTAACTCAACGCCATCTTATTTCAGTGTGTAAGGGTGATGTATGCATAAGACTGCTTCAGTAGTGCTAAACTTCTGGATTTTTTGTAAGGATTTTAATATTCAACAAGTCTGGAGACGGCGATGGTTCACGAGCAATGCACACGGTTCGCCTTTTTTATTTTTTGACCTTCGAGGGACGCCACGGGCAAACTGGCGGGAATCGGGAAAAACGTAAATGATGAAAGTTGTAGTACTCGAAGAGCAGACTTGCAATACCAACTTTCATTCAAAACAGTTGAAAACCCTAAGAGATCGATGCCCAATTTATTGATTTTTTTGATATTTTCTAAGTTCGTGACCTTGTGACCTTGACTTTGGGACGAAAATGAAAAATCGAGCTCCGTGGGGCTATGCAGGTGCCATTGGGCTAACCAAATACCGAAACCCCTGCCAGATTCGACAAACCCCCTCGGAGAAGATGTAACTTGAAACCGGCTACCCCCTAAAAACACGTTTTTTTGGCGTGGCTCCGCCCATAATGGGTGCAGCACGCCCATTCTCCGGAAAACACAACTAGATCATGATACAAACCTTGCACCCTAATTTTATCAAGATCGGATCAAAACCCACGGAGCTATGCTCGGGACACAGACAGACAGACAGACAGACAGACAGACAGACACACACACACCCATAACGAATATAGTGGTCACTTACTGACTCGTGAACCAATATTATTATAATTGAAGTATATGTACCTGAACACTGAGGAGGATATCATGTCCCATGAACTCTATAGTTACCTCCGCCACCGAAGGTGAAGGTTATGTTTTCACCCCTCTCTGTCTGTTTGTTTGTTTGTGTGCAGGAAATCTCAAAAAGTTGTGGACAGATTCTGATGAAAGTTTGTGCACAGGTTCGTATCCGTGCGACAAGGACGGATTAATTCGATTTTGGTGAAGATCCGGATCCGGATCTGGATATGAGAATTTTTTAATTTTTAAAGTGATTCTTCACCATTGAGAGATTGGGCCAAAAACAATATAGTTCTGTATAGCATGATATTTCAAATATGTATTGGGCCTGAGATGTTCTCGTAGATCAGGCATTACGCGGCGGAGGTCTGTGCTCTACCGAGAGCCCTTCTAGTTTTAACTGTTTTTCCTTCATGAAGAAAGAAAGAAAATTTTAAATAACTTAACTATTTGGTCTTCCATTTGATTGTTTTATGTAGATATGCGAGTTCAAGTAGGGTTGTGAACAACTTGATAATATTGTTGGGCCGCTTAAACAATTACAATTGGATTACTGTTTAAAAACCTGCAGCGAAAACGAAGCAAAGTTGAATTAAATCGTGAAATCTAATGAGACATTTCAAAATGTCGGGTATTATCTAAACAACGGAGGTCCCAATTCGAGACCTAATGATATCATTACGGTTTTTGAAGACCCCGGGGAGACACATGCAACACATAAGGGTTCCCTCGTGTAGTTATATCTGCAGAAATTTCGTTTAGCTGAATTACCTCTCCCCTCGTATCAGTGGACAAGGAAGTGTGTTGTGTTTGTGCAGCAGATTCGAACCCCCTTTGTAATTTTTCTCTTTCTAAATTCCCTCTCTTCTTATCTCATTCTTATCTCCCTCCCCATCTCTCTCAACCCCTCCCTTTCTCTCCGCACCTCTACATCCAGACACGCTTTGCAACACAAAACATTACACCTCACAAAAAGCCACATTACAACTCATTGCAAATCCAATCAAGTGCATCATAAAGTGAATCATAAAGCTGGGTGGACCGGGATTGTGAATTTCTTCAACAATCAAGAAACAGCAGAGCAAAGCGTCGCAGATGGGTGGGCTTGGTCGTGGGCTCCATTTCAGAACCATGGGCTCGGCAAATGAGCACCGCGTGGCGACAGGAATGCACCACTGGGGAGGTGGCACCCACAAAGCTCAAGCCGTGGTGATCAGCGAACCCCAGAACCACGTCTCCCCGATGAACTTTATTAGCCTGAGAATTAAAGGACTCAGGGTTGGTACGCGTCTGAGGGAAATCTGAGAGTCAAGGCTGAACCTACTCAACCTTGCAGAAGAGAACGAGCCTCTGTAAGAGCACACGTGCTGGTGCTGCGGTGCAGAGATCTGATAAGTCACGGAGTTTTCCTGGACTTGCCGGCCAACACACTGACTCACACTGTCTTTCTCTGGCTATCCCTACTTCTAATTTTGTTCACTTGGAATGCACGAGAGTATTCAACAATGACACCCTCGACTTGTTCAGGGCTGGGTTACTGTCTCGCATTCACTCTGTCCTATCGTACCACGAACATTCACCTGCACTTCTCCCCACATGGTGCAGCACATAATTTAACCCCTCTTTTCTCTCCTCCTCCCTGTTTCACGTTGGGACCAACATAAGCCCGTAGGCTTGCGTCGGTTGAGCGAGGAGTCACCAACATACCCCGCCTTCATCTTCTCTCTCTGTCTATCACCCTTCCTTATCTCATTTCCCGGAGTGTATGAGAGGCCTACGTGTGTAGAAACATGCTAACATTACTGACTTAGTGGGCTAGTGTGCTTAGGAGGTAAGATCTTTCTCTTGTGAACTGTTTTCCTGTGTACAGGTGTTATTTTGATCTTTATAAATTGTTTCCAAACTGCTCAATCGCCTTTTCTCCATCGGTTAGACCATAGTGTGTTCTCATGACAGGGAGTTCTGCCTCGCCATTCCGTTATGGTTAGTAGTTAGCTAATATCTCGCTTACGGTATCGCTTGGCCATTTTGATTGACAGCAGTGGGGGCGTTGAGAGCACGGTTCCCCATCTGGGAGGTTTAATTTGCCGGAAAGATAAAGCGGAGTTAGACGCCGGACCATGCCTGAATTAAACGTCTGAGATGGAGTCCGTGATTGCCTAGCAACCCGTCATGCCGTGGAGTTATATGCGGCTCGTCGGTTTCAGTGTCACTGGCTCGGAAGTGGGTCCAAGTGCTCCCCTCGAGACCGCGCGGTCCCCGAACCCGAAACAATATATTATCATGGCCTTGATCGTACTCTGGTCATCGTAAGCGGCTCCAGTCAGGTGACATATTGTACAGAGCATTATAAGGATTATGCCAAACAAATATTGGAAGGTCAGTCTCCACCTAGAAGCAGACCTACAAGCCGAAGACAGGTGTTCGATTGCAAAGTACAATCCTAATTCAATTTGAGACACATTGACCAGTAATTATCAAATTGACGAGAGCAAGCGATGAAGAAGGTGAAATGGCTCGTGCTCCGATCACTAGGCAGAAAAAACTAGCCAACTTGGGACCTGACCAGGCCATGAAGGTATCCATACAAGCACACATGCATTAATTTATCAAACCATGACGACAGGAAGCTCATTCTAACCCTAACATCCTGGACATTATGCCTGGTATTGGCTTCATGGTTAGGATGGTGGGCTTGCGATCTGAGGACCCAGAGTTCAAATCCCCCTTGGCTGTTGAATTAGTGGTGATGGTCGTATGGCAGCTTATCTGCCATGGGTAGCTATCATTTCTTGAAGCGCGACTGTGTCACTGATGCAGTGCCCCTCTACCAGTACACACACTGGAACTGGTACTCATTTCGCCGACCTCGGAAGGATGACAAGCTGAGTCAACCCCCTGGTGTATTAATTCAGCGGCTGACGGGGCTTGAACTCAGGACCCTCGGATCCCAAGCCGCCACCCTAACCACTGAGCCAACACCAGGGTGATGGCTGTTGAATTAATACCAGGTGGGGTTGACTCTGCCTGTCATCCTTCCGAGGTCGGCAAAATGAGTGCCAACTTGCTGGTATCCTGTGTCGGAGTGGCGACCCGTCCAGGATTGCACCCAACAGCCAAGGAGACCTCTTTGGCAGCACCAACGCTCTGCACAGAGTATGGTCCCAATGGATGGATGGATGGATGGATCCTGGACATTATGGAAAGTTATAATAGTATAGATAGAGACATTTATCAGTGTATTAGAACACATGGAAAACATTTCCCAAGGATACTTGAACTTCCTAGAATCTGGGGATACAGATTTCTGAGCTCTTGCTTCATAGTTGCATCTGTTGGTAATGCTTAGCCTGACAAATTATTTATTTTAATTATCATAGTTTAATTTGGTTTTGAAGAGAAATGCCCTCAAGCAAGTACAAGGAGTTAGAATAGTCTTGTTTACATCTTTGTTATGCGTAACATGCTGCACGATGCACACCTGTTGCATTGGCTCACATCAAAATGGCAGTTTTTAATTGCTTAAAATCAAAGTCATCTCAAAAGGAAGTTCGGCTCTGGATGCAGATAATTCTCAGACCAGGCTGAAATAGGTTACAAAGCCATGGAGTTGCATTGCACGCCAGTTTTACACCGATCCTGCACACTCTCATGCCATCACTCACCCCGGCAGCGTGGGCAGCACTCTCCGGGCAGGCGTGCAGGTCGATCGCAGCGTTGCGCGCACGCCGGCACCGTGCAGTGTGCACGACCCGACACGCAACGGCACACCGTGCAGCGGTCTGCTCGCCAGCGTGCACCTTCTCCTCGCAGCTTCCCCCGAGCGAAGCAACCTGCAGCTCCCCCCAGGGCTCCAGGGTGCTGGGGAATGGTGACAAGGGGGGGGGGGGGGGGGGGTTCTCTTCCTTCCTCATCAGCAACTTCATTCCGAGTGGGATAGATAACACTCAAGATTCCTTACATTGGGCAAAATTGGTGGCATTGTGACATCACAACAGCAAATGTTGCAAGATGCAAACTCGAATTTCAAAGCAGAGACTTAATAGCTTCATTCCCTTCAATTTAAATTCACATTGTTACATAAAAATAAAAAAAACCCCACCTGTAGGCCCTGAATGTTACTTTTACCTGCGATGCACACTGTAATTGTGTGCCTGAAAATAATATGGCTTTGATAAACTATCAAATTGCATTGGAGAATAGTTTAGATGAACTTTCCAGTAGAGCCGGGCAACAAGGTGACATCTATTTATTACGTATGCACGGAGGGAGTAAAATGAGAGAAGGGAGTCAAGGGGGAGATGTTAAGTGGTATGGGTGGGGGTTATGGGGATATGGCACCTGGGAGGGAAGGGAAGAGGCATATCCAGAGTATACCGGATTGGAGGGCAGTTGCAGGAGGAAGGGAAGGGCAATAATTCCTCCATATTTGCTTGCGTAATAAATATATGACTCTTAGCCACCAAACACCTGAACTCGATATTTAATAAATCTCTTCTTTTGTTATTTTTATTTAAAATATCTTCAACTGTTTAGTAAAGCCTAGTTACAATTATTAAAAAGAAAGCTGCAAAAAATACTATGATGCTTCGTTATTCTTCAATGTAATGCAGAAGAGCAAAATTGGTGGCATTGTGACGTCACAACAGCAAATGATGACGTGACCTGCCCAATTCGTTTTCGATTCGAACATAGTGCACAGCGTGGATCGCTCTCTTCACACTGCATTTATGGTTTATGGTGGGATTTTTCTTTAAGAAACAATGTGAAATGAAATTGCAATGAACGTTCTGATGAAGGCCTTCCTAATCGTTCACTGCGGAAGCCACGTTCGCTTCACTAAATCTAATGGAGCTCATCCCGTGAATGAACGAAAGCAATGCGACCAAAGTCATTTGCTCAGAGGAAAAGGAGGGGACAAAAAGGCCGAGGAAGCGAAATAAATAAATCACAATACAGATGGGACGCGACGATGGCCGAAAGACATTTGATGGTGGAAATGATAATGGCTGATTGGAATGAAGAATCGTGCAATCATTACGCAAGCGACGCTATTGCAAAGCTGCAGCTCTCGGACGTGCTGGGCTGGAGTGCTGGGATATGGTGCGTTGGTTCTTGAGGGCGGGAAAAAAGGTCCTCAAGATGGAGCTTTCATTTCCCCCAAACTCTGTGCCACTGTGGGTTTTTTTTATTTTTTTTTAGCAATTTCAAAAGACTAGCGAAGCGAGGCAGATTTGAATTTGCTCAGGACAAACCGAAACCTTGAAAAGCGGGCTCCCGACCCCGCTTGATGTTTCATCCGCATCAGAATTCCCAGCACCCCACGCTAGTGAAACGGTGAGAGATCCAAGGCCTGCCAGCATCGACCTCCATGCATCGCATCTCGGTCCTTACCGGTGCGACGGAACCCTTTGCGAGAGAGTTGTCCCAAGTCACCCCGCCGTTCCGAGCGCGGCCGTTCTAGCACGCTAGTGTTCTCCGAATAGCGCGAAGTGCGCGTCCGTTTGCGATACGCACCCGTGCGACACTCATACGCGTCACAGCAGTTGCCTGGCTCGCCCGTTGCCATAGAGACCCGCAAGGCTTTGGAGCCAGAGGGGCAAAGAGCAGTGGGGCAGGTGGCCTGAGGTCGGCATGCGCAGCGGCTGGGCAGAGGGCAGCATTCACCCTGCGGGACGAGACCTTCGATGAGGTCTGAGTGGCGTGGGCAGGGAGCGGAAAACCGTACAGCACAGCGGGCTTGTGAGCAGTCTTTCTGGCTCGACGTGGATGGCTCTGTGGAAGGATAAAAGGAGAGGGTAGTGGGAAGGAATTAAAACTGGTATTACAAATCGATGTTTTGGGGGTTTTTTTTCTCTCCAAATTCCTTTCAACCTTATACTGATGTTACTCTGACAAAGATGTGTCTCTGGTTGAAAAGATAGATCAACTGAACAATTCTCTCAGAGATAGGCATTCAACCTTGGAATCATAGACTATAAAGTAGACTCGTTAAAACAAATATTGTTTGAGATTAATTTGATTAAAACAGTAATAAATTACGACAGCACGCGGTAGAACGCATGCCTCCACGAGGTTGCTTTTGTTCTTGTCGCCTAACTACCCAACTACCCAAATCATCCACCGAGTTCTGTTTTAATCCGTCTGTAATGTTTTTAAATACCGTGCTCTACTGGATTTCGTTTTTGGCCCGATCTCTCAATGGTGAAGGAGGAGAGGAGATTGGGACCATACTCTGTGCAGAGCGTTGGTGCTGCCCAAGCACTCTCCTTGGCTACTGGGCACAATCCTGGATGGGTCACCACTCCGACACAGTATACCAGCATGCTGGCACTCATTTTGCTGATCTCGGAAGGATGACAGACCGAGTTAACCTCACCTGGTATTAATTCAACAGCTGAGCGGGATTTGAACTCAGGACCCTTGGATCCAAAGCCCGCCACCCTAACCATTAAGCCAACACCAGGCATAATGGTGAAGAATCACTTACAAAATTAAAAAAAATTCTCGTATCCAGATTCGGATCTTCACCAGAATCGAATCAATTCATCATTGTCACACTTCCAATCTGGTCACCAAGTTTTGTCCGAATCCATCCATAACTTTTGGAGATTTCGTGCTCTATATTGTTTTCGGCCTGATCTCTCAATGGTGAAGGATCACTTGAAAAATTGTCGGATCATGATCTTCATCAAAATCGAATCAATTCGTCCTTGTAACACACCCAAACTGTCTACCAAGTCTCGTCAGAATCCATCCATAACTTTTTGAGATATCCTGCTCAAAGACAGGCAGACAGACAAATGAAAAATCACTCGTAGAGCGACACTTGGCAAAAAAGAACAGAGTGGAACGGTAGAGCACATACCTCTGGCCAGGCTGAACAGTTTATGTTTTGTTTCCCACTGACAGGCTGGATCTGAACCAAAATCAAATCAGCTTGTTCTTGTCACCTAACCAATCCATCCACCTAGTTTTGTCATAATGAAATGGAAGACAAAGAAGGAACCTGAAGAAGTAAACAGCAAATATGGACTATCAGGAGGAACCTGGTTAGGATCGGGTTTGAGCTGCTTCTCAAGTACCCTCAAAACCATCCAGGCGAAGCCAAGTGAGCCTTACAGAATCTTTTTTTGCAAGAATTAACTTCTTAAAGATGGATAACGAATGAGAGGAATAGAGAGTAAAAGTGATGCAAAAGAAGAAAAAGCAAGAATTCGAGTGAATAAAGAGAATTGTGAAAAAAAATTTGGAAAGAAGTGTGAAAGGAACAAAGAACAAAGATGTCGGGAAGAACCCCGACAGATTTCAGCAGTTACTCCCCAGGCTGTTAGTCCACAACTAACTAACTCGTCCACAACTTTTTGAGATATCATGATATATATTGTTTTTGCTCGTATCTTTCAATTCTAGTAATGTGGCTTATGTTGACCTTTTGACCTAAAAATTAATTGTGATTGAATTCAGTGTCCTGATATGCAAATTCTCTTCAAATTTCAATTCAATCAGATGAAAATTGAGGATTTTAGAAATCCCACCTAAGTTGTTGACCTTTTTGCCGATGATGACCTCGCTAAACTTTGTTGCTTGGCCATCGCAGGGATGGTGCCTACATTCTGCAAAAGTTTCAGAATGATCAGCTGAGTGGTTTGGGCTGTCGGCAAGGGGACAGACAAACACACAAACAAGAAAGATGTCATGCATAGCACGATACTTGCAAAATCCATAAAACAAATTTGACTTGAACAAATAATTGGTGGTTGAATTCAATGACAAAATACACAAATCCTTTTCAAATTTCAAGTCAAATGGATGAAAATTGACAATTTTAGAAAAGACTGTGTTGACGTTTTGGCCTATGTTGACCTTTTGGCTTAAGTTGACCTCAAAAATACTTGTTCATTGAATTCAGTGACCTGATATGCAAATCCTCTTCAAATTTCAAGTCAATCGGATGAAAATTGAGGATTTTGGAAATCTAAGTTAATTTGTTTACCTTTGGCCTGTTTTTAGAAATCCCACCGGGTTCTTCCTGTCCTGAAATCTATCTATCCGGGTTCTTCCCGACATCTTTGTTCTTTGTTCCTTTCACACTTCTTTCCAAGTTGGCCGATGTTGACCTCAAAAATAATTGGCTGGTTGAATTCAGTGATCTGAAATATAAATCCTCTTCAAATTTCAAGTCAATTGGACGAAAAATGAGGATTTTAGAAATCTCACCTAAGTTGTTGACCTTTGGCCTATGTTGACCTGTTGGCCGATGTTGACCTCAAAAATAATTCGTGGTGGAATTCAATGACCAAATATGCAATTCCTCTTCAAATTTCAAATCAATCAGACGAAAAATGAGGATTTTAGAAATCGAAGCTAAGTTGTAGACCTTTGGCCTATGTTGACCTTTTGGCCTATGTTGACCTAAAATAAATGGTGGTGAATTTAATGACCAAATATGCAACTTCTGTTCAAATTTCAAGTCAATCAGATGAAAATTGAAAATTTTTTAGAAATTTGGCCTATGTTGACCTTTAGGCCGACGTTGACCTCAAAAATAATTGGTGGTTGAATTCACTAACTTGATAAGCAAATCCTCTTCAAATTTCAAGTCAATGGGATGAAAATTAAGGATTTTAGAAATTCCACCGAAGTTGTTGACCTTTGGCCTGTGCTGACCTTTTGGTCTATGTTGACCTAAGAATAATTGAGTGCTTGAATTCAGTGATCTGAAATATAAATTCTCTTCAAATTTTAAGTCAATCGGATGAAAATTGAGGATTTTAGAAATCTCACCTAAGTTGTTGACCTTTAGCCTATGTTGACCTTTTGACCTATGTTGACCTCAAAAATAATTGGTGGTTAAATTCACTACCCTGAAATATAAATCCTCTTCAAATTTCAATTCAATGGGATGAAAATTGACAATTTTAGAAATACGGCCTATGTTGACCTTTTGACCTCAAAAATAATTGGTGGTTCAATTCATTGACCTAATATGAAAATCCTGTTCAAATTTCAAGTCAATCAGAAGAAAATTGAGGATTTTAGAAATCTAAGCTAAGTTGTTGTTCCTTGGGCTATGTTGACCTTTTGGCCTATGTTGACCTCAAAAATAATTGGTGGTTGAATTCAATGACCAAATATGCAACTCATATTCAAATTTCAATCCAATCAGATGAAAATCAACAATTTTAGAAATTTGACCTATGTTGATCTTGCCCGTTGCCGTTGCCCTATGTTGACCTCAAAAATAATTGGTGGTTGAATTCAGTGACCAGATATGCAAATCCTGTTCAAGTTTCTAGTCAATCAGATGAAAATTGAGGGTTTTAGAAACTTGACGAATTTGTTGACCTTTTGACCTCAAAAACAATGGGCTTCTTGCTGATGACGAACTCTACCAGATGGTAAAGCTTCGTGAAGATCGGTTTAAAATTGTGACCTGGAGGCAATTGGCATACAAACAAACAGACAAATAGACAAACAGACAGACAGACAGACGGACAGAATAACGCACAAGACCAACCAATATCCTTGAAAATTTTTCGCAAGTAACAATCTAACAGAACAGATCAACATACTTGGCAAAAAAATTTTTTTGACAAGTATCAAACAGACAGGGGTGAAAACATAACCTCCGTCCACTTTTGGTGGTGGAGGTGATAAATAAATTAATGAATAAATAACAATAGGAAAATTTTACATTTTCTCAAAATTCCTTTAAACAGCTGAGGTGGCATGTTGGGAGTACTGTTGGGATCCCAGCTTCATGATCCCATATATACAATACATCACCGTATGTAGTGCACAAATGTTCGTGTAGCCCATGTTGAAGTACAATGATGTCTACTGATGTCCTTGTGCTGCCTGTGATTTTTGAACAAGTTCTTCCGTGAGTCAAACATTAATGTCATCAGAGTGACCCGGCAGGTACCAAGAGCAGAAACACTCTCAGGGCATCGTCCATAAATGAAGAACATTGAATTATAATCCAATGCAGGAAGAAATTATATTCAAAGTAATTATACTTTTACCGAATATTCCCCTCGTTTGAAGTCGCTCCAAAAGAGTCACCAGCAAGCCAAACACCACAACCTTTTTCATTCGGTTAGAGGAATTTTGATGGTGCTTCTTTTTCATAGGTAGCATTTCAATGCCCCCCTCTAAATTTGCCCTGAGGGCATTAAGCAATAAGCATCAACCACAAAATGTGGACTGGCACCACAAGTCGACTAGAGTAGACAAGGCAAGCAGATCTCCTCCTTCCTGAAGGTCCTTAATTAGCCAGCTGCGTTACTCCTGACAATATTATCATTATTATCATATCTCATTCCAAAAAAAGTATAGGTAGAGCTCATGATGGTCAGACATGAGCATTTTCATAATCAAACGGAAGACCAAGAAGGAACCCGAAGAAGCAAAGAGCAAAGATGGGCTCATCAGGAGGAACCTGAATAGGAGTTGGGTTTCAGCCGCTACTCCACAACCCTCAAACCCATCCAGGTGCATGAACCCTCAGGGACAGGTCAATACTCCATCAGAGGACAATCCAATAGCAAATTGGCTGCTCTGAGACTGATTAGCTGAGTTTCCATAAGCTTGGAATACAAACACTTAATGTAGTGTAGCTTGCCCTTCATATCCGAGGAAGGCCATTCACACGGAATATGTGAACTACCTGGTCAATTATTTCCTCGTGCTGAGGCTGCTGTCCACACTCCAGGAGAACAAGCGGTGTAGAAACCTGGTCTGAAGAAACTTACAAAAACACCAGACGACTTGAGCTATCCACAATCCAGGTGATAATTTGTAATTTGTTCATGGTTCCGGTGAAAACTCGTCTACTTTTCACGAAGGACACCGTGGGATCTTTAACGTCCACAAACTAATGCCAGCAGATGGGGGTACCCAGGCACACACATTGATGAATCACTCTGCCTGTTAAACACCAGGATGGCAGTTTATAGCTGGAATGAGATTCAAACCCAGGCTAGACAGCTTAGAGGTGAGTGCACGCACCTCTCGGTGTAGGGTATCCTGCCAACTATACAAATACCGAATAGTCCACTGTTTCCCACAATCTCCTGCATGCCAATCAGTGTCTGCACTACCTTTACCTATTATAATGTTGTCATCCCACATACAGTAGCTATTTAGAAACCTCGGAACCACCGGTTATTGTATAGTATATACTGTATATACAAACCTTCAGATTTCCAAACTATGGGCACACATGCCAAAAGGTACAATATGACCGGAAGAGGTGCAATACTACCTACCAATATATGATGCATATCCAAGCCTTTTTTGATTCAACTGGTAGCAGGAAGTGAACCGTGGTTCCATGACCATGAACCAGACAACAAATAAAAACTCCCAATAAAGGAAACAAATTGATCAGATGTACTCAACATGACTCTTTCATCAAGAAAGCAAATTCCCTTAAACAAGGAATGTCCAATTCACCAGAAGCTTTAATGGCTTATTTCAATGCTCGTCAACTGTATTATAAAGAGACAATGGAAAAGATGTGGGAGTGGGATGATAGGGAACTATCGGGCAGTTGGGAAGTAAGATGAAGAGATGGGAGCAAGGGGGAAGAAAAACGGAAGTAAATGAGAGTGTACTGGGAATACTGAAGGAATAGGTTGTGGTGGGAGTGGGATGAGGGGTGGAGAAGGAGGAAGTGGAGGTTGGAAGAGAGTGTACTGCGATTACTGAAGGATTTGAGTTGTGGCGGAGGGAGGGGGTGGAATAAAAAATTTGGTTGTTTTAGTGAACGAGAAACACCTGCTCCCGGGCAGATATTGGGGGAGTTTAGGGGTGTGGGGGTTGATACCCAAGACCTGACCCTGGATACCCCCAGCGTGTATGCAATATTTGGGGGAGATTGGCCCAGCTGTGTTGTTCTCTATGATTTTCAGATGTACATACCTACAGATAATTACCTCCACCACCGAGGGTGAAGGAGGTTATGTTTTCACCCCCTTTTGTCGTCTGTCTGTTTGTGTACAGGATATCTCAAAAAATTGAAGACGGATCCGGATGAAATTTTGTGGACAAGTTCGGTGGACAAGACAAAAAAATTCGATTTTGGTGAAGATCCGGATCCGGATCTGACCACTAGAATTTTTTTAAGTGACCCTTCACCATTGAGAGATTGGGCTAAAAATGATATATAGCACGATATCTCAAAAAGTTGTGGACGGATTCGGATGAAACTTAGTGAACACATTGAGTGTGTCGCAAGGACGAATTGCTTCGATTTTGGTGAAGATCCGAATCCGCATCTGGAGACGAGAATTATTTAATTTTAAAGTGATTCTTCACCATTGAGAGAGGGGGCCAAAAACGATATAGTACTGCACAGAGACATGGCAGAAGTAAATGGACACCATGATTTTAAAATAATTTATTTATTTAACAATTGAAGTACATTTGATCCATTTTAGGACATACACGAGTATTTGGTAGACTTGCCATTTGCAGATTTCAACGCTTTTACTCTTTCAGACATCGAACTAACGAGTTCTGAAATTTTCTCTTGTGGGATTTCTGCCCAGGCTTCCCACAAAAGGTTTAGCAATTCTGCCCGTGATGTTGGTTTCCTGGACTTTTTCTGCACAGCTCGGTCCAATATGGCCCAGAGGTGTTCAATGGGTTCATGTCAGGAGACTGACTTGGCCTTAGAAGTCGCTTGATCCCATTTCTATCCTGCCATTCTTGGTCTTTTTGCAGTGTGCATGGAGCTCCATCTGCCATGAACAGAGTGTTGTTTTGACCATCTGACCAGTGGAGAAGACGGGAGACGTCCATCCTCAAGGATAGACATGTATATCGTAGAGTTGATGTTGCCAACACACTCCACAAGCTCTGACCGACCAGCACTCCAGATTGCTTCCCACACCAACACTGAAAAACCACCGTGTTTGACAGTTAGCTGCAATCGGTTCAAAAGAAACTCTTGACTGGGAAGTCTCCAGACCGATACGCATCACTGTCATAAAATTGAGTAAATTGGGAATCATCTGAAAAAATGACAGTTTTGCCAAATCTCCAAGGGTCTGTTGGCCATCTCGTCAACCACTTCTTTCTCCTTTGAATGTTGGCAGGTCTAAGAAGAGGTTTTCTCCGGGATGCTCTCCCATAGTAGCCCCGTTGAGGAAGGTACCGCCGCGGCAGTTCTTGAGTAACTTGGACCTCCTCTGCAACATCTGCTGCTTGAAACGGGGAATTTTCTCAATGGACCGCTTGACAGCTCGAATACACCTTTCTGAGGGCCCAGATCGACCAGAACAGGCAGCTGTGGATTCCTTGCCTTCGCTGGTGAATTGCACAATCACCCGATTGACCGTAGAAAGTGAAATGCCAACGTTCTGAGCTACCTGATGCTGGCTGACTCCACCTTCCAAATGGCCAACAATTTGTCCTCTTTGAAAATCGGAAAGGTCATGTGCTCCCTGGGTTCGAGGCATAGTTAATTGTCGTACAGGACTCAGGAACTCCTTTCTGCAAAGAAATAGTCGAATATGAGTACAAATCACTGAGTAAAACTGCATTATACAGATGAAATGAAGAAATTTAAAGTGTCTACTTACTTCTGTCATGTCTGTATAGCATGATATTTCAAAAATATATTGGGCCCGATATGTTCTCGTGCATCAGGCATTAGGTGGTGGAGGTACGCGCTCTACCGAGTACCATTCTAGTTTCCTGATATAATATGGTAGGATACATAGTGTATACATTATTTAGCGATAAAAGGTTTTCGAAGCCCCTTATTAGGAAGGCTCAAATGGTCTCATCCACACCCATCTAATTAAATTGCAAAATTCAAAATGCCCTCTTCTTCTCTCATTAGAAAAACAACTATTTTTTAAGCTTTCCTGGAAAATCCTGCTCAGGACTTGGCTGATGATTCCACCCTCTGCCACATCATTTCTCATCCTTCAGACAGGCAGGCAGCACCTCTTCCCTCTCTGTAGACCTTGATATAATCAGGAGCTGGTCCAACACTTGGAATATGTCTTTCAACCCGGACAAATCCCACACACTCAGCCTGTCTCCCCAAAAGGTCTGTCTGGCAAACCCTCCCATCGACTTGCGAAACAAAGCACTTGGAAGAGGTTATGTTACTCAAAGCCAGCCGCCGGCTGGGTATCTTTCATCGTGCAAGGTCTTCCCCTGGCCGATCTAAACTTTTAACAACCTACAAGGCCTTCATTCATAGCTAGATGGAGTAATGCTCTCCCCTTTGGGATGGCACCCCTGCTTCATGCCTTGCCCTTCTTGATGCTGTGCAACGCAAGCTCCTCAAAATCATTGCGATCTCCCACAACGAAGTTGGTTGTCTAGGCCTGTTACTCTCACATCGTAAACAAGTTGGTAGCCTCTCTGTATTCTACCACCTCCTTTTTGGTCTTGCACCCTCTGCCCTCACTTGGCTCTGTCCCTCCCCGATTTCTGCACGGAGCACATGGTCTACCAGTAACTCTCTTCGTGTTAAACTCCCAAAATCCAAGCTCACTGCTCACCTTCCTTCATTTGTTCCTCTTTTCTCTCGCCTGTGGAACCGGCTTCCCAGTCTGTTCGGTCCCATTCTTCCATCCAGGGCTTCAAGACAGCTGTTTACAATTACCTCCAGTCATCCCCCATCCATACTCATGATCTCTTATACCCCAAATAGCCCCATTCCTAAGCACTCCTTTTTTTCCAGGTTATTGTGATTTTTTTTTCCCCTCCTCTCCATCCCCTCTTTTCGTTTGTTCCTCGTCAGTTGGTTTGTTCCTTTTATATTTCATCCCCTCTTCCCCCTTCCTCTTCTTGCTGCGTTTCATTCAGCTTGTGTGCAGCTTGTTCCCCCCTTGTGTCCTTCTCCCCATCCCCTTGATTTCACTCTCACTTCTACTCTGCTGTTGCTGTTTCCCCCTTTCCAAAATGTTCCCTTGCATTCTTCTCTAGCTCTTCCAAGAGCCTCAACCATGTATCCAAAAAAACGAAAAGGCCAGAGCAGAAAAAAACCTCTATATTTGAATCGATGTTCTTGAAGGTTTTTATTTTTTGTTTTGCACTTTTGTCAGAAAGGATTTTGATTTGTCGTCTTCACCTTATTCAGGTTTGGAATGGAAATGATCAAAGGTCTTATTTATACGGCTTTCACGTTATCTCTATTCTCCCTGAGAACCGAGTGTGTCTCATTTGAGGGTGTCTCCGAGAGTAGACACTCCAGGGGTACGACATCACTAAAGGATGTGTTATTTGTGTAATATATAGCTCATAAAAAAGATTTGATGCCGCAAGTGCAGGTGAAACGAACCCATGGTCATTCAGAATGACCCGCAACAAAGGAAGAGGACAAGAGTTAACCATGGTGAGTGGAATAGCATCAGAGGTAGGTCAGACCAGGTGGACCAGGCAGATTATTATCCAACCCTGACGGTCATTAATGAGCTGGCAGGGATTCTCTCACAATCCAGTAGTGGCATGACAGTTCCCTTAAAAGTAACTCGACTTCCTAAATTCCTTAATACTGCTGCTTTCAACTGGATTTGAACCCACAACCCAGTCCAGTGTTCTCACCGAAATGCCCCCACTGTGCCCATAATGAGTTTGGTGACACAGGAATGACAGAACAAATATACGTCGCCTTCTCTTGTGTCTGAGTTTCCTTGAGAACATCAGAAAGTTAAATTCCCGATGTATTTGAGGTTTGGCGTTTCCTCAGTCCCATTCACACAAGAAATGAAAGAAGGTCTCGGACCAAAGGAAGCTGCTGCCTAGGCAGGCCGTAGAGATGGGAATGGCTGCCACTCTTCGTACAATCCCCAAGCAAGGTTATTAAAATAGGTTATTGGCGACCAGATGGGCCTGGTGTGTCGTCTCCGTGACCTTTGTATGCTCCTGTCACAGATGAATCGGACAATTCGTGGAGAGAAACCTCATTGTCGGGGGCATAAAGCAAAGGAGTCAAAGGATTGGCTGCGAACAGAAACCCCCGCATTGTTTACAACGAGCATCAAATCATTCCGTTTGCAATTAAAACACTAATTATTTCTCCCTTTAGGGGAAAAGGCCATCGTGAAGAATGATTCTAAGCATTTTTTGCGATGACTGTAAACTACTACTGCTGCTACTACTACTACTACTACTACTACTCGTTTAATGACCATTTTCCATCTTCGGGGGTTGGTCCAGGGCTTAAGGACGGCTGTTTACAATTACCTCCAGTCATCTCCCATACATACTCATGATCTCTTTTACCCCAAATAGTCCCATTCTGATAGCCCTCTCCGCTTAGGCCATCAACCCCACAATTTCATGTCTCCGCTGATCGCATCCTTCCGGGTCTTTTGTCGTCTAACTCTTCGTCTTTTGTCCTCAACTACCAAACTAGTGACTTTCTTGACAGACTCATCTTCTCTCTTTCTCGCCACATCCCAAACCACCTTTGTCTTCTCTTTCTAACCCTTTTATTATATCCACCCAACTCTGCTTTATCTTTGCGTGTTACCCCCAGACATCCATCTCATCATCCTTAGCTCCGTCTTCTATTCGTCTCACTTCCGTACATCAAGACTGGTCTAACATAGGCTAAATATACTCTACTTTTTACTTCGCTTGGGATATTTTTGTGTTTCAATGCCTCCTAACTCTCCCCACTTATTGCACGCTACCCTTATCCAAGTTCTCACAGCCAACTCCGCTCCACCAGCTGCACCTAACATATCTCCCAAGTAACAAAAACTATGGAGACATGTTATAGATGCAGGTTGTGCGGGCAGAGTTAGCTGTGAGAACTTGGATAAGAATGACTAATTTTTTTTTCATGCAAACTCACGTCCTCAATACTTCTGATTGTAGCGCTAAGTGTTTCATAATTGCAGGAGACTTGCATTCCGATGGTTTGAACTAAGGGGAGAGGAAGGGCCTTTGTGAAGTCCCCTGTGCGTTTTGTGGGTCTTCATGTGACCCGGACCAAGAGTTACGCTCTTTGCTTTGCTCGTCTGATAATGGAATGGACTGTGACGTGGAAGCGAAAACTCCTACAACTCCTGCTTTCTATCATGCCCTCTAAAAGTTTACAATTCCCGACAAAGCAGCCACTTTGTCGGATAAATACCACCGATAGGCTTTCGGTCCCCATTGGCGGAGCTATCTCGGCCCGTGACCTTCTCTCTTAGTGCAAGTCTTGCGTCGACGTTCTTCGTTAAGACCGTTTGGTCGGCAGCAACACTCCATAGCAAATGGACAAGATAAAGCAAAAATAAGGATCGGTATATTGCAAAATAATCATCGTAACAATCACTTATTGTTTGCAGTTAACAACATCTGATGAGATACAAAATGTGATGCATCTCCTGTTCTATAAGGGCACGGAGCCTCCAACCTTTATGGAACATAGCTGCACGTTGTTTTGTGAACGAAGCTAAATTAAAACTATGGACGTGATCACAGCTAAAGGTTATCAGGCTAAAATTCGCAAAGAGTAGGCCATTGTGTGCTGGTACATTGGCAAAACCTCAATTTTGGTACTCCTTGTCTGCAGCATTACTTGTCTCTGTACTAATGCCATGTGGGAAATTTGACTGACAGAGTACAAACTCAAAGTCACTGAAACCCCATCGTGCAAGGGCTGAGTACCTCCTCTCCTGGGGGAACTCGAGAGATAATAACGACAATTCATAATACGTATAACTGGAATGGCACTCGGTTGACCTCCACAAAGCTCAACAGCTTACGTTTTGTATCCCACTGACAGACCGGATCTACATCCGGACCTGAACTAAAATCTAATTGGCTTGTTCTTGTCACCTACCCAACTCATCCACCAAGTTTTGTCATAATCCGTCCATCACATTTTTAAATATCGTACTATATATCGTTTTTGGCCCGATCTCTCTGTTATGAAGAATCTTTTTTAAAAATTAAAAAATTATTGTGTCCAGATCCGGCCAAGATCTTCACCAAAATGGAATAAATTCGTCCTTGGTAGACACCAAACCTGTCCACAAAGTTTAGTCCAAATCGGTCCATAATGTTTTGAGATATCCTGCCCAGAGACAAACAGACAGACAGGGGTGAAAACATAATCTCCATCCACCTTCCATGGTGGAGGACATAACTGTCGCCTTATGCACTGGTACCTCTCAATATATCATGTGTGCATACCACCTACATACCCTGCCCTCGGTATATTTATATATTACGTACCTTTCATGGTGGTGTTTTGACCCCAGATGACATTCCCCCACCCCACTTGCTCCCTTTCCTCCACTTTAATTCCTCTTGTATATGTAATTAATGTATAGAGTGTAACCTGTTTTTGTTCGTTTTTTTCCTGATTTATTTTCCTGTTGTGTAAAGGATCCTATGCATAATTTCATCCTACACTAACTGAGATGAGTGGAGGGGCTTGAACATATGAGTATGACCACATGCAGGACAAGCTCATTCTGGGATTTTATTAAACAACTAGCAAATACAACTCGTTGCTTCACTCATGGGAATATGAAGGAGGGGAGTGAGAGAGGAGGGAGGGTAGGGCCGGGGAGGGAGAGGAGGAAGGATAGGGTTGGGAGGGAGAGGAGGGAGGGAGATCGAGGCAGGGTGGGGGAGCAAGCAAGGAGGAGAGGTGCGGAAAGGGAAGGCAGTGTGAGGGGAAGACAAGGGAAGGCAGCATGATGGGAGGGCAAGGGAGGGCAAGGGAAGACAGCATGAGGGGAGCACAAAGTCAGGCGGTGTAAGAGGAGGGTCTGTCCGGACATAACCACCATCTGGACATGTCTGGAGATAACCACTGGCTGGAAATAACCACCGCCCAGACACGATATGGAGGATAACACATCTTCTAAGGGGGAGGGGGGGAGAAAAGGAGGGGGGAGAGAGAGGGTGGAGAAGCGAGAAGGTAGGGAGACTGAGGTGGTGAGCAAGGAAGCAGGGGGAATGAGGAGGGGTGGGGGAGTAATGAGGGGTGGGGGAAGGGAAGGCAGCATGAAGGGAAGGGAAAAAAGTGTGAGGTGAGGGGAGGGGAAGGCAGCATCACAGGAGGGCAAGGGAAGGCAGTGTGAGGGGAGGGTGTCTGCTAACCACTGTCTGGATACGCCAGAGATAACCACCGTCTAGAAATAACCATCGTCCAGACACGTTTGGAGATAACCACCCTTCGGATACATGCAAAGTAAGCACTGTCCAGATATATATATAGAGATAACCACCATCCAGATACATTCAGAGAGAGAGAGAGAGGGAGAGAGAGAGAGGAGAGAAAGGAGAGAGAGGGAGAGAAGGGAGAGAGAGGGAGAGAGAGGGAGAGAGAGGGAGAGGGGCGGAGAGAGAGGGAGAGGTGTGGGAGGATGCTGCATTGCATGAGGAGGGGGCATGGGGTGGAGCGAGGATGGGACAAATAGAGAGGGGTGGGGTAGTGGGGTAGGGGAGTTATCAGAGAATATGTTATGCTTTATAAACACCACACACACATTCGTTCGTTTGACAGGTGGAAAAAAAATGGGCTCTGCAATTGAGAAAACCATTTAATATAGCGAATGTCTCGGAAATCAGGTGTTATGAAATGTATTTTGTTTGAAACTCACAAAGAGAAACCATATAACCTTTGTAAAGCACTGCACCGAGTCATATAAAATAACCAATTGCTTTAGAAACAGTCATGAGGACAAAGGAAAACGTGATCGCTCATCCATACATCCCCATCGGGAGACAAACTGTACCTCCGTCCACTGGAGGGCACTTGGCAATTGGCTTAAGAACTCAGGCAAGCACTCCATTTAAATGGTTGATAAGGGCGGCTGGTTTGGCAAGTGATAGTTCTCTCCGAATGTCCAAACTATATCCGAATTAGACAAAAGAACACTTTTTTTAGCAGTCGTAACTGCTGCTAAGTTCAATTCTGGAGCTTAAATTTTGTAATTCGGCTTAGTTTAAGAGATTCCACGTTATGGAATGTGTGAAAATTAAATAAAGCCACGAACGCTGACGTCTCCGGGTGTTTATAAGCATTCCAATGTATCCAGCGATTTGTAGCTATGATGAACAGGCATTCGATAATGAGTGAGAAAAGTTTAAAAAAAAAAAACTATCGTTATGAAATCGTTGCGGCCTGCTCCAAGTCAAGGCATAGTTGAGCCGGCCAAAAAACCTGGCGGCTTCAGACCCCAGCGAGGTTTCCCAGGATACGCCTTAAAACCCCAGAGAGTGGCTGAGGATGCACCTGATAAAGGATATAATTAAATAAGGCCGTTAATTATCTTCAAGAGAGGGGTGTTTTAATTAACTTAAACACTCAATTTTCATTCTTGCACTTCCTTGGAGTTCCCTTAATATGCATACAAAGTTTCAGGCTGCTAGGCTTCATGGTTTTGGAGATATGGAGGAAACACACACACTGACACACACACACACTGACACACACACACACACACACACACACTTATTAGTTTCGATCGACAGCTTATGGTATTGCAAGTGCTTGGATGGGAACACCAAAACAGGCTCACCTAAAGTGAGCATGGGTCTATAATAAAAGTGGTCTTATGAGCTTCCGTTAAGTAATCGTGACCACGTAAGACCGTAGAGCATGGGTTTTTATTTTTATTATATCTCCATGATAATCAGAAATTCTTCCAAGGACAATCCAATGACTTCCAAGACAAATCAAATCCTGTACCTTGAACCACTCAATGCTGGACTGTCAATCGAATGGTATCTCGAATGCATTTTTGTGTTCGATACTTAAACCTCACGCTTGCTACTACGAAGGTCTATTCGATCATGCAATGATGAACTATTGTCTCCATCCAGAACACTACCCCAGCCTCTTAATCATGATGGGCTCTCGAGTGAATGCATGGGCTGAACTGGTTAATTACTGCAATATGATGACGGTGACACAACAATGACTCTGAAACCAATGTTCATCAGCAGAATAACCACAACTTTTACATGTGACAATTCACGAGATTTGCACGAACTATTTATCGGTGATCAACTCATGCCACTAGTGCTTGAAATATCTCCAAGTATGAAACCTTCAACTGCGAGGATTATAATCGATGCTGCTTAGAGGGGTAAGGCATAGTTAGAAAGGTGTATACGACAGTGATGTGGATCCACCATCCCTCCACATTTCCCCTCCCCCCTCTCGACAGACTGATTCCACGCATAATGAGCCTTTGTGTTGCTGGTGTGGTGGGGCGAGGCTTAGCAGAGCCAAATAGCCGTGGCTGTGGGGGTCTTGGTCGCCCTCCCACGGGGTTAGGGGCCCAGCGAAAGGAAGCAGCTGCCCGGACAGTAGCGAGCAGACCCTTCAATGATGAGCATCGCAAGGGCAGCTGAGTCGCAGCCCCTGCGGTTTGTGATTCTCCTGGCAGAGATGGCGACGTTGTGGAGGTGGGTGGGGTGGCGGGGAGTGGGGGAAGGTTGGATTCGTTTCTAAAGGCACGAAGCATGAAGAGAGGAGGTTTGCGAAGTGGTGGGGGAGGAGTGGGGCGACTGGACACACGGACACACAAAGAAACACCAAACAAAGATTCAAGTCTCACCCAAACGCGATTCCATTCGAGTCCTTCCTCTCCTCTCCATCACCAATGATAAGCGGGTGGTGGCTTCGCAGGAAACTCATTTGCATCGTTTGCTCACCCAGGAGCATCAGCGGCAAGTGATGTATCTTGTCTATGTAACGTATGGTTGGATTTCCCTTTATTGATGGACGAACACGAGACGTTGCTGATGTACAAAATTACCGACTGTAAGCACAGATGTATCTACTTAATCCATTTAACTCTACCATCGCCAACTACCCCCCCCCCCCCCCAAACTACTTCTAATACAAGTCAGAGTAAATATTTCTCATCGAACAAGTCTTCTTGTCCTTATCAAAAATAAACACACACAAACACACACACACACACACACACACACACACACACACACACACACACACACACACACACACCACGCTCAATTTAGTTCGAGGACAATTGTACATCATTATCGCACTCGTGGAATAACACTTCGTTGCGTACTCGAGTTTACACGAAGAACGTACGAGCCGTGCATGCTGAGGGTGCATCGCGTATAGTTCCGGTTATGCACGCTTCTGTCAAGGTAAATAGCACGTCACAGAACGACTCGCACGTCACAGAACGACTCGCACGTCACAGAACGACTCGCACGTCACAGAACGACTCGCAAGTGGAAACGCGTACCACGCAGCATTGCATATCCATCAAGCAATGTCTGGTGGAACTCGTGTTGTCTATCTAATACGTATGCATGATCAACTTTCTCCTTGACGCTCCGAGACAGTGCAGTGCGTCCTTGGTTTGTTTGTAGTCGGATGTAGCGAAGGCGGGAAATTGTATACATTTCGGGTTCATGATGGTTTTTCCAATGTTTCCTGCTCTACCGCCGCTGTCGTGCGACGCCGGAGCCGGCTCTATTGTTTCATCACCTCGAGTTAGCAAAATACACGGACCTATGACACATATAGGACAGACATATATATATATATATATATATATATATATATATATGGAATATATGAGAAAATAATAATGTATATATATATGATAAATAAATAAATGTATATACATATATATATATGAAAAATAAATCAATAAATTATATATATATATAAATAAATGAAATAATAATTATGTATATATATGAGAAATAAATCAATAAAAAAATATAATATATATATAATGAGAAATAAATAATAAATGAATGTATATATATATATATATATATATATATATATATATAGTAGATAAATAATAAAAATATATGTATAGGTATACGCACCTGCGAGCTCGACGCACGGGCTGGACGTGCTGTTGGACGCGGGGATGCACGGATTCGTGCTGAGCTGGGCGAGGACCCGGCACGTCAGTGCGAAGGACACGAGCAGGACGAGGCAAGGCTCCAAACGAGGCATCGTCGAGGCCGTTTAATAACGCTGCCTCTTTCCCCGAACCGTGGTCTGAGTCCGAGCCGTGGACGCGATCGTGAAAAGGAGGGAGCGTAGGATGAGGGGGAGGAGGGAAGAGGGAGGAGGAGGTCTCCTGGGGGACAAAACCCGGGAAAGCTTCGCACTGTGAACGCAGCAGGAACCACACGCGTCAACACATGATGCAGTACGAGCGTAACAGTCAAACCATCCCGCTTCCTCGTTTCAGTAACCCCGTTTTTACCCCACAAGCGCTCACCCCCTCTCCCCAACAATTAATTAAGCCCCAAAGCGATGGAGAAGGCCGCAGTCTCGTGAATACGTCGCCCAGGAGACCCGGAGTCGAACGGGTAATATAAACCCCGGGATGCATCGACTGCAAACCCGAGCACAAGAACCCCATGCAGCCCCCCCGCCCCCCCATGCAGCCCCCCCGCCCCCCGAACCCATGCAGCCCCCGCCCCCCGAACCCCATGCAGCCCCCCGCCCCCCCGAACCCCATGCAGTCCCCCGCCCCCCCGAACCCCATGCAGCCCCCCGCCCCCCGAACCCATGCAGCCCCCGCCCCCCGAAACCCATGCAGCCCCCGCCCCGAAACCCATGCATCCCCCTGCCCCCGAACCCATGCAGCCCCCCGCCCCCCGAACCCCATGCAGCCCCCGCCCCGAACCCATGCAGCCCCCCGAACATTACACGATTCACGATTATTAAACATCTTCAAAACAAATAGGACAAGTTGAGGAAAGGATGGTGGAGAGGGGTAAACGGTAAACCAAGCTTGGACATTCATTGTGTCATGCGAGGAGGATGCCTTCTGAAGGTCCATCATCTCTCATGGGACTCGCGGAGCGGCAGATAACACCATTTAGATCGTCGGTTAATGGCAGCCTCTCTGCGTCTGTGTACATCGGATCTTATATCGACAGGAAGAATCTGGGACTGGGTCGATATCCTCAGCTGAAAGAGGCAACGAACACTCCGTTTTTAGCCTCTTTCAGCCCAATAAAATTTAGGAAACTACATCTTCTGCAATATGCATCTCATATTTGGGTAAAAATTCCATATCAATGGCACCCCCCCCAACCATATTGGGGTCAACTCCCATATCTGGGGTAAAGATTCCATATCAAGGGAACCCCCCCCCCCCATGTTGGGTGTCAAAATTCTATATCTGGGGTAAAATTTCCATATCAAGGGACCCCTTCATATTGGGATAAAAATCCCATATCTGGGGTAACATCACTTTTCTGAGGGTAAAAATCCCATATCATGGTCAAACTTCCATATCAAGGGAAAAATCCCATGTTGGGATTAAAATCCATTATTTGGGGGTAAAATACCATATCTGGGGTAAAAATTCCATATCAAGGGTAAAAATTCCATATCAGGGTAACAATCCCATATCTGGGGTAAAATCACTTATCTGAGGGTAAAAATCCCATATCATGGTCAAACTTCCATATCAAGGGAAAAAATCCCATGTTAGGATTAAAATCCATGATTTGGGGTAAAATACCATATCTGGGGTAAAAATTCCATATCAAGGGTAAAAATTCCATATCAGGGTAAAAATTCCATATCAGGGTAACAATTCCACATCTGGGGTAAATAATATTCGATATCAAGGGGGAAAAACCCCCATATCAGTGTATCAATCCCATATCTGGGGTAAAAATCCCATATCAGGGTCAAAATCCCATATCTGGAGTGAAAATTCCATATCAAGGGCAAAAATCTCATATTGGGATTAAAATACCATATCTGGGGTCAGATCCCATATCTGGGGTAAAAAAAATTCCATATCAAGCGTCAAAATTCTATATCAGGGACAAAATCTGATAATAAAAAGGTAAAAATCCAATATCTGGGGTAAAAATTTAATATCCGGGTAAAATCCCAGATAAGGGGTAAAATCCCATATAAAGGGTAAAAATCCAATATCCAGGGTAAAATCACTTATCTGAGGGTATAAATCTCATATCATGGTCAAACTTCCATATCAAGGAAAAAATACCATGTTGGGATTAAAATCCAATATTTGGGGTAAAAATTTCATATCAAGGGTCAAAATTCCATATCAGGGTAACAATCCCATATCTGGGGTAAATAATATTCGATATCAAGGGAAAAACCCCCATATCAGTGTATAAATCCCATATCTGGGGTCAAAATCCCATATCAAGGGCAAAAACCCATATTGGGATTAAAATCCCATATCTGGGGTAAAATCCCATATTGGGGTCAAAATCCCATATCTGGAGTAAAAAATTCCATATCAAGGGCAAAAATCCCATATTGGGATTAAAATCCCATATCTGGGGTAAGATCCCATATCTGGGGTAAGATCCCATATCAAGGGTCAAAATTCCATATCAGGGACAAAATCCCATAATAAAAGGTAAAAATCCAATATCTGGGGTAAATCCAATATCCGGGGCAAAATCCCATATAAAGGGTAAAAATCCAATATCTGGGGTAAAAATCCCATATAAAGGGTAAAAATCCAATATCTGGGGTAAAAATCCCATATCAAGGGTCAAAATCCCAATATCAGGATCAAAACCCCACATCTGGGGTAAAATCCCATTTTAATGGTTAAAAAAACTCCCATGTAATTAATAAACTAAAAATGTAATTAATAGCTGAAATAAAATCTTATCTGGGGTAAAATGTCATATCTGTCCTATTTATATCTTTTATATCATAAAGTTTTGGCTAACTATCATGTGCAGCTTGTGGCTGCTGGTTGCATCATTTTTCTGGGGGCTCAGCTATGCGGCTGATGCAGCGCCCTCTACTACCAGCGCACTGAATCATTTCACCAACCTCAGAAGGATGACAGGCTGAATCAACCCTACTTGGTGTTAACGACCAACAGGGGCTCAAACTCAAGAGCCCTAAGATTTTAAGCCAGTCACCTTAACCTCGAAGCTAAGCCAACACCAGACTTCCTTCATAATTTTTTTCTTTGGATGACATACCCCAAAGGGGATCGTTCGTGGAACGAGATACAACCACCCAATAAACGCCAATTATTTATATTTTAATACAAGGCATGTCGGGAAATATAATTAGAAAGGACATAGTACTGCATATATTTTAACTCAAATTACAATATTTAAATGTTAAAAAATTATATTTCAAAACAAGCGATTGGAATATTTTAACCACAAACGTGAAAATCCCAAATCATCAAACGCTCTGCAAAAGCCCCCCCCCCCTTGCACGTGACGTGGTCGGGGGAAAAACTTTTTGATCCCTGTCGGAATTTGACGACGAAACAACTGCTGCAACAAAGGAGAATGATTCCTGGTCTGCAGAAGCTTTCGTCGTCCATCGTCGAGCAATCAGTCCGAGAGGAGGTAAAGATATGCAATTTTCAATCGCAGGTATTCAAAAAAAAAATTCATCAACGAGTGCTCAGCTCAGGCAAAGACTGTTCATTATGATGGAGACTACGATAATGATATTGTAATGAATCATAAGGAGCCAATTTGGGTGCAGCTGCACGAAAGATTGAGGTTGTTCTTAGTCCTGTGGTTGGGTTCTGATATCGTATTTCATGTTGACCCTCGATGAAATCATACCTACTGCCCGTCCAAACTGTCCAAACTGGGTAGTTGTTCGTTGTTAGAGAATGCATATTGGGCAGGAAATCAATCTATAATAATAAATGTCAGCGTGTGTCAGTCACAGTCAGTCAGTCAGTCAGTCAATCAGTGTGTGTCTCCTCAAAACTCCAAAATCATGAAACCTAACACACATACTAACAAAACTCCAAGGGAGTGCAAGAGTGAAAATTGGGTGTTTGGGTTAATTGAAACACCCCATTTGAAGATAATAATTAACGGCCTTATTTAACTATCCTTTATCAAGGCTCATTCTTGGTCAGCCTGCTCTCCCTCGCTGGAGTCTTAAATCTCCATTTTTTTGGCCTGCCTAACAATGCCTTGACTTGGAAAGGACCACAATGGTTTCTTCATGATAAAGTTTTTTTTTTCACTTTCCTCACTCATATCATCGAATGCCTGTTCATCATAGCTACGAATCGCTGGATCCACTGCAATGCTTATAAACACCCGGAGACACCAGCGTTCATGGCTTTATTTAATTTCCGCATATGCGATAACCTCTAGAATCTCGTAAACGAAGCCAAATTACAGCATTTTATCTCCAGAATTGAACTTAGCAGGAGTTCCGACTGATTAAAAAAGTGTTCATTTGTCCAATTTGGACATACTTTGACATTTTTGGCGTCTCCGTGAGGTGTTTATGACAGATCGGTGATCGATAATTGCTTGCCAAGCCTGCCGTTCCTTATTAACCATATCGTTGAAACGCTTGATTGAGTGCTTAAGCCACTTGGCGAGCGCTCTACAATATTTGCATTGTCACTGAATATATCGATCAACTTGAACAAAGTTCAGGGCCCATTCGCCTGCATTTGGACGTGCAGTGTGTCGGGTGGTAGTTCGCTCACGGAAAATGTGCAATTTTCTTTTACACCACATTTCCCCTTTTTGTACAAACTTCTTTCATTATTCGACCCAACACTTCCGTAGAGATAGATTGATACATATAAAAAAACTAGAAGGGCACTCGGTGGAGCACATTCCTCCGCCACGTAATGCTTGATCCACGAGAACATATCGGGCCCGTTACATTTTTGAAATATCATGCTGTACAGTACCATATCGTTTTTGGCCCTATCTGTTAATGGTGAAGAATCGCTCAGAAAAATCAAATAATTCTCATATCCAGATCCGGATTCGGCTCTTCACCAAAATCGAAGCAATTCGTCCGTGCGACACACCCAACCTCTCCATCAAGTTTCGTCCGAATCCGTCCACAACTTTTTGAGATATCGTGCTATATATAGTTTTTAGCCCGATCTCTCAATGGTGAAGAATCACTTAAGATGATCAGATCCGGATCCGGATTCGCATCTTCACCAAAATTGAATCAATTCTTCCTTGTCACACACCCAACATCAACATATTCATCAATGATCTCTCCAACTCTCTGAAAAATCCTCTTTAACTCTTTGCCGATGACTCCACCCTCTGCCGTACCATCTGTCATCCCTCAGACCGGCAAGCAGCTGCTTCTTCGCTCACTGCAGATCTGGATAAAATCACAAGCTGGTCAAACACGTGGAACATGTCTTTCAATCCGGACAAATGTCACACTCACTGTCTCTCTGAAAGGACCGTTTGGAAAAAACCTCCCCATCCACTTTCTCAACAATCCTCTGGAAGAAGTCCTTTCATTCAAGCTT
>CM068964.1:24201847-24230501 GCA_035128595.1 Eptatretus atami | reverse complement strand
CCAAAGCTTTCGTCCGCAGCCTGATGGAGTACTGCTTTCCCCTCTGGGCTGGTGCTCCTGCCTCCCACCTTTCTCGGCTTCACGCTGTGGAAACCAAGTCATTTCGGATCATTGGTATCTCCCGCGATGAGGCTGAGTCTTTGGGCTCTCACTCTCTCACCGCAGGCAGGTCGGTGCGTCTTTCTGTCCATGACCATCTCGCCCCCCTCCCCCTGCTCTGTCTGCGATTTGTCCCCACCATATTTCCACAGGGCGCTCATTGTCCATCGTCGAGCAATCAGTTCGAGAGGAGGTAACAAGGAGAGAGGAGAGCCAACAACTCCCTTCTGGTAAACTTCCAAAATCACGAATCACTGCTCATCTTCACTCTTTCATTCCTCTTTTTTTCCTGCCTTTGGAATAAACTCCCTCACTCTGTTCAATCCATTCTTCCCTCCAGGCCTTTCAAAAACAGCTGTTCACCACCACCTCTTATCTTCCCCAATCCAAATCCTCGATCTTTTCTACCCCGTTAATCCACCCAAACCCACCTCCTTCAAATTCCCTGCTTTCCTTCCTGAAAATCCCTGTAATGTCCATCTTGTTTACCCCATGTTCCCACCCCATCCCTCTCCCTTCCACAGATCTCCCAATGTCTCTGTTCCCCACTGTTTTGTCTTCACACTCCCACCCCTATTGTCTCGTGGCCCCCCCCCTTGCTGTGCATTGTGTGTTATCTCATACGAGCCTCGACAAGTATACAAAAAAAAAATATGTCACCAAGTTTCGTCGAAATCCATCCGGTTAGCATCATTGGCTGAGGACACGTCTGTGTCGCTGATGTAATGCCCTCTGCTGTTTAAGGCAGGAATTTTTAATTTGTTCAGGGTGCCAGCAATAGCTCGCCTACTCTTTGCGAAGGACACCATGGGATCTTTACGTCCACCGATAATGTCGGCAGACAGAACCCCAGTTTAACGTCCATCGAGTGACAGGCACACACATTGATGAATCACCCTCCCTGTGAAACACTGGGTGACAGTTTATAGCTGGGTCGGGATTCAACCCAGGCTCAACAGCTTAATGGAGTGTGCCTCCTCTAGGTCATCCTGTCAGCCCTTCATCTGCAATGATTTATGGTCTTCCGAAATGAAACAAGGATTGTTGATGCCAATGACCAGTGTGGAGATCATTGCTTCCTTCATACGATGTTATTTGTTCCTTCACGGTTTCACCGGAGTGGACAATAAGTTTTCTGCCCGAATGTCCTACCTGTGATTTTTCAGATTTTTTTCCCCAAACCCTTAACATATTCAACTGAAACTTGGTAATGCCTTATTATAATAAGTTACAGAACAAGTTCCTGTTTCAGGCGTTTCGTCAATTTTTCACAGAGTATGTGTTTTTTAGACTTAATAAATATCACATCGTTAGAGACGTGTATTGTGCAAAGCAATTCTCGCTTTTGTTTATTAAACGTAATCATTGTACACGGGGATGGGCAGCCAAGACTTGCTGAAACAAGGTCTATAGTTGCGTAATGCTCGGTAGCCAAGTCTGTGGGCAAGCTGCCGCGAGAGGTTGCTTTCTCAATTTCTCTATGTGTCCATTTGAAGCAGATAGTCTAGTCCATGTCCAACTGCATTACAAGTTAGGTCTGAGCACATTTGTTCACGAATGATCCTGAGATCGGCCGCTTTTTTGGTGCAGCATGACAAATGGCTTCAAATAAGTGTGTGTGTGAGAACAGAGACTGAGACGAGGAGAGAGACTTTTGTAAGGCTTTTATTTATAAAAAGTTATCAAAACACACCAGAAAAAGCACACTCCATAAACAAATCCAAACATTTTACAGCAAAAATAATTCAACAGAAAGCAATAACAAACTAGAGGGGGAGCACTTCGGAGAGGCAAACCTTCGCCGCCAATACTGCTGGGTCACTTCAAGTGAACTATATCTTATTCATAAAATATGATGTCAACAGTGCTGACAGTTTATAGTTCTTTTCTCAACATTTTTTTTTTTGGGGGGGGGGGGGGGGGGGGTTGGAAATCACTTAAAACATGTAGAATTGCAAAAAAAAGAAAATCGAAATTTTGTTGAAAAAAGAATTGCAAAAATTTTTTTTTCCTAACAATTTTTTTGGGGGGGGGGGGTGGAAAATCACTTAAAACATGTAGAAATGCAAAAAAAAAAATTTTTTTTCTCTAAATTTTTTTTGGGGGGGGGCTGGGGGGGTTGGAATCACTTTAAAACATGTAGAAATGCAAAAAAAAAAAATTCTCTAACAATTTTTGTGGGGGGGGGGGACCAAGGCCAAAATTTAATGCATGATCCTTGGACGATACTAAACCCCCCACCCAAGCTTTCGTCGAAATCCGTCGAGGAGTTTTGCCGTATACTGTTCACAAACAAACAAAAACAAACAAAACAAACCAGAAAAGGGGTGAAAAACAGTAACCTCCATCCATCTTCGAAGATGGCGGAGGTAACAAGGGTGTCTGGTCATGTCAAACACACCACAGAATAATACTATATGCAAAAAAAGTTAAGTTAAGTTACTTTACACTTTTTACAAACAGATTCCTCACGAAAAAGAAACTCAAAAACCTCATCGTGTTGTAACCACTGATCACCCACAATATCCAGGCTCAAAAGATAAGCCTGCTCCATTTTTACTTCGTGCCGAAACCATACCTTCAAAGCAAAAAAGACATTTGCAACTTTTTTTCCGCTTCAATTTTGCTTTCCCTGGTTTTATAAATTGCCAGTTTAGCAATGGCCCAACAGAAAAGACAAAAACGAGAGGACTGGTTTACTTTTATAAATTCCCCCCGATTTCCATAAATAAAGAACTGAAAGGAAAAAACAAAATAATTATATAGAAAAAGCTGTGTGAGGAAGAGAAAGAGGGTACCAATCTCTTACAGTTCAATGAAAACGTTGGGCCAACATTTTTCAATCAAATCACAAAAAGGACAAGAAATTGGAACAGAAGAATTAAACGTTATGGAGTAATGCTCTGGTGTGACCAGGGCTTGATGTCAAGTCTCCATTGTAGGTCTCCAGTTCGCCAAAGGAGTGGAGGAACTATACATTTTGTTTCCACACTGAGTTAAAAAAGCTCCAGCAGGTAGGTCTCATTCCACCGATTTTATCAACAGTTTTGTAAAAACCCAGGATACATGCTTCCAGACATATGTTTGTAGATAGCGTTTTCCCCATGACGTGAAAAAACACCAATTTCCTCTAAGTTGAGGCGAGAACACACCCTTTGTTTTTTTGAGGCAATTTGAGTTCTGGAAAATAGAGACGTGAGTCTACCACTTCATCCACCCCAGTCCACCCGATGTTTAGTCTATGCAAAGGTTTGAATTACTGCTTTCAAGACATTTTCCACAATACGAGCAGAACGAACACCAGTTTTTAATGAAGTGACTTTACAGGTAGCCAGGCATTCAAGATGGATGCAACAGTCTCCACACTCTGTTTATTCCAACACTGGTTTGAAACAATGCATAAACGACCTGGAGGTTAAATTCTAGAGAATAAAGGATTCCGAACTAATGGCTCATGTACAAAAATTTTGGGCATTTGTATGATACCTCTAACCTTGCACTCGAGGACTGCCAAGCATTCAAAAGCTCTGATGAAAACTGGGGAGCTTGAGACATGTCACGGTTTGCAGGCGATTGAGGAAAAAGTCACGGTCATATTTTCTGACCTTCCACTCTTTGCAACAGGCGTTTGGTGAGAGTCGCCAAGGACACACTCACTGTCAGTAGGTGCTGTAATCGTGGAAATGCGGAATGCCATTATCGACTTGGGATATGCATCAGATTTTTGACCACCCGCATTTCGGGGTCTGCAGACCACGTTCTGGGCCCAGCCAATGGTGGGCCACCCAGAAAAAATCAGTTCAAAACCCTCTGAATGCCCGTGGACCAAAAGTATCTCGGAGCGTTCAACTGGGATAACTTTATGCCAAAAAATGAACCACCAGGTGGTGTTTATGATTGACCACGTTGTCTTAAGCGAGAGAAGTTGTACAATCTTCTCCACCTTGCCAGTTTCAATTTAATTTTTTCCAGGAAGTTTCTCCAATTTTTTTGTTCATACGCTTCAATTCTAGAAATAAGCCTAAAATATTTTAAACCCCTCACTAACTCCACTGATTCTCCTTGGTAAACAGGCAGGGACGAGGAAGGCGATCTGGGGCCCACCCAAAAAAGCTACAACTTTTTTCCAATTTACCCCTTGCAGTAGCAAGCAAGCTCAAACTGGTAAGGCACGGAGAGACCTCAGAAACATCTTTTGAGTTGCAATACAACACAAATATCATCAGGCATAAGCTGAAAAATGACTTTGGAGTTTTTTTGAAAGAGAGGACTCCTAACCACTGAGTTCCAAAATAAAAGTAATAAGTGCAACGGATAAGATTGTATAGAGCATGCCTGATAGCGCACCAGCCTGACGGATGGCCTCGCTGAAGGGGAAAGGGTAACAAAGACTATTATTAACCTTCAGCAGACAAGATACATTTTGAAGACAATAACTTAACATAAGAATAAATTTCCCCAAACCCTGGTCTCCTTAGTGACATCAAACCAAAAAGAATGTTTAACCACTGTAAAGCTTTTTCTTTGATCTAAAAGTTAATAAACCAAAAAAACCAGGAAATGTAGTTCGACCGAGACTGATCAAAGTCTCTCAGCAAAAAAAATATTATCGTATATGGACGTTGCTGGAACACAGTATGATTGATCAGTGCCAATCAAGAAAGAGATGACTTCCTTTAGACGGGTTGCAAGTGCTTTGACAATATTTTACAGTCGTGTTGAGGAGTGACACAGCCGCAAATTTGCGGTCTCATGCAGGTTTCCTTTCTTTGAAGGAGGACACAAAACTGCCCTCTGGCAGCTCAATGGCAATCACCTTGTTCAAACACTCTCCTGAAAGACCTCAAAGAAGAGTAAGTGCCTAGAAGGCCCAGAAGCCTTATAAATTAGCCAGAAGGCCGTTCTCGTCCAGGGGCTTTCCCGTCCTTGTATCCTGAGCGCAGCAGTAAGTTCTCCAAGAGAAATGTCAGGCTCAAGCAATTGCTGTTGGTCTTTCAGACAGAGAAGGAGGCTGTTCAAGCATCGCATTCCTGTTCTCCTCATTCACAGCTCTTTTTGCAAAGAAGTTTAGAAAAATAGTCTTGGAGTTCATTGCTGATATACTCTGGGAGGTCAAACAAATCACCACCAGAATGAGCGCAAGCATGATTTGTTGAGAGGTCTTGACCGTTTTTTTCCAAATTGAGAACCCTTGTTATGGTGTGTCAAGTTGGATTTTTTCGTTTCCGCAGTCGACGAATGCACCGGACCGCCCGCTCTTTCACCATTTCACCCCTGCCAGAAGGCGTCCTTTTCTCCGACAACTGCTGGACATTCACGCTAGATTAATCAGCTTCTGCTCACAGATAAGTATAATCGTTTTTTTTAAAGCAGATATCACACCAAAAAGCGTTGTATGCTGCTGTAGAGCCAGTATGTTGGCAAAAAACATTTTGATTTGGGGACTTTGTGCAGTCCCACCATTGTCTTAAGTTCAATATGAACCCTTTTGTGACTCGCATTTTTCCCATACCATTTTAAAAGCTTCTATAAGAATGTGCACTTTTAAAGTTTCAAATTAAAAGTCCAATTATGCACCTTCCACAACAATGATGAGGAAACCACACACGCATTACAATCATAGTGATGATCGCGACAAAACCAGACCGGCCGTTATATACGAGTGCTTAACAATGTTTACACATTCATGATTACATTTAAAATCATAGTCTAGGCCGAGCCATTCGTCAAAACATTCTGATGCACCCAATGTATACTGACGATAATAACGGTTTTGTACCCGCCACACATCCAACACTTTTTAAACTTTTTTGACTAGCTGTGCCAAAGGCCCTTGCAACTGGGTGGATGAGGACTCACAAGTGTTCGATAAGAAGTTGTGGGCTGAGGGTGCAGTTGTCGTCAACCCCCCAGGACACAACAACATGGTAAGTTCAATGTGCTTACAAAACTCTGCCAACTTGTACAGAAAGGCACCTCTTTCAGAGTTAGCCACCTAGATGACAGTAACATTGTCATGCAAATCTTGGTTACTTAACTGACAAATTGCACAGACAGATAAGTAACCTTTGCCAATTTCCTTACAAGTAATCTCCGAAGGCTGGAGTCGAGGATGCACACTATTGCCACACCGGCCTTGGCCTCAACAAGCGCACTGAAGAAAAAAAAGACAACCTTTAAGATTTTACACCACTCATCCTCAGAAGACTGATTTGCTGTGCGTCTCCATTGTAGCATTAGCACATCATTTTTTTCATTTTGGAAGAGCTGAAATACCTGGAGGCGACGCACAAACTGCGCCTCCATTGATGTTCAGGGATGCTACTTTTATCTCCATTCAGTTAGTTATTCTTGAAGCTCTTTACCAGCCCGAGTAAAAACACATTTCCTTAACCTTTGAATTGATGATCTGACATGTTAACCTGATAAGGATCACGAATTCAACCTCCTTGCATTTTAATGAAACCGGTAAATTCGGAAGCTAATCTTTTGATTTTTAGTATCTTTTCCTGAAATGTATCATCAGGAATTAATCACATTTTCTTTGAGACACTAAGGTTGTGTCGTTTCCCCTTCAGTCTTCTGAGAGCTTAAATCACTGAAATGTGGGTCGAAGAGTTTCAATTGAATCAAGCCTTCATCGATGGCCTCTCCTATTACTTGTGGAACACAAAACTTTTGGCTCAACAGAAAGTTTGCTCTGTTTACGCGACCCCTCCGAATTTGCCTTGTCCATGTCCTTCCCCTCTACAAACCGCTTACATCATCATCTGTGAGGGAGGGGTTGACATTAACTCCAGGCGATTTCCCCTTTATCTATTTCTCCATCACCGTCAGACATAGCTCTTAACCTCGTCTGAACAAGTTTGGCGAACAGGAACAAAACACTTAAAACATCCTGAGTATACCTCACCGTTTCTCTGTGTCCCCACTCGAGTCGGGCCAAGTGGAACAAGCGAAGTTTCCACATTCCGCACACAAACTCCGGTACACCAAGGGGATTTCCAATGTGAGACGTTACCTTGGAGATCCACCGAGCCTGACACGAATCTGGACCTTATTCTGCGCCCTTAGGCATCAAAGGCATCAACATTTGACCGTTTTATGGCCTATTTCCTGGTATCCGTAACAGATACCTCCATATCGGTCCACACTTCCTGATACAGTGGATGTAAGGAGGGAGGAAGCAAACCACTTTCACTTCCTCGTTTTGTGGGTGGATAATACGTCACGATTACACACCTCTCACAACGCCGGTCGGGGTGGACTGTCAATTCGTCGAAACCACCTCAGCCGGTAGGGGCGGGGGGGGGGCTAGCTCCCGACTCACCTTCTCACCCATTAGTTTGTGGTGCAGGAAGAATCGTTCCTCCACCACACCTTCATTCTTGCGGTGTACCGATTGGGCCAAACACTCTTCACATGGCCCGTTAAGCTCCACACCCAAAAACACGTCATAACCTCTGAGAGGGCAAACATTTTTATTCAAACCCGTAGAATTTCTTACACCTGAGTTCAACATTCAGTGTTTTTCCATTTTCAGGTAGTATGCATTGTAAACCACTCTTTTAAAGGAACATGACGTGTTAAATTATCGCTAACATGAAACGGGGGGCAAATCGGCACCAAATCGAGATCCTCGAACACAACCTTACCGAACTTGTTTCACCTGGTACACAAGTCCGGTTCCGTATAAATGGATGGAATATTTTAATATTTAACTTTAACTGTTGGGAGCTGTAAAGCGACACAGAGAGGAAGTGTTCGGCTTCGATGAACAGCCATGCTCAACCACCGTGGCGACCCATGTGTTCCTACGACACAAACACCCAAACTCTTATTCATGCGAGAAAGCGCACAAAGTATGTAAACCACGATAGTTACCGATGGCGGAAAGCACATCGTTAAGTTCCACCTCACTGGGAGGGAAGCAAAAACAGCGTGTTTACGGAGTTAGTGCACTCGGAACATCCTCGACACGGAAAACTTTCACCCGCCATTCTAAACTCAAGAAACAAAGTTAGTAAACTTTATCGAGAGAATAAGGCGTTTTTCACAAACAAAGATAATCAATGATTAAAGTTGATAATTAACAAAAGAACACGGTCGCAGTGAACGAGAAAAAACCTCCCCCGGCTGGCCATGCCCAGGCTTCGGCCTACGATTTTCTCGACACGAGACCGTGGGCTCTCTCTCTCTCTTTCTTCTCCAGACAGGAAGGAAAAAAACACGGAAAGTCCACAAGTAGAGAAACGAAACACATGCGGAAACGAAAAAATGGGGACAGTGGGAAACACCAAACAGCACAGCAGAGGAGGGGTACTCACGACACGAAGCAAGGAGTGGCCAATTGACAGTTAACACAACGTTACCAACAGCCAGCAGGGGGCGAGAAAGAGAGAAAGGGAGAGGAGAAGGAGAGGGAGAGGAGAGGGAGAGGGAGAGGGAGGAAGAGGGAGAGGGAGAGAGGGAGAGAGGGAGAGAGGGGAGAGGGAGAGAGAGAAGACAGACAGACAGACAGACAGACAGAGAGAGAGACTTTTGACTTTTGTATCTTTTCTATAAGAAAAATAGAAAAGAAAAGAAAGCCCCCAAATGGAGTTACATTTTCATTTCAGAGAAAGAAGAAACCAAGAAACAATTTCTGAAGAAAGGAAAGGGATGGAATCGAGTGATTATATACAAAACATTTCCAAAAGGATAAACATCCTCTCGGACTTTGCAAATAACTTCTTTTAATACACCCATTTTGATTCGAAACTGCGGTAATCTTCCAGTTACTGAAAAGAAAGCAAAATCCAATTTACACGACTTATTACAAGGTTTGGAACAAAAAAACAAGCATCTTCATCATTTTACGCCAACCACCGTCAAGTTATCTCTCTCTTTCCATCGTCGAGCAATCAGTTCGAGAGGAGGTAACAAGGAGAGAGGAGAGCCAACAACTCCCTTCTGGTAAAACTTCCAAAATCACGAATCACTGCTCATCTTCACTCTTTCATTCCTCTTTTTTTCCTGCCTTTGGAATAAACTCCCTCACTCTGTTCAATCCATTCTTCCCTCCAGGCCTTCAAAAACAGCTGTTCACCACCACCTCTTATCTTCCCCAATCCAAATCCTCGATCTTTTCTACCCCGTTAATCCACCCAAACCCACCTCCTTCAAATTCCCTGCTTTCCTTCCTGAAAATCCCTGTAATGTCCATCTTGTTTACCCCATGTTCCCACCCCATCCCTCTCCCTTCCACAGATCTCCCAATGTCTCTGTTCCCCACTGTTTTGTCCTTCACACTCCCACCCCTATTGTCTCGCGGCCCCCCCCCTTGCTGTGCATTTGTGTTAGCTCTCATACGAGCCTCGACAAAGTATACAAAAAAAAATATGTCCACCAAGTTTCGTCCGAATCCATCCGGTTAGCATCATTGGCTGGGACAGTCTGTGTCGCTGATGTAATGCCCTCTGCTGTTTAAGGCAGGAATTTTAATTTGTTCAGGGTGCCAGCAATAGCTCGCCTACTCTTTGCGAAGGACACCATGGGATCTTTAACGTCCACCGACTAATGTCGGCAGACAGAACCCCAGTTTAACGTCCATCCGAGTGACGGCACACACATTGATGAATCACCCTCCCTGTGAAACACTGGGGTGACAGTTTATAGCTGGGTCGGGATTCAAACCCAGGCTCAACAGCTTAATGGGAGTGTGCCTTCCTCTAGGTCATCCTGTCAGCCCTTCATCTGCAATGATTTATGGTCTTCCGAAATGAAACAAGGATTGTTGATGCCAATGACCAGTGTGGAGATCATGCTTCCTTCACTACGATGTTATTTGTTCCTTCACGGTTTCACCGGAGTGGACAATAAGTTTTCTGCCCGAATGTCCTACCTGTGATTTTCCAGATTTTTTTTCCCCAAACCCTTTAACATATTCAACTGAAACTTGGTACATGCCTTTATTATAATAAGTTACAGAACAAGTTCCTGTTTCAGAGCGTTTCGTCAATTTTTCACAGAGTTATGTGTTTTTTAGACTTAATAAATATCACATCGGTAGGAGACGTGTATTGCAAAGCAATTCTCGCTTTTGTTTATTAAACGTATCATTGTACACGGGGATGGGCAGCCAAGACTTGCTGAAACAAGGTCTATAGTTGGCGTAATGCTCGGATAGCCAAGTCTGTGGGCAAGCTGCCCGAGAGGTTGCTTTCTCAATTTCTCTATGTTGTCCATTTGAAGCAGATAGTCTTAGTCCATGTCCAACTGCATATACAAGTTCAGGTCTGAGCACATTTGTTTCACGAATGACTCCTGAGATCGGCCGGCTTTTCTGGTTGCAGCGATGAACAAATGGCTTCAAAATAGTGTGTGTGTGAGAGACAGAGACTGAGACGAGAGAGAGACTTTTGTAGTGCTTTTATTTATAAAAGTATCAAAACACACTCAGAAAAAGCACACCTCCATAAATAACAAATACCAAACAATTTTACAGCAAAATAAATTCAACAGAAGCATAACAAACTAGAGGGGGAGCATTCGGGAAGAGTGCAAAACCCTTCGCCGCCAATACTGCTGGGTCACTCAAGTGAACCTATATCTTATTCATTAAATATGATGTCAACAGTGCTGACAGTTATAGTTCTTTTCTCCAACATTTTTTTTTTTGGGGGGGGGGGGGGGGGGGGTTGGAAATCACTTAAAACATGTAGAAATGCAAAAAAAGAAAATCGAAATTTTGTTGAAAAAAGATATTGCAAAAATTTTTTTTTCTCTAACAATTTTTTTTTTGGGGGGGGGGGGGGGTGGAAATCACTTAAAATCATGTAGAAATGCAAAAAAAAAAATTTTTTTTCTCTAAATTTTTTTTGGGGGGGGGGGGGGGTTGGAATCACTTAAAACATGTAGAAATGAAAAAAAAAAAATTCTCTAACAATTTTTTGGGGGGGGGGGACCAAGTCCAAAATTTAATGGCATGATCCTTGGACGATACCTAAACCCCACCAAGTTTCGTCGAAATCCGTCGAGGAGTTTTCCGTAATACTGTTCACAAACAAACAAACCAAAACAAAACAGAAAGGGGTGAAAACATAACCTCCATCCATCTTCGAAGATGGCGGAGGTTAACAAGGGTGTCTGTTCATGTCAAACACACCACAGAATAATACATATATGCAAAAGTAAGTGTAAGTACTTTACACTTTTACAAACAGATTCCATCACAAAAAAAGCTCAAAACCTCATCGGTGTACCACTGATCACCACAATATCCAGGCTCAAAAGATAAGCCTGCTCCATTTTTACTCGTGCCGAAACCATACCTTATAAAGAAAAAAGCACATTTCATTTTTCCCCTTCAATTTTGCTTTCCTGGTTTTATAAATTGCCGTTTAGCAATGCCCACAGAAAAGACAAAAACGAGAGGACTGGTTTACTTTTATAATTCCCCCCGATTCCATAAATAAAGACTGGAAAGGAAAAACAAAATTAAATTTATAGAAAAGCTGTTGAAGGGAAGACAAAAGGGTACCAATCTCTTACATTCAATAAAACGTGGGAACATTTTCAATAAATCACAAAAAGGACAAGAAATTGGAACAGAAGAATTAAACTTATGGAGTAATGTCTGTGTGACCAGGGCTTGATGTGCAAGTCTCCAATTTAGGTCTCCAGTTCCCCAAAGAGTTGAGAACTATACATTTTGTTCCACACTGGAGTTAAAAAGCTCTCAGCAGGTAAGGTCTCATTCCACCGATTTTTCAACAGTTTTGTAAAACCAGGTATACATGCTTCCAGACATATGTTGTAGATAGCCGTTTTCCCCATGACGTGAAAAAACACCAATTTCCTCTAAGTTTGAGGAGAACACACCCTCTTGTTTTTTTGAGGCAATTTGAAGTTCAGGGAAATAGAGACGTGAGTCTACCACTTCATCCACCCCAGTCCACCCGATGTTTAGTCTATGATAAGGTTTGAATTACTTGCTCACATTTACAATAAGAGCAGAACGAACACCAGTTTTTAATGAAAGTGACTTACAGGTAGCCAGGCATCAAGGATGGTGCAACAGGTCTCACACTCTGTTTATTCCACACTGGTGAAACAATGCATAAACGACCTGGAGGTTGAAATTCTAGAGAATAAAGGATTTCGAACTAATGGCTCATGTACAAAATTTTGGGCATTGTATGATACCTCTAAACGTTGCACTCGAGGACTTGCCAGCATTCAAAAGGCTCTGATGAAAACTGGGGAGCTGAGACATGTCAACGTGTTGCAGGTCATGAGGAAAAGTTCACGGTCATATTTCAGACCTTCCACTTTCTGCAACAGGCGTTGGTGAGAGGTCGCCAAGGAACACACTCACTGTACAGTAGGCACTTAATCGTGGAAATCGGAATGCCATTATCCGACTTGGGATATGCATCAGATTTTGACCACCCGCATTTCGGGGTGCAGACCACGTCTGGGCCCAGCAATGGTGGCCACCCCGAAGAAAATCAGTCAGAACCCTCTGAATGCCTGTGACCAAAGTATCTGGAGGTTACTGGGATAACTTTATGCCAAATAAATGAACCACCAGGTTGTTTATGATTGCCACACGTGTCTTAAGCGAGAGAAGTTGGTACAATCTTCTCCACCTTGCCAGTTTCAATTTAATTTTTCCAGGAAGTTCTCCCAATTTTTTTGTTCATACGCTTCAATTCCTAGAAATAAGCCTAAATATTTAAACCCTCACTACTCCACTGTATTCCTCCTGGTAAAACAGGCAGGGACGAGGAAGGCGATCTGGGGCCCACCCAAAAAGCTACACTTTTTTCCATTTACCCTTGCAGTAGAAGCAAGCTCAAACTGGGTAAGGCAACGAGAGACCTCAGAAACATCTTTTTGATTTGCAATAGACACAAAATATCATCAGCATAAGCTGAAACAGACTTTGGAGTTTTGTGAAAGAGAGACTCCTAACACTGAGTTCCAAAATAAAATAATAAAGTTCAACGATAGATTGTAGAGCATGCCTGATAGCGCACAGCCCTGACGGATGCCTCGCTGAAAGGGGAAAGGGTAACAAAGACTATTATTAACCTTCGCAGACAAGATCATTTTTGTACAATAACTTAACATAAGAAATAAATTTTTCCCCAAACCCTGTTCTCCTTATACATCAAACAAAAAAGAATGGTTAACACTGTCAAAAGCTTTTTCTTGATCTAAAAGTAATAAAACCAAAACCAGGATGTAGTTCGACCGAGACTGATCAAGTCTCTCCAAAAAAAAATATATATCGTATATGGAACGTTCTGGAACACAGTATGATTGATCAGTGCCAATCAAGAAAGAGATGACTTCCTTTAGACGGGTTGCAAGTGCTTTTGACAATATTTTAATCAGTCGTGTTGAGGAGTGACACAGGCCGCAAATTTGCGGTCTCATGAGGTTTCCTTTCTTTGGAAGGAGACACAAAACTGCCCTCTGGCAGCTCAATGGCAATTCACCTTGTTCAACACTCTCCTGAAAGACCTCAAGAAGAGTTGGGCCTAGAATGTCCCAGAAACTTATAAAATTCAGCCAGAAAGCCGTCTCGTCCAGGGGCTTTCCCGTCTTGCTATCCTTGCGCAGCAGTAAGTTCTCCAAGAGAAATGCAGGCTCAAGCAATTGCTGTTGGTCTTCAGACAGAGAAGGGAGCTGTTCAAGAGCTTCGCATTCCTGTTCTCCTCATTCACAGCTCTTTTTGCAAAGAGTTTAGAAAAATAGTCTTGTGTTCATGCTTGATATACTCTGGGAAGGTCAACAAATCACCACAGAAGAGCGCAAAGCATGGATTTGTTGAGAGGTCTTGACCTTTTTTTTCCAAATTGAAGAACCCTTTGTTTGGTGTGTAAGTTGGATTTTTTCGTTCCGCAGTCGGACGAATGCACCGGCCGCCCGCTCTTTCACCATTTCAGCCAGAAGGGTCCTTTTCTCCGACAACTGCTGGACATTCACGCTAGATAATCCAGCTTTCTGCTCACAGATAAGATATATCGTTTTTTAAGCAGATATCACACCAAAAGCGTTGTATGTGCTGTAAGAGCAGTATTGTTGGCAAAAAACATTTGATTTGGGACTTTGTGCAGTCCCACCATTGTCTTAAGTTCAATATGAACCCTTTTGTGACTCGCATTTTTCCCATACCATTTTAAAAGCTTCTATAAAATGTGCACTTTGTAAAAGTTTCAAATTAAAAGTCCAATATGCACTTCCACAAACATGATGAAGGAGACCACAACATCATAACATATCTGTGATGATCGGAAAAACCAGACGGCCTTATATACGAGTTCTTAACAATGTTTACCATTCATGATTAACATAAAATCTGTCTAGGCGAGCCATCGTCAAAACATTTCTTGATGCACAAACCATGTATACTGACGGATAATACGGTTTGTACCCGCCACACATCCACCACTTTAAACTTTTTGACTAGCTGTGCCAAAGGCCTTGCACTGGGTGGATGAGGCTCACAAGTGTTCGATGAAGTTGTGGGCTGAGGGTGCAGTTGTCGTCACCCCCCAGACACAACAACATGGTTAAGTCATATGGTGCTTACAAACTCTGCCAACTTGTACAGAAAGGCACCTCTCTTCAGAGTTAGCACTAGGACAGTAAACATTTGTCATGCAAATCTTTAGGTTACTACTGACAAATTGCACCGACAGTAAGTAACCTTTGCAAATTTCCTTACAAGTTTCTCCGAAGGCTGGAGTCGAGGATGCAACACTATTGCCACACCAGCCTTGGCCTCAACAAGCGACTCGAGAAAAAAAAGACAACCTTTAAAGATTTTACACCACTCATCCTCAGAAGACTGATTTGCATGCTCTCCTGTAGCATTAGCACATCATTTTTTTCATTTTGGAAGAGCTGAATACCTGGAGGCGACCACACAACTGCGGCCTCCATTGATGTTCAGGGATGCTACTTTTATCTCCATTCTGTTAGTTATTCTTGAAGCTCTACCAGCGAGTAACACATTTCCTTAACCTTTGGAATTGAGGATCTGACATGTTAACCTGATAAGGATCACGAATCAATACTCCTTGCAGTTTTAATGAACGTGTAAATTCGGGAAGTAATCTTTGATTTTTACGTATCTTTTCCTGAATGTATCATCCAGGAATTTAATCACATTTTCTTGAGACACTAAGGTTGTGTCGTTTCCCCTTCATCTTCTTGAGAGCTTAAATCACTGAAATGTGGGTCGAAGAGGTTTCATCTGAATCAAGTGCTTCATCATCGATGGCCTCTCCTATTACTTGTGGAACACAAACTTTTGGCTCAACAGAAAGTTCTGCTCTGTTTACGGACCCCTCCGAATTTGCCTTGTCCATGTCCTTCCCCTCTACAACCTTACATCATCATCTGTGAGGGAGGGGTTGACATTAACTCACAGGGATTTTCCCCTTTATCTATTTCTCCATCACGTCAGACATAGCTTTAACTCGTCTGAACAAGTTTGGCGAACAGGACAAACACTTAAAACATCCTGAGATACCTCACCGTTCTCTGTGTCCCACTCGGAGTCGGCCAGTGGAACAAGCGAAGTTTCCACATCCGCACACAACTCCGGTACCACCAAGGGGTTTCCAATGTGAGACGTACCTTGGAGGATCCACCGAGCCTGACACGATCTGGACCTTATTCTGCTCCTTAGCATCAAAGGCATCAACTTTGACCGTTTTGGCCTTTTTCCTGGTATCCGTAACAGATCCTCCATATCGTCCACACTGTCCTGTACAGTGGATGGTAAGAGAGGAAGCAACCACTTTCACTTCCTCGTTTTGTTGGATAATTACGTCACGATTACACACCCTCTCACCAACGCCGGTCGGGGTGACAGTCAATTCGTCGAACACCTCAGCCGTGGGGGGGGGGGCTAGGCTCCCGACTCACCTTCTCCCCATTAGTTTGTGGTGAGGAAGAATCGTTCCTCACCACCCTTCACTTTCTTGCGTGTAACCGCATTGGGCCAAAACACTCTTCACATGCCCGTAAGCTCCACCCCAAACACGTCATAACCTCTGAGGAGGCAAACATTTATATTCAAACCCGTAGATTTTTACACTGAGTACAACATTCAGTGTTTTTCCATTTTCAGGTAGTATCATGTAAACCACTCTTTTAAAGGACATGACGTGTTTAAATTTATCGCTAACATGACGCATCGGCACCATCGAGATCCTCGACACAAACCTTACCGAACTTGTTTCACTGGTTACACAAGTCCTGGTTCCTTATAAATGGTGGAATATTATAATATTAACTTTAACTGTTGGGAGCCTGTAAAGCGAACACAGAGAGGTAAGTGTTCGGTTCGATGAACAGGCCATGCTCAACCCCGTGGCGACCATGTGTTCCTCCGACACAAACACACAACTTCTTATTCATGCGAGAAGCAGCCACGAAATTATGTAAACCAACGATGTTACCGATGGCGGAAGCACATCGTTAAGTTCCACTCACTGGGAGGGAAGCAAAAACAGCGTGTTTACGAGTTAGTGACTCGAACATCTCGACACGGAAACATTCACCCGCCATTCTAACTCAAGAAAACAAGTTAGTAAACTTTACGAGAGAAATAAGCGTTTTTCAACAAACACCAAGATATCAAATGATTAAAGTTGATAATTAACAAAGAACAACGGTCGCAGTGAACGAGAAAAACCTCCCCGGCGGCCATGCCAGGCCTTCGGCCTACGATTTTCTCGACACGAGACCGTGGGCTCTCTCTCTCTCTTTCTTCTCCAGACAGGAAGGAAAAAAACACGGGAAAAGTCCACAAGTAGAAAACGAACACATGGGAAACGAAAAATGGGGAAGTGGAAACACCAAACAGCACAGCAGAGGAGGGGTACTCACGACACGAAGCAAGGAGTGGCCATGACAGTACACACAAACGTACAACAGCCAGCAGGGGGCGAGAAAGAGAGAAAGGGAGAGGGAGAAGGAGAGGGAGAGGGAGAGGGAGAGGGAGAGGGAGAGGGAGAGGAGAGGGAAGAGAGAGGGAGAGAGGAGAGAGGGAGAGAGGAGGAAGGAGAAGAGACAGACAGACAGACAGACAGAGACAGAGAGAGAGACTTTTGACTTTTGTATCTTTTTATAAAAATAGAAAAGAAAAGAAAGCCCCCAAATGGAGTTACATTTCATTTCAGAGAAAGAAGGAAAACCAAGAAACAATTTCTGAAGAAAGGAAAGGATGAATCGAGTGGATTATATACAAAACATTTCACAAAAGGATAAACATTCCTCTCGGACTTTGCAAATAACTTCTTTTATACACCATTTTGATTCGAACTGCGGTAATCTTCCAGTTACTGAAAAGAAAGCAAAATCCAATTTAACACGACTTATTACAAGGTTTGGAACAAAAACAAGCATCTTCATCATTTACTACCCAACACCGTCAAGTTTTCTTTTCCTTGACTTCTATAAAAAACTATTAAACAATACTAATCAAATACAATGTTGGCTTGCTTCCGTGTGCTGCAGGGTTGCCCTTTTTTCTTTTCCCTTCGGCCTTTGTTTTATGTGAGGTTTGGTTTGGTTTTTTAAACACTTGTGTGTTCATTACGGTTGGACTAATCCACCAGCAAATATCGAATTACCAATGCTGTGTGGCGCAATTTCCCCTGCTGGCCAAGCAAAGACTGGCGGTATCATAAGTAAGAAAGAAAAGTTGACGTGTTGGAGATTAAATGATGAAAGAATGCTTTGTTTTTGTTCCCAATCTTGTAATTAAGTCGTGTTAAATTGGATTTTGCTTCTGTCTCGTCCTAGTGAACTGCAGCTCAGAGACAGAGAAATTGGCACTAACACCAGAGCATTGGCAGAGATTTGTAAGTGTAGTCAAAGAGAAAGGAGTACTAGAACAAAAGTCCGAGAGTTAGATTGTAAGCAACAAGTCCGAGAGGAATGTTTAATCCTTTGTGGGAAATGTTTGTATAATCCAAGTGTTAAAACAAACAAATCTCAACCTACAATACCTTAATCCATTCCGTACAGTAAATATCAGAAAAAAAGTGTTGCGAATCTCTGTTCTTGGTGTGCATTCTACTATCCCGATGTGCAAAATAGGTTTTTCCATGATTTCTCTCTTAACGAGAAAGGAGACATTACATTTGCTACCAATAGATTTGAAAAAGACGTTGAACATAGTGCTCTAGACGATGATATTGGGAGTCCGAGGTGTGCACTTAGTCTCCCACTCTGTTTGTAGGTTCATAATTTCTTCAATCTATTGACGATAGAAATGGTAAAATAGCGAGAGAAGCTCAAAGATAAAATAACCTTCTCTCTGCCTCGCTATGGTTTCTGATCGCGTGTCTGTCTAGTCATCTAATACAGGTCGCGGAGAACAAGGACGAATCTCTCTCCATCGAACTTTTCTAGCTGTGTATTTTTGCCCGTTGCGACATAAATTTTACACAACCCCCAATAAAGGTTTCCTCTTTCTTTCGGTTTGGGAAGGCCATTTCGACAGCCTTACGTCTAATACGGTCGGGCCACTACATCGCAAGAGGCCTCGTCAAAGAGAAAACGTCGACCGATACGAGTTCAGGAAGAGGTCACCGATCGACAGAACACGGTTTCGTGTGCACTTTTGTTCATTGCTTTTGGTGCACTCCTGCTCCCCAAGCAGTGCAAGCCTGTGCTGTACTCTTCCAAGCCACACCACATAATCTGGCTGCTGCCACTAACTCGAGAGGATCGCTCCACCCGACCAGGCTTGCCAATGCATCAGCGTCCGATCAGCTCCGTCTTGGCGAAAGATTCTGCTACTATGCATTTAACGCCCTTGTCGGTAATCTCTGCGTTTTGAATACCTCTCTTTACACCGAGCAGCATACTGATCTGAGAAGCTAAGGTATGTGTAGACCAACGGTTCTTTCGCAGAAACAGTCTGTATTCGTGTAAGAATGTGTGTCAGTCTCTGCGTATTCGTAGAGCTTGCCATGCACACTCTTAGCAGTGCCTCTGCAGTAGTAGAATCGCTAGAGAGTAGGAAGATGTGTCGATTTTCGGCTACACAGCGTTCTCACTGCAGTGAAAGTAAGCATAGTTGTGTTGGGTTACATCACGCCTAGCGCTTCCCAGCTGTTGATCTATAAAGTGACGAGCGATGTTTGACCCATGGGTGGATGAGGTCATCATGTATTGCAATGTTGCCGAAGAGCCAGATCCAGAGTCGGTAAAGGCCATTAGTTATTCGGCCCTCTGTGCTTTCCTAGGTCTAACAGTGCCTTGCTTCCAGTCAGAAGATCCGTTGATACTAGGACCCCGCGCTCACAGCCCGTGGGTTGTCGGCAGAAGAGAAGAACGACACGTAGAGCTACTTCTGGCAGCGTTATGAGAGAGCAACCCTTGTTGCATACCGAGGTACGGGAGGCCCACATGTGTGGAGAGCACCCTGAGACCCTTCACGAGGGTATGAAGGAGTGTGTGATCAGTCCTTTTCTCATTTCCTTCTGCAGTTATCCCCTCACAAAGCTCAAGCAGACCCAAGGCCTAGATTTTGCTTATGGTGTGTATCTTATATATATCACGTAACTACTTGAAGGTTATTTTGCACACCATCATTGGCCTCTTGAACGTTTGGAAGCATCGGATAGCTTGCGAGCGCGCTCGTGACATCAATCGGGACCGTTGGCTTATATAGCAGGCGACTCCGTGCGTGTTTTCCTTCAAGTTTTGTACCTGTTGGCTGAAGAAGCCTTTTCAAATAGAGAGGACAAAGCGAATCAACGACCGATGTGTTCACGTCCATCTCGAGGTTATCTTTGTAATGTGAGTACTACACACATCATTTCGGCGTATTGGCAGACTGGCATTGTATGCGCTCCGTCTAGCTGGGACAAACCAACCTGTTGAGGTCTACTCGTCTAGGCAACATAAGAATATCCATCGGCGGTTCGATGGAGAGAGCATAAACGTCAAGCCAGAAAGAGGCACTTCTGGTCTAATTTCCGATTGTAATAGAGCAAGGTCTATCAATGTGGTATTTGTTTTGATTGCTTTCAGGGCCACGAGCCTACATAGATAGTTCAGTGTATATCAGTTGGGTATATAAGAGTGACGTGAAGCCCTAGAGTTTCCTATACGCCTCAAATCAGTATCGACACAGAGGATCACTTGATCGGTCACTACTGACGGTCTACAGCTAGGCTTCCTCGGCGAACTGAAAAGTCTAAATCTAATAGCGAGGCTCAGTTGACACAGTTCAATGATAATGTTTCTCTCACGGAGATGTTCGCTCAATACCCTGTACTTAAGGCAACCAGGGCTTGTGGGAAGGACTATCCAGTAACATATAGCTATAATCTTCAAAACGTAGGATAAATCTGAGATGGGTGTGAGGAATGTACGTCGATGGCGAGCTGCCACCCGGGCTTTGAGAATAAGTCCGTTCTAAAGTTCCTGTAGCATTAAGAGGGAAAATAATATGGTAAACAGCCAAGTTTTCCATAAGGTACTTCAGTCATTATCATCCACGCATTGTTGGTTGGGACATGAAGGTGGTAACGAAGCAGCTCTTCGGACACTCTGAGGGTAGCTCTCAACAGCGAGAGTGCTTATGCTGTTGCGCCTTCCACAGCTGTGTATAATTCGAGCTTACTGGATTCAAAAATTAATATGCCAAAAACTTCTGTATAATCTCGTTCTGATGAGAGTCCATTACCAAGACGTTCCTTAAGGTGGCGTTTGCGCCATAGGGGCAAAGGGCCCGTGTCCCGAGGGCAGTAGCCAAGATATCCGATGGTCCAAAAGGTACCTGGGGCTCTATCCGAGCTTTGGGTATACGCCCTGGCATCAGCAACTGGTCTTGCCGAGCGGTAGATCGAGGACGCCACGACTGAACTCAGGAACATTCTTATTTGTCCCATAATGAAATAAAATTTTGGCGGAACAGTATCTGAGAAGAAAATTTTTCTCCGGCTTGAAACATCACCCACACCACCAAAAACCACCAAGCTAGAGGGTTTGTTGCGGGCGGAAATTTTGCTCTTCTGATTTTCTATCTGCGGGTTTACGGGGTTGAAACGCGGTTTATTTTTTGTTATAAGAATAAATTCGGGGGGGATATAAAAGAAATATACCCTGCTATATCCCCCGCCGCCACAAAGACGAGATGAAAGTGGTTTGCTGTCCTCTCCTTTCCAGTCCGCTGTACTACGGAATGAGAAAGCTGTGCTTACTCGGTAAGACGTGGTCGCATATACGAAAGGTTACGAGAGTACTTGTTGAGTACGGTCATAAGATCAGTCAGTATACAGAATGGTGCTGCAAACCATGCAGATCCGAACTAATCTACTGCAACGCGTCATAGTCGACCCAGAAGGTATATTGGTCCTAGTATAACGTATACAACGTCGTCGCTTCAGTTAAGATGGTTCTCCTCCAATGTTATCGGCTCTACCATTGAGCTAACCATTTTGGTGAGTTACCTTTGGTCGATGACCCGTTGGAGTTGGAAAATCTCTAGACTGTATGATTTGTCTATGTACTTCATTGTTGTAGGCCCGGTTGATTTAGGTGAGAAAACCTTCTGGTGATACTGCATTCGACGCGAGGAGCCTATTAATTTCTGTTCGTTGTAGCGTATCCAACCAATATCGAGCAGAGAGTAAGCTGCGAACAGGCTTACTATCTGTCTAGGAGGAGAGCTCTTTCGTCCAGTAGGATTTCAATAGTCTCTGAATGAAAGTTTCTGCGGTCTTTTAGTAAACTCTTATCGGAGATTCTCAGAGTGAAAGCAATCCTGGAACATGGGTTTAGGAGGAAAGAGTGTTGTAAGTCAGAATCGAGCGTAGAGGAAATAGTGAGCGGAGGGAAGACCACGATAGGCACATACCTCTGAGTTGTAGATTATTATCAATCATGTTATATACACAGAGACACATCTTCACATAAGATGTTGCATATGCAGCTCATCGCAAAGGGAGAGTGTTTGTGTTGTTGTAAGAACACGACACCAGGGTACATAAGGAGCCGATCAGAAGAGGGTCGACTTGTACCGATGGCGCCAAAATCTATCCCAGAAAGACTATTGATATTTCACCTATTATCGATTTTGGTGCAAAAGTTTTGCCAGATAACAGTTTTGTGTTGTTCTGGCACCACATAATGCTGGTCTAAATAGGATGAAGCAGAGGTAAACTGTTACAAAATCACCACCAATATATTAGGCAAAAGTCTGCAATACGCATGTGGTTTTGTCCAAGATATATTTGATACCACGTTTCGGCGTCCAGAGAGAGAGAGACGACTCCGCATCGTCTTTTTTTGCTGAGCGTAACACATTTTTGACGAAGTATTGATTGTATACTAGTGACTGCGTCAAAATGAAGAATAGGAGAGTGCGGCAGAGCAAAAATGCTCCATCAAATCAATACCTCCTTCACTGAATACTATATAAAGGAGAAAGAGCAGAAGATTAGAGAATATGTTTCTGGTATAACAAACATGATGTCCTTGAGCGATTCGACGTGGAGTTGTTAAAGACAGTACGTAAAAATCGAAAAGGAATCTATTCCTTGTGAACCATTAATATAGATCACGCGTCCTACTGAACTCTTGAAACAGAAGGACAGCATGGCGAATCGGATGATAACAGAACTCATGTCAGAGACCTGTCTCTGACCTCAGGATCACACGATCGTTTAATATCGACATACTTCGCGAAGTGGGAGTCTATAACGGACTATCCATGTATTACATGTTTATTGAGTGCGACATCGTTAAAACGGACCACTTAGGATACGAAGAATAAATAGCTTAGCAAGAAACTAGAGACAATCGAGAAGTTAGAGAGTAGGGTCATCCAATGTGATGACATCAATTGGAGTAGGCGACGCAGTTTGTCTCGTCTGTTCGCTCCTCTCTAGGATATCTTCAAGGCCTTTTTCCTCAAAATGAAACCTATAATGTATGTAAGCGCCTGAATGCTACAGTGAGACGCATGCAAATCAGTTCCTTCTGAGGATGAGTGGTGTAAAATCTTTAAGGTTGTCGTTTTTTTTTCTCGAGTGTGACCATGTCGTTGTTCGAGCCGCCCTGAAGGCTGGAGATACCGAATAAGTCAGGCTTGTGCAACAGTATGACGTATAGCGCTGATGTGCAACCTACTCGAATAACGCAAGGGACCTGTCGGGAAGAATGAATACCTTGTGGTAAAGTATTAAATTCCGTGCACAGAGGTTTATATTATCGTCATTTCCACTGATCTTGTAGTCTATATTTTAGGATGCTAGTAGAAGTCAACCTAAATGTAATTTTTGGCATGACAGATCGTATTAGCTGTCCTAGTGCTAACTCTGAAAGAGGGTGGGGGCGGGGTAGGACTCTGTTTACAGAGACTTGGCGTTCAGAGAGTTGCTAGCACCCGCTTCTACCATCTGTTTGAACCACCTGACATCCCTTATGTTTGTCTGTGTCTGCCGGCGTGAGGCTCCAGATCTTCGCAATCTAGCTCGTAATTTAGTTCCGAGCTAGCACACAACAAGCTTTGTTACACGTCCTGAAATATCGGATACTGAGTAGGTCAGTATTGATACACGGATCTAGTACTGGTTACTCTACTCTATGTGTCGTCTCCAGAATGTGCGCGGAACATCTCTGGTGAGTAACAGGAAATAATCGGGGTTGCCAGAAACAGAACACCACTGCATCAAGGCATGTGGGGCCACGAGGCTCTAGGCTTCCCACATCGACCAACGAGGGTTTATCAACCGTGAGTCGTGTGTCAGACGCTGACTGGAGGTAGTATTAGTAACTTTTTGGGTACTTCTCCGTTCAGAGATATAATGCCACCTATTGGTATATCAGTTTCTGGGCACTGCAGGTTATACCAAGCTTGCTACCACGTGATGTGGACACTCGAGAGAGGAGAAAGGTTACTACCCGCACTTTTATACCTATAATTCCTCACGCTTGATCATAAGAGATCAGGTTAACATTACCTTGCAGGAGTTCTCCATGGTCTAGTAGTCTGCCTCGAGTATTGTTATGCCATCTGCTACAAATGGACTTGCTCCGCTCCTAGATAGCAGTATTGTTTTTCTCTCAACGAGTAGATATACAGTTTATATATATACTGTGATAACAGTAAAGCGTCCTCCTGTCAGGACAAGAGACGATCGATTGTCGCTCTAACTGTGGAACGGTAGGTTGATGGCACTTTGCTTGGTCCTGAATCATAGGTTACTGCCTGAGAGCGAGTCGATTGTCCTGTGTCATATTCCTGGGTAAGAGACCTTTGATAGACTGAACGTCGAAAGCTCACAAACTGCAGGAACGTAACCTGCAACAAGATTATTCTGGGCATAGTATAGTAAATGCTAAGCTGCACAAAAGGGTTTCGTTCTGTTAACACGATATCTCTGACGCGTATATGTATCATCTCAATCTTTCCTTGATGAGACTATTGTGACCATGCGCAAACAATCGAATGTTGCGTTTTAGACGACGAGGACTGAGGCAAGGAAATAGTGATCGTTTCCTAACCAGGACTACGATTCGCTTCCTCGACATGTCGACGCACAGAAGATACGAAGACCGTACACTTGATCAATGAGCCTGAGTTTTTCATCGGTTTTGTCGCGAAGATCGCTCCTCTTTAGGGACACCCGATCGCGACTCTAAGTGCTCCGAACATCTACTACATTGTCCGAAATCCATATTTAACATAGGCGTCAAGTGTTACGTGACCTGGTAATCATGATTATCAATTTGAGTTTAAAACGATGTTCAAGTGTTCTTATCAGCGTAGAGGAGGAGAACGCACCACATAAGCTTGTCTCCGAAAAGACATCACATGCTTCGTCCGATCGCCTGGCTACGTAAAGGTAACATGGTGATCTGACAAACACAGAACCATCGAGAATAGTTCGGAGAATCAGCGTCTGAATTCTTCAGGAAAGGAGGAGCGTTCGAGATACGAGTATCCTTCACGCCGGAGTGTCCAGAGGGGAGACGAGCACGAAATGGTCCTCGTCTGTTGAATAAGGTCGCGATAAATACTGATCACACTTGTACGACATTGAACCAGATATCAATATGGGTTGTCTCAGAATCTACATGGAGTATACACCATTGATATCAAATCGGAGCGTGTCACGACACTTAGACTGGATCATCCAAAAGAGACTATTCTATGCTTTCTAGTCGACTAGACTAGATCCTCGTACCGCTGGGATCGGTGATCGGGGACCCCGCTGGCGTACGCCTACGCTAGTCATTGTTATAGCTTCAAATCCTGGCAAACCATAGCGAAATGCGCAATTGTCATAAGCTTGCGGGAGGCGGGAGGTGGAGATGATACTAACTCGAGGAAATTAAAATAAACAGAGCGCGAGTGACAATGGTTCCAAGAAAAATAAAGACCTCGAGCGTACAGTGCGCGAAAAAATGAACAGCTACCTCAGTTCTCTAAGTGCTCGGAAGGAGACACATGCACACGCCAATTCTGACAATAGCTAGCGAGCCAAGACAAGCTGTGGGCTTCGTTCTCTCTCTATCTCAGGAAAATGGTATGCGAGAGACACAGGGAAGGGAATGAATCCGAAGAGAACCTGAGAATACGACGACAGGAGTGCGAGAGCGAGAGCGCATAGAGCGCCGTGCGAAGGGCCCGAAGTGCGAGATCTAAACGAAACGAGGGGAGAGGGTGCGGCTACAATACACGTAGCGCTAGGAATATGAATACCAAAGATATAGGAGAGGTGACATAATACGTAGGTAGCATAAAGTGGAGATAGAAGGCCTGCATACTCTAAACTATGAGTCTATGATCACAAGAGGTCTGAACAACCCAGCTAGAGCGCCAATCTAGCCAACTGCGACGTCACATGCCAAGCAAAAAGCGATGCTCGTCAGTAGAGACGATAGTAGCAAGGAGAGAAAAGAGAAAGACAGATGGCAGAGAGAACCCGAGGAGAGGAGAAGAGAGTAGCGAGCTGAGGAGATTGTAGAGAGAGAGACTGAGAGAGAGACAGAGAGACAGACAGACACAGAGAGAGAGAGAATTGACAGAGAGAGACAGACAGAGAGAGACAAAGAGAGCAGACAGACAGACGACAACACGGAGAGGAAGAGCACAAACCGAGAGAGAGAGAAACCGAGAGAGAAACCTCCAGGATGATGTGGCAACCCCATCCCTGCAATCTGTCTCATGGAGATTATGAACCTGCAGATTTTGTGGAGCTGAAGCTTTGAAATAAATATCCTATTGTGCCTTCTAAGTATATCATGATTTGTTCTTGGAGCCTTGGTATTTATCAACACAGCAGTAGAATGTTCTTGAGCTTGGAGAAATTCTCCAAGACGATGGAAGTTTTATGGTTATCGTCTTGACACTGTTGCCTCAAAGTTGATGCTGGGATACATATCCCACAGCAAGCACATGTGCGAGAATGTCGAGGTGGAATGGAACGGCTTTATTAAAAATGCAAAATAACTCTCGGCTTGTTTCTGATCTGACAACTGCTTGGAAATTGAATGACACAAAGAGAGCATGCCAGGAAATCAGAACAGATTGTGGAAGGCAAGTTGTGTCCCGTGGGTAACACATCACAATACGATTAAAAAAAAGGATTCATATGCATTCCGACCCTGTCCTCAAGGTGGAGTGGAGCAGGGCCCAAAACCATTCATCTCTCAAATGTTGATGTCTGCCCAGTTGGGTACATTAGATGAAGCGTGAGAGAAAGTCGGTTTAACCCACAGAGTCAACACATGTGCTTTCAATGGCATTACAAACTCCTTCAGCTCCACTCTCTTTTGGTGGGGCATTTCCAAGGAATTTCAAGTCGTCAAACCCTTTCTCTGTTACAATCTCGGCCGATGTTATAACCTGATGGAAAGATCCAATCACATCACACCTGAGTGAGAATGTTCTGAGACCAGTAAATTCTTACAGGACTATACTGTGCGTTGCAGAAATTCCCTGGGCCCATTTGGTGAGACTTCCTGCAGATCATCGATAGTTTCACTTATCCATTGAAAAAACAAACAAACTACCCATCCTGCTCACAAACACTCTTTAAAGGAAATGGATTTCCTGATTTAATTAACTGTTTTGCCTCTTTGTACACGTGCATAAGGATCATCCCTGCTTTGTTAACAAGCTTGGTGTTTGCCTGTGAAATGGACCTTCCCAGCATTGTGACATGGAGGATGTCTGCAGATGCTGGAGATGACATATTGGAAGCCTTTAAAAGCTTCCCTTTGTCCAGCATCGCACAATTGACAGCACCTGGTTGGAGTGTCTCTTTTTGATGCCCCTCTTGTTACGGTGCACCTGGTTGGAGTGTCTCTTTATGATGCCCCTCTTGTTACGGTGCACCTGGTTGGAGTGTCTCTTTATGATGCCCCTCTTGTTACGGTGCACCTGGTTGGAGTGTCTCCTTATGATGCCCCTCTTGTTACGGTGCACCTGGTTGGAGTGTCTCCTTATGATTCTCCTCTTGTTACGGTGCACCTGGTTGGAGTCTCTTTATGATGCCCCTCTTGTTCTATGGTACACATTACTGAGCATACCAATGATGTTGATCTTGGTGGTCGATTCCAATAGATGTTGTAGGTCTTATTCTTGTCACCGACCCAACTCATCCACCAAGTTTCGTCATATTCTGTCCACAACTTTTTTAAATATCATGCTATTTTTTTTTTTGCCCCCCTCTCTCAATGGTGAAGAATCACTTAAAAAATTATCAGATCTGGATCCAGATTTTCACCAAAATCGAATCAATTTGTCCTTGTCACACACCCAACGTGTTCACCAAGTTTCATCTGAATCTATCCATAGCTTTTTGAGATGTCTTGCTCACAGACAGACAAATAAACAGAAAGGGATGAAAACATAACCTACATCCACCCCTTCGGTGGCAGAGGTAATGATGTGTACAAAGTAGCACATTGCATGCATGTACCTCATAATGCACCAAATGATGTGCACATTAGGAAGGTCATAGACCTTTGTTTTATATAAAACATGGCCATTTAAAATAGAAATATTCACCAAAACATGGGTCAATGATTGTTTTAACTACCCTGTCCCCCCAAAAGTGGTATACACATTTTAGGTTCACAGAAAAGTGAGTGAATGAGCGGCACAAGCTCATAGACTCGAATGTAAAATGAATGATAGTAAAGGTTAACTTGTGCATTTGCGCAGTTTTTCTATGAAAAATCCCGTTCTCGATCTTCTACTTCATCCTGCTGAGGAGATTCTGAGGTCGACTGAGACTTGTGAACAGCTCTGACCTGCGCTACGATCCGGCATTCGATGTCATCCAACCACCTGCAAAGAAGAAAGCATGGCAAAGGTGATGATGACATATCAAATTGGCAGCAAATTAGACATACCTGCCTGTGGAACATGATCTATTTTGCTGAGTCATCCATGCTATTGGCTAGATGGTCACCATGTTGATGGTGCCACCAGTTGGACTATCCATTGGTGGTCCTATAGGCCAGTTTTGAACTTTGATTTCAATTTTTTAACACTTCAGAAAATGAGTGTCGA
>CM068964.1:24188442-24201837 GCA_035128595.1 Eptatretus atami | reverse complement strand
GCACTTTGATGTAGCAAGAAGGCTTGTGGGTCCCAAGGACCAGAAGAGCTATGCTGGCGGGAGCTTTTTAACTCCTGGTCAGTTTAACCAAGCAAGACAGGTCAAAGGGTAGGGGCCAGACAAAGATTGGTCACACAAATAGGACAGATGAGGTTATTTATCTCTTCATCAACTTATCTAGTGGCTGGTACCACAAACTTAAAATCACACTAGCAGGAATCACGATCACTAGTGTAGCGATGCGAGTAGATTGATTGGCGAGTTCATCTGGCAGAGGAGTGACAGTGATTTCCTCTCTACCGTTTGGCTGTCAATGGGCAGACAGTGTTCAGCACCATCAAGTTTCTGGGGGTGGTAAATAACCAGAAAAGCCCTTTATCGTGTGGGGTACTGGACCCCTTAGAGATGGAAATGACTCCAGAAGGCAGGAGGTAGATCCTTGTGATCTATAAATTGGCATCCACACCTACCTAGATGGGGACTGTCCACAGTCTTTGGTGGATGATAGGCACTGCTCCTCCAACGGCATGTGCGAACATCTTCCTATGAAGGAGACATCGGCCAGTGGACCTCAGCTAAGAATGAATCGTCACCCTCGGGGGAGATGGTGAGGGTGGAAGTATACATAGAAGCTGTGGAAGCCTTGCTGCTCCTCCGGTCGAGTTCTCTTCAAACCTAAATCTCCCCTTTCACGATTAAATCACTACGATGAGTTGTACAAAGAGAAATTGAGATTTGTTTCATTTGGGTATGCCTTTACCAATGTTTGAGGTCTGAGAACCAATATTGGTGTCCGATCTCACCATGTGAATCACAGTAAAGCAGATATCATCCTTGTCACTGAGTCTCTCCTAAATGATGATGTCACTGATTTAGACATTTCCCGACCTGGCTACCAGCAGCTGCCTGTTAGACATGACTGATGTCATGGGTGGGGTAGTCTCATAGCATGGTTCAAAGAATTCCTGCAGGTTCAGCGACACAATGACCTGGAACCACAGAGCCTAGAACTTGTGTGGGTCACAGTAAAAAACAAAAATGAAAATCTCCTTATAGGCTCGTGCACAGACCCAACTTCCTGGCTCTGACTGTCATCTTATCAACTATCTCTCTGAAGAGTGAGACAACCTGATCACGGCAACAGATGCTCAACACACCCTTCTTGTCGGTGATTTTAATGGGCACCATACAGAATGGCTAGGAAATAGTTCTCATGCAGAACAAGCTGGTACAACCTGCAAAAACTTCTGCATTGCCAATGAACTGCAGCAATTAGTTAAGAGGCCAACTAGAGGAAGAAATACACCAGATCTGGTAATTCACGACTCTCCCTCTAACTTCAGCGCCACTGTTGGAGCCAAGATTAGCACCTCGGATCACTCGGCTGTGGAGGTCGAATTCAAAAAACTTCCAGTGACTGACAAACCATACAGTCAGCAGCTATGGGACTTCCAGAGAGCCAAATGGTCCACACTGCATCAACACCTCAATGATAGCAACTGGGATGGTGCTCTCCAGACTGGTGATCTTGATGCTGCAGCAGAAAATGTCCAGCAGATCATACACAGGGCAATGGAGAAATTAATTCCTCATAGAGATGTGACTATCAGACCAACCGAAGTACCCTGGTTTATTGAGGCATGTTGCATGGCAGACAAAGATGTCAAAGAGTGCTTTGACAGCTGGTCAGCGAACCTGTGCAATGAGACACGGGATAAGCTTGCAAGGGCTCGTAGCTCACTGAAAGTGGCAGAACAGGAAGCCCAAAGACAGTACTATACTATCAAAAGACAAGAAATAAACTGGCTTCATCAAGTACAAAGTCGAGAGATTGGTGTTGGGCAGTTAAGAGGATATAGGGACAGGGAGGTAATGCAAGCAACCCACTGCTACAAACACTGCATCGCTTCTGCTTTTCCAGAGGAAAGTTCCCTAAAGTGTGGAAGATTGCAAATGTCATACCCATCCAGAAGAAGAACTCCGGGTCACATGTCGAAAAGTCCCACCCAAAAAGCCCACTATCAAACATCAGTAAAGTGATGGAAGGAGTTGTTAATTACAAACTGTGCAAGTCCTTTAAACACAGTCTGATAAACTGTTGTCAATTTGGATTTAGACCAAGTCACTCAGCAACAGATCTCCTAATATACCTGAGTCACCAAGTGGCACGCATATCTTAACAACAGGTATGAGGCTAAGGTGATTGCACTGGACGTTAATGGAGCATTTGGCAGAGTTCAGCATCAGGGGCTCTGGAAAATCTGAAAACAAGAGGTGTAAAAGGACTGTTGCTTCTCTGGATTGAGAGCTATCTCTCCAGCAGAAAAGTCCAGCCTGTGGTTGGTGATCAGACATCGACAAGGCGAGATATCAATGCCTTTCTTGTACAAGGGACAATCCGAGGACCGACCCTCTTTCTTGTCTTCATTGACGACATGATTGAGGGCCTAATAAACAGGATATTTCTCTACACAGCTGATAGCACAGTTTACTGTATCATCAGAAGAGACAACATGAGTTCATATGTTTCATCACTCAACGAGGACCTGAAATGAATTCGCCAATAGGGATTGAGGTGGAAAGTTCTGTTTGTTCCAGAGAAATGCAAATCCATGGCTATAAGAAAAATGCGGAAACTCCAGAGTGCTCGTGTGACGCAGGAAGAATTAAGCAAGACACAGGATGACGGTCGATACTTGCTGTATTTGAATATGCAGGTAATGAAAGAACCCCCTCTCTGACCAGGGTACAGAGCAAAAATGAGAATGCTGATCGATCCGTTCGAGACTCACATCAGCAAACAACGATTAAATCTCTCGTTTTCTGACGGTGATCAAGTCCACGTGCCCAAGGAAGATGGAAATGGCGGCAACTTTCCGAACATGCCGGATGTGATGTATGGGAGGAAGCTGCGTCAGTCTCGAGCAGGATGTGACATCTGGGAGGAAACTCCATGAGGCATAGGTGCTCGCAAATTAATCACTTACACTAGTGAAGTGCTGAAGATGGGAGGAATAGCACTCCAAAAAGTAGGAGATCTTGATATATTGGGAGTACATCCAGAAACGTGTCATTTAACAGCCACTTGGAATCAGTTGCTGAAAAAGCTGGAAAACTAGTGAACGTCATAAGGTGAGTTTCCCCCTTTCACGACCAATATGGAAGAAGTAGAGTCTCCAAAGTACATGTTCGTAGCACGATGGAGTATGTCTCTCTCTCTCTCTCTCTCTCTCTCTCTCTCTCTCTCTCTCTCTCTCTCTCTCTCTCTCTCTCTCTCTCTCTCTCTCTCTCTCTCTCTCTCTCTCTCTCTCTCTCTCTCTCCTGGATGGCAGTATCGGATACCCTCCTGAGAACCCTGGATGATATACAAGAGAAGGCTATAAAACTGATCAAGTTGAATGCTGTTGGTAATCAAGACCCTCTGTCTAACTGCAGAACAGTGTGTGGGCTTGGTCTACTGTTCAGAATGGACAGTGGGACAGCGCCAGAACTCTTGTGCTCAATCATGCTACAGAGAGCAGCACCATCTAGGAGTATCAGAATGGCTTGTGCACTCAGAGTGTATGCTCTGGAGTCAATGAGTGGCAGGAACCAGAATGGAAAATGGAGTTTACGTCTCTGTGATAGTTCATTCCTTCCAGCAATCACTCTTGTCTGGAACAGCATACCTGAAGACATTGTTTATGGAAATAGAGTTTATGAGAGCTCATATAATAGTCATTTGAGGCAGCACTGATAAAATATTTAGAAATACTGATACCAAAATCGATCAGAATTGATACCATTTTTACCTCCACCACCGAATGTGGAAAGAGGTTATGTACTTACCCCTGTCTGTTTGTTTGTTTGTCTGTTTGTGAGCAGGATATCTCAAAAAGTTGTGGATAGATTCGGATGAAATTTTGTGGATGGGTTGGGTGTGTCGCAAGGCCGAACTGATTCAATGTTGGTGAAGATCCGAATCCAGATCCGTATCTGAGAATTATTGAATTTGTATTGGTTTTGTTTTTAAATTTTGCATTTTCTCATGGTTTGATCAGCTCTACAATGTTTGCAGCTTGGTCTCTTATGTATATACATTCATTATGTGTTTGTACTGTATTGTGGGCACAGACATTTGGTTGTGTCTTTCCGTAAAAGAAACAAGCTCAAATGAGCTAAGATCCTCGTCCTCTTAATGATGACGTCATTAAAAACGAATATGACGTCATTGTGATGTATCAGGTTTGCGATAAATTATCTGTGCTAATGCCCGGCTTGATGCCCGCAAACAAAATTCAAACGCTTGCCTAGTTTCGGAGATAATGGTATAGGCGATTTCCATTAGCGGCGATATTATGACGTCAACTTTTTTCTAGGAAGAATTTCCAAAATCGGAGAGGTTACTGCCTGCGCGTGGGCTTTCTGCATATACATGGCAAGTTTCACGAAGATCCGATGAAAACTCTGGGTTGTGAAACAAAAAATGTCAAAAAATAGGAATTACGTCATAAAAATTGATATGACGTCATAGTGATGTATCATATGTGCGGTAATTCATCTCTGCTAATGCCCTGTTCGATTCCCGCAAACAGAATTCACAAAGCTTGCCTAGTTCGGAGATAATTTTCTAGGCGATTTCCATTAGCGGAGATATTTTGATGTCATAACTTTTTTTCTCGGAGGAATTTTCAAAATCGGAGATGGTTACTGTCTGCGCAGGGAATTTTTACATATATATGCCAAGTTTCAGGAAGTTTCGATAAAAACTGTAGGCTGTGAAACAAAAAAGTCCACAAGAACAACAACGTGAGTAAGACTTAGAGATCCTCCACGAGGATCTAAAAAGAAAGAAAAGCTTGTTTTCCACATAGCAGAAATAATGTGTAAAGTAGGGTAAAATGTCATAACGTCATGGGTTGAAATGCTCTCTCCAATTTTCCTAGCTTTTCGTTATCATGCGTTGATTGGTCAACCATTCTGATGTCATTGATTATAATGTATGGCTTATCCAAATGAAGCATTTGATTAAAGAAGTCTTTATGTTACAGGTGTCATACAGTATACATTCGGTAGCAAGTGCTTAAGGCTGAAACTTGTTCAAGTTTGCTGCTTCAATGCTTCCTCTTTTGGGTTGTTGGCCTTGATAATACATTGTGAGATGTTATTATGATCAAAATATAAATAATTACTACTCACTGAAGCATGATAAGGATAATGACAGCCAAACCAGACATGATGATAAAGCAGAAGCCAGGAAAGGCAGGAAGGGTCGTTGGGTAAAGACCATTGAATATACCAGCACCAATCATGACGCATAGAACTTCGAGAGATGCAAGCCCAGAGAAAATGGCACCTGGAGGAAAATCTTTCTTTATCAAAGCGTCTTATTGAAAAATTAACAAATTTACCAGGTGTATTATATGACTCTACAAATAATTTATTTCATCAAACAATAATTTTCCAGGTAGCTGGATATTCAAATGTTCGATGAAGGATAAAGCAAAATTAGCTCCTGGGGTGTTACCTTGCTCGGTACTGTCAGCAATTTGTGAAGCATGCGAACGCAGTACAGCAGTGATGCTTCCAGAAGGTCCGCCCAATGCTGCGGCTGTACACCACATGTAGCACACACAGGAAGACAGGCAAGAAGAGTGAAAAGTCGACTCCAATACAACCAATCAAATGAGAAAACTACATATCTTGGTCAAGCCACGAGTTTTATCCTCCCATACCTGATTATGTGGAGCAGGCAGTGATTCTCAACCCTTCTTCTGTCATTTACCCCCTCCGCTTGATGTATTTCGCCATTTACCCCCTTACTCCCATGCAAAAAAATGCATAGCCGGCATAGAGGCACAGAAAAAAAAGAAGATGGAACAACTTTATTACAGTGCGGCGACATTGCGCTGTTATATAATTGGCTATTCTGTCCTGTGTCTTCTGTCACATCTTCTGTCACACTTATGGCCTCATATGTCCCTTTGATCTGAGGGCTATAAATAGAAATTTGTCCAAAGTCACAACTCTTCCCATCATGCATGCTAATTCACCGTGTCTACATTTAAATTTTATAACTGCAAATTTTTTTTTGATGAACTCTTCGTGCCCATAAATCCAGCTTTGTCTGCAATGCTTTCATCTTTTCACCTGCTTCAACGATGGTGACTGATTTCCCCTGAAGTTGTTTGTTGACTTGGTTAAGATGGGTGAATATATCTGAGAGGTACCCGAAAGAAGCGATGAACTTAGAATCAGCAAACTTTTCCCACAGCTTTGAATCCCGGTCACAAAGAAAAATCTCGACCTCAGTACGGAGCTCAAACACTCGGTTAAGAATAATTCCACGTGAACAAGAAGAATGCTCAGAGCCCATCTCATCACAAAAAGCTTTGAACAAGCGGTGATTCAGTGCTGGGCACAAATTAAATTAACAGCCTCAATAACTTTCTGCAAAATCATTTTCAGATTTTCAGGAAGGTTTTCGCAGCTAATGCATATCTGTGAAGAACACAATGCGTTGTTATCACGTGGGGTGCTTTTGTTTTACAAGTGCAGTGAAGCCTGATCTAACTCCCATCATGGCTGGGGCTCCATCAGTAAAATGGAACCAACTATGTCCATGTGAGATTGTTCCTTTCAAAGAAGTCTTCTATTTTCTGCATTATGTCAGCAGCCTTTGTGGTTTGTTGGAGAGTTTCACAGAAGAGAATTATCCTTACAGTTCCACAGAAGAGAAATTCATCCTTCAGTTCTTTTCCACATATGTACCGGACAAAAACAAGCAGTTGTAAAAATTTTTGCAACATCACAGGATTCATTAAGTTGCAAAGAAATTTTTGCTGGGCTAGATTTGATCTGTTCAATAACTTGTTGACAAATATCTTGAGACATTTCACAAATACGTCGATGAATTGTGTCATTAGAAAGGGGAATGTCTTGAATCTTCTGTTTTGCTTCTTTCCCACATACATGTTCAACCATGTCTAAGACACAAGGTTTAATCAACTTCTCGGCAATGTCGTGAGGTTTCTTTTTCCTTTGCTATTCGCTGTGCTACGTGATAGGAAGCTGTAAGCATTGGTTTCTTGTTAGATACAAAGCCATGTTTGGGCAGTGTTCCTGCAGCCCTCAACCTCGCTCTCTTTGCCTCAAAGGTAGCGCGGTCATCAGATGCATGGGCAGGATGTGTAGCTTGCAGGTGCTGTTTTAGTATTGAAGGTTTCAATGAGCCATTTCCAAGAACTTTTGAACACAGCAGACACTGAGGCTTATCCACGCCATCTTCAACAATGAAGTCAAAGCCATATTGTACATATTAATCCAGGTATGTACGTTTTTTAGACATGCCAAAACCTGAAAAGAAATAATCATGAATTAATTTTAATGTAACATTTTTCCATTCACTGAAATATGAAATTGATTTTTTAAATAATAATGAATTAGCCACACACACAGCACACACTGAGGAACAAACACACATACATAGACACACAGCACACACTGAGGAACAAACACACATACATAGACACACAGACACACACAAACACACAGGCATACACTCACATACACATATAAACACATACGTACATAGAGGCACACAGACACACACACAGACACATCCACACACATACACATAGAGACACAGACAACACAAACATAAACATACACACAGACACCTACCCACACACACATACATACATGCCTACGCACATTGATTAGACCTGAGTGTACACTTCCAGAATGAAAACCGGACATGGGATCGAGACTATTTTTCTATCTCTCTCCATCTCTCTCAATATCGATATCTCTATCTCTATCTCTCTCTCTCTCATCAATTTTCAAAATACATACACAGGTATTTGAATTTTTTGAATATTTAACCCTAACCTGAATTTTAAATAAATACCTTTTAGTGAGTATTTAATCCTAACTTACATTTGAGTGAGTATTTCAACCTAACTTAAATAAAAAAACAACATTTGAGTGAGTATTTAACCCTAACCCCCAACTTAAATTTTAAATGAATAATTTTATATATGTATATTTGTACACACATACATCTATCTATAATTCCAGCAATCTGTGTGTGTGTGTCTGTCTGTCTGTGTGTGTGTCTGTGACCGCTGTTTCTCGACAACCACTGGTCCGATCTAATTGAAACTTGCCAGGTATATTGCTGGGGACCTGAGTATGTGCCTTTTCAAGGTTTGATATTAATCGGACAAGTGGTTCCCAAGTTATGGCCATTTATTTACCAAACCAATGACAGGACACGTTGCTGCGTAGGCGTGGCGGATAGGGAAAGGGTGCCATTTAGTTACCAATGACAGGACAAGTTGCTGCGTAGGCATGGCCGATGGGGAAAGGGCGCCATTTAGTTACCAATGACAGGACACGTTGCTGCATAGGCGTGGCCGATGGGGAAAGAGCGCGTTCCCAATTACGGGTTACAACGTACGGACTTCCGGATAGTGATGACTTATTGTATTCTAATACTTAGTGAATACCTAATGACACTGTACTTTCAGGTCTCCTACAAATCCTACCCTGTCGCCTCACCATGGCATAGGAGTGGCAATAGCCAATGGCAGCGAATGTCATGACTAGCAAAGACAGGGAGGTAAACTTGATTTTAATTTGGATTTTAATTAACTCTGTGTGTGTAAGTATCACAGCAGTTGTTACTTCAATGCAACCTATAATTCGTGGAATGATGTGAACATTCCGTACGGGCACGCACGACTTCCGGATAGTGATGACTTACTGTATTGTAATAATTTCTCGATTTCTTATGCGCATTTATAGATAAACACAATGCCCCAATACAGTCGTCGTTTACGAGAGCGAAGGAACGGACTGTGTGGTTGTTTGAAAAAAAAATTTTTTGCACGTATGGCCACGCACGTACGGGTACGCGAGAGCGAAGGAACGGCCTGTGTGGTTGTTGTTTCTGGCACGTGGTTTGAAAGGTTTTGGTTTTTTTATTTGCACGTACGGCCACGCACGTACGGGCACGCACTAGTATATACAATTTTGTCAAAAAACGAACGCAAAAAAATTATCTATTTTTGGCCAGGTGCAAAAAAATACAGGTAAAAACTTATTTAAAACAAAAAAAGGCCAAAAATCAATTCCTGACCCTCAAAAAACCCCAAAAAATATTTTTCATAAGAAAAAATAAAAAATAAAAGAAGAGAAAATTACGGTGGGAGCAGGGAATTGATTTTTGAGTCTGTATAGAATAATTTTTATAGAATGTGAGATTCTGTATGTTATAATATATTATGTGTTGTCTGTCTCCCATCACAACGATAACAGTGTTATTGATTTTGTCTGAAGTTGCTAAAAATATCGTCATAACTTAATTTTCAGGTATGATATATTTATCCCCTGCCATGTAAATTTTTACCCCGAGGGGGTAAATTTACCCCTGGTTGAGAATCACTGGGTGTAGTGGAATCACTAAACTGTGTCTTTTTTGCAGAACGAAGCCCACTAGTCATGCTCGTGAAGGTCTCGTGTCGATCTGCGTCTGTGGAAAGGTAGAACAATGGATGAAATCAACATGACATCAATTGAGGTAAGGAAACCATCATGGGAACCAAGGAGAAGGTGACATTGGGATGGAAGGATTAATGCCCACACCTTCATCTTCTCCTTGCTTCCCATGGTGGTTGGCATACCTCAATCAACGTTCTGTCAATTCCATCCATTGTCTCTTTTTGTGTTTGAAATTTTTTGGGGAAAATTCCTTGTATAAAATTGAATATGAACCAATGGTGACTAATTTTGACTGATGCTGATTGAACGAGAGTTCATAGAACATATTATCCTATGCTGTCTTGAGAAACAAGAACATGGGCAGAGTCTAGTTGCGACAAATTTGATTGGTTGTGATAATGTAAAATTCCATAATATTTTGTCCAAATAGTGCTAAAAGGAAAGGTTTTGAAAGTGTCAAGAAGGTGACTTGTGTTCTACAGTGTGCAAGGACAGTATCCTTACTATAATTCATGGACTGGTGTTTGTGTGTTTGTTTGTTTGTCGTGCTATCCCTACAGTTCTGGGCCTATTACATCCAGACTTGCTACATAGGATCAGCATGACCCCAATTAATGTATATGGGTGTTTTTATCTTTGCCGGTGGTCTTGGGGTGATGACGAGGGGGGCGGGGGGGGGGGAGGAAGAGGACGCAAATTCTACAATTGAAGTTGTATCGTGTAGCGCCGCCTCCAAGTGGGGGAGGTTATTACAAGTCCCACCATTTTCAGGACAGTATTCCTGTCCCATATTTTCCAGTGTAGTGAGGTGTTTTTTGGATATAGCAGTAGGTATGTTTTTGCTTCATGCACGGAACCTGGGTTTTTCTTTTTTTGCTGATACAGAACTGTGAGTTGCCCATACACCGCTCAAATAAATATGTGTCAGAAGAACGTGTTCTATGCTTGAACAAGATTGTCCGTAGGGTGGATACTCTGCTAGTCAACACTAATAAATGTCAATGTGTGTGTGTGTGTGTGTGTGTGTGTGTGTTTGTGTGTCTCCTCCATAACTCCAAAGCCATGAAACCTAGCAGCCTAAAACTTTGCACACATACTTAAAAAACTCCAAGGAAGTGCATAACTGAAAATTGGTTGTTTGGGCTAATTAAACACCCATTTTGAAGATAATTAACGGCCTTATTTAATTATATCCTTATCAGGCACATCCTCAGAATGGACACTGGGACACCTTGCTCTATATGTGGTATTAAGGCATTTTTCCTGGGTTACCTCGCTGGTGTCTGAAGCCGCCATGTTTTTTGGCCTACTCAACCATGCCTTGACTTGAAACAGGCCGCAATGATTTCTTCACAATAAAGTTTTATTTTCACTTTCCTCACTCATATTATCGAATACCTATTCATTATAGCTACAAATCGCTGGGTACAAGGCAATGCTTATAAATGCCAGGAGACGCCAGCGTTCGTGGCTTTATTTCATTTCTGCCCATGTCATAACCTCGAGAATCTCTTAAACTAAACAGAATTACAACATTTAACTTCTAGAATCGAACTCAGCAGCAGTTCCAACTCCGAAAAAAAGTGTTCATTTGGCCAATTCGGACATTGCTTGGGCGTTTCTGGGTACATAGTTTTATTGACGGCAATTGGTAATCACTTGCTAAGCCAGGCATTCCATTGAAGTTCTTGCTTGAGTGATTAAGCCACTTACCGAGTGTCCTAAAGTCGATAGTGGTGTAGTTTGTGTCCCAATCGGGATGTATAGTCGACAGTTACTACAAGGTGGAGGTACGTATACAGCGCACACGGGCGTGGTACATATGGGTAGATTTGAATTTGTAGGGACACTCCACGGGTGTGTGGACATGCCATGCCTGTTACGGGTGCCGTGGTGGCAAAGTTTCATCTCGTATGTTATGGAGGTTTCATCAGGTTTTCTTTTGTTTCTAAAGCATTTGGTGATCGGTTTTGCTTTACAAAGGTTATATGTTTCTCTTTGTGAGTTTCAAAGCAAAATACATTTGATAATACCTGATTTCCGAGCCGTTTGCCATATTGATGCGTTTTCTAAATTACCGAGCCAAGTTTTTTTCCACCCGTCACGAGCAGCTGTTTATATAAATTAATGTTTGTGCTCAACTCCCTGAAATATCTATATAAATGTAACGTTGTTGTTTTTCAGTGAAAGCTAGTCAAGGTTTTTGGGTTGTATATATTTCATAGTGGAGTCAGTTATCACACTGGCTCCATCCAACCTGCCGATTCCCGAAAATTTGCTGATATCAGCCAAGCAGTAATGTGTGTTTGTGTGTGTGTGTGTTCATAAAGCACTAGCATAACCCACGCTCTGCGGCACATGTTGGTGTGGGTATGTTTGAGAAAGAACTGTGCAGAGTATCAGTAGTAATTTTACTTTAATGCAGTAAGTGGAATACGATTTCACTGTTTCAGAACCATTTTATTTACTTTTTTTGTACCATGCACCTCATATGGTCTTTGAGATAATGTAAGCCGAATATCACGTTATCGAGCGCAGAACAAAGTCGAAGATAGTGCGACACGAAACCACAAACTCGGAAATAATATATAAGATAACATACTTCCTCTGCTAATTCCTCTATCCCACCCTCTCTCTATTTGTCCCATCCTTGCTCTACCCCATTCAAATACAGTGCAGCACCCTTCTCCCACACCAGTCTCACTCTCTCCTCTCTCTCTCTCTCTGGACATATCTAGACGGTGGTGGTTATGTCTGGATGGTGGTTATCTCCATACGTGTCTGGATGGTGGTTATGTCCGGGCAGTGTTTGTCTCCGCACGTGTCCGAGCAGTGTTTGTCTCCAGACATCTTGGTTCCAGACGTGTCTTGGAGGTGTTTATGTCCAGATGGGAGTTTGTCTCTGGACTAGTCCAAGCAGTGTTTGTCTCCAGACAGCTTAGCTCTGAATGCGTCCGGGTGGTGTTTATGTCCGAACAGCTTGGCTCCGGGAAACGTCCGGGCGGTGTTTGTCTCCGGACTGTGTTTATCTCCGGACATGTCCGAGCAGTGTTTGTCTCCAGACAGTTTGGCTCTGAATGCGTCCGGGCGGTGTTTGTCTCCGAACGTGTCCGGGTGGTGTTTATGTCCGGACGGCTTGGCTCCGGGACACCTCCGGGCGCTGTTGGTGTCCGGACTGGAGATTCCAGTGTCTGCCTCTGAGCCGCATTTATAGTATGACTGGTCGAAAATGGATTTCAGACATTATTTTGTTTCCATCTTCACTGTTATTCGATGCAGAATCATTTTGATGAGACAGTATGAATCATAATTGACGCTCCACCCACTGTCTGCCTTCCCTTCCTCTCACCTCTCGCTGCCTTCCCTTCCCCCACCCCTCCTCACTCTCCTCCATCTTCACTACCCCCCCCCCCCATTCAATTGAGATAAATAAAGATTTTAAAGGTCTTAGAAAAAAAAATCTGGAAGTATAACCACTCTTGATGCAGTGTCTTATACACCTCATTATTTAACATGTTGCATTAGTTATTCATGCCGGTTGTTCTGTTCCTTTATAATGTCCTGATAAAAATTAAGTTTCCTGTTTGGAATGATTTTCAATTTTGTTTAACTGCCAGGCAGGCAGAGAGAGAGAGAGAGAGTAAAAAAATTATCTCACTCTTCTTTGCACATTTGTGGTCGGGACGAATTCAGAGCCAATTAGTACTGCTAAACTGCAGTTTCGTTTTCTGATTCATGTTCAAAATATAATAGTCAATTGAAATCAAGTTGTTGCTCGATCATAAACTGACTTTTGTGGAGACAGAAGTGAACAGAACAGACAGACAGAAGTGAACCAATTTTGTACAATAATTCAATTGCTCATGTACAATAATTCAATTGCTCATGTACAATAATTCAATTGCTCATGTA
>CM068964.1:24169173-24188417 GCA_035128595.1 Eptatretus atami | reverse complement strand
TAGATCCTTGTTGATCTATAAATTGGCATCCACACCTACCTAGATGGGGACTGTCCCACAGTCTTGGTGGATGATAGGCACTGCTCCTCAACGGCATGTGCGAACATCTTCCTATGAAGGAAGACATCGGCCAGGGACCTCAGCTAAGAATGAATCGTCACCCTCGGGGGGGATGGTGAGGTGGGAAGTATACATAGAAGCTGTGGAAGCCTTGCTGCTCCTCCGGTCGAGTTCTCTTCAAACCTAAATCTCCCCTTTCACGATTAAAATCACTACGATGAGTTGTACAAAGAGAAATGAGATTTGTTTCATTTGGGTATGCCTTACCAATGTTTGAGGTCTGAGAACCAATATTTGTGTGTCCGATCTCACCATGTGAATCACAGTAAGCAGATTATCCTTGTCACTGAGTCTCTCCTAAATTGATTGTCACTGATTTAGACATTCCCGACCTGGCTACCAGCAGCTGCTGTTAGACATGACTGATGTCTGGGTGGGGTAGTCTCATAGCATGGTTCAAAGAATTCCTGCAGGTCAGCGACACAATGACCTGGAACCACAGAGCCTAAACTTGTGTGGGTCACAGTAAAAAACAAAAATGAAAATCTCCTTATTAGGCTCGTGCACAGACCCACTTCCTGGCTCTGACTGTCATCTTTATCACTATCTTCTTCTGAAGAGTGAGACAACCTGATCACGGCAACAGATGCTCAACACACCCTTCTTGTCGGTATTTAATGGGCACCATACAGAATGGCTAGAAATAGTTCTCATGCAGAACAGCTGGTACAACCTGCAAAAACTTCTGCATGCCAATGAACTGCAGCAATTAGTTAAGAGGCCAACTAGAGGAAGAAATACACCAGATCTGGTAATTCACGACTCTCCCTTCAACTTCAGCGCCACTGTTGAGCCAAGATTAGCACCTCGGATCACTCGGCTGTGCGAGGTCATTCAAAAAACTTCCAGTGACTGACAACCATACAGTCAGCAGCTATGGGACTTCCAGAGAGCCAAATGGTCCACACTGCATCAACACCTCAATGATAGCAACTGGGATGGTGCTCTCCAGACTGGTGATCTTGATGCTGCAGCAGAAAATGTCCAGCAGATCATACACAGGGCAATGGAAGAAATTAATTCCTCATAGAGATGGTGACTATCAGACCAACGAAGCAACCCTGGTTTATTGAGGCATGTTGCATGGCAGACAAAGATGTCAAAGAGTGCTTTGACAGCTGGTCAGCGAACCTGTGCAATGAGACACGGGATAAGCTTGCAAGGGCTCGTAGCTCACTGAAAGTGGCAGAACAGGAAGCCCAAAGACGAGTACTATACTATCAAAAGACAAGAAATAAACTGGCTTCATCAATACAAAAGTCGAGAGATTGTGTTGGGCAGTTAAGAGGATATAGGGACAGGGGTAATGCAAGCAACCCACTGCTACAAACACTGCATCGCTCTGCTTTTCCAGAGGAAAGTTCCCTAAAGTGTGGAAAGATGCAAATGTCATACCCATCCAGAAGAAGAACTCCGTCACATGTCGAAAGTCCCACCCAAAAAGCCCACTATCCAAATCAGTTAAAGTTGATGGAAGGAGTGTTTAATTACAAACTGTGCAAGTCCTTTAACACAGTCTGATAAACTGTTGTCAATTTGGATTTAGACCAAGTCACTCAGCAACAGATCTCCTAATATACCTGAGTCACAAGTGGCACGCAATCTTACAACAGGTATGAGGCTAAGGTGATTGCACTGGACGTTAATGGAGCATTTGGCAGAGTTCAGCATCAGGGGCTCTGGAAAATCTGAAAACAAGAGGTGTAAAAGGACTGTTGCTTCTCTGGATTGAGAGCTATCTCTCCAGCAGAAAAGTCCAGCCTGTGGTTGGTGATCAGACATCGACAAGCGAATATCAATGCCTTTCTTGCTACAAGGGACAATCCGAGGACGGACCCTCTTTCTTGTCTTCATTGACGACATGATTGAGGCCTAATAAACAGGATATTTCTCTACACAGCTGATAGCACAGTTTACTGTATCATCAGAAAGACAACATGAGTTTCATATGTTTCATCACTCAACGAGGACTGAAATGAATTCGCCAATAGGGATTGAGGTGGAAGTTCTGTTGTTCCAGAGAAATGCAAATCCAGGCTATAAGAAAAATGCGGAAACTCCAGAGTGCTCGTGTGACGCAGGAAGAATTAAGCAGACACAGGATGACGGTCGATACTTGCTGTATTTGAATATGCAGGTAATGAAAGAACCCCCTCCTGACCAGGGTTACAGAGCAAAAATGAGAATGCTGATCGATCCGTTCGAGACTCACAATCAGCAAACAACGATTAAATCTCTCGTTTTCTGACGGTGATCAAGTCCACGTGCCCAAGGAGATGGAAATGCGCGGCAACTTTCCGAACATGCCGGATGTGATGTATGGGAGGAAGCTGCGTCAGTCTCGAGCAGGATGTGACATCTGGGAGGAAACTCCATGAGGCATAGGTGCTCGCCAAATTAATCACTTACACTAGTGAAGTGCTGAAAGATGGGAGGAATAGCACTCCAAAAAGTAGGAGATCTTGATATATTGGGAGTACATCCAGAAACGTGTCATTTAACAGCCACTTGGAATCAGTTGCTGAAAAAGCTGGAAAACACGTGAACGTCACAAGGTGAGTTGCCCCCTTCACGACCAATATGGAAGAAGTAGAGTCTCCAAAGCACATGTCCTAGGCACGATGGAGTATCCTCTCTCTCTCTCTCTCTCTCTCTCTCTCTCCTCTCTCTCTCTCTCTCTCTCTCTCTCTCTCTCTCTCTCTCTCCTGGATGGCAGTATCGGATACCCTCCTGAGAACCCTGGATGATTATACAAGAGAGGCTATAAAACTGTATCAAGTTGAATGCTGTTGGTAATCAAGACCCTCTGTCTAACTGCGCAGAACAGTGTGTGGGCTTGGTCTACTGTTCAGAATGGACAGTGACAGCGCCAGAACTCTTGTGCTCAATCATGCTACAGAGAGCAGCACCATCTAGGAGTATCAGAATGGCTTGTGCACTCAGAGTATGCTCTGGAGTCAATGAGTGGCAGGAACCAGAATGGAAAATGGAGTTTACGTCTCTGTGATAGTTCATCCTTCCAGCAATCACTCTTGTCTGGAACAGCATACCTGAAGACATTGTTTATGGAAATAGAGTTTATGAGAGCTCATATAATAGTTCATTTGAGGCACATGATAAAATATTTAGAAATACTGATACCAAAATCGATCAGAATTGATACCATTTTTACCTCCACCACCGAATGTGGAAAGAGGTTATGTACTACCCCTGTCTGTTTGTTTGTTTGTCTGTTTGTGAGCAGGATATCTTCAAAAAAGTTGTGGATAGATTCGGATGAAATTTTGTATGGGTTGGTGTGTCGCAAGGCCGAACTGATCAATGTTTGTGAAGATCCGAATCCAGATCCGTATCTGAGAATTATTGAATTTGTATTGGTTTTGTTTTTAAATTTTCATTTTCTCATGGTTTGATCAGCTCTACAATGTTTGCAGCTGGTCTCTTATGTATACATTCATATTGTTTGTACTGTATTGTGGGCACAGACATTTGGTTGTGTCTTTCCGTAAAAGAAACAAGCTCAAATGAGCTAAGATCCTCGCTCTAATGATGACGTCATAAAAACGAATATGACGTCATTGTGATGTATCAGGTTTGCGATAAATTATCTGTGCTAATGCCCGGCTTGATGCCCGCAAACAAAATTCAAAACGGCTTGCCTTAGTTTCGGAGATAATGGTATAGGCGATTTCCATTAGCGCGATATTATGACGTCAACTTTTTTCTAGGAGAATTTCCAAAATCGGAGATGGTACTGCCTGCGCGTGGGCTTTCTGCATATACATGGCAAGTTTCACGAAGATCCGATGAAAACTGGGTGTGAAACAAAAAATGTCAAAAAATAGGAATGACGTCATAAAAATTGATATGACGTCATGTGATGTATCTATATGTGCGGTAATTCATCTCTGCTAATGCCCTGTTCGATTCCCGCAAACAGAATTACAAAGCTTGCCTATTCGGAGATAATTTTCTAGGCGATTTCCATTAGCGGGAGATATTTTGATGTCATAACTTTTTTCTCGAGAGGATTTTCAAAATCGGAGATGTTACTGTCTGCGCAGGGAATTTTTACATATATATGCCAATTTCAGGAAGTTTCGATAAAAAACTGTAGGCTGTGAAACAAAAAAGTCCCAAGAACAACAACGTGAGTAAGACTTAGAGATCCTCCACGAGGATCAAAAAGAAAAGAAAAGTGTTTCCACATAGCAAAAATAATGTGTAAAGTAGGGTAAATGTCATAACGTCATGGGTTGAAATGCTCTCTCCAATTTTCCTAGCTTTTCGTTATCATGCGTTGATTGGTCAACCATTTGATGTCATTGATTAAATGTATGGCTATCCAAATGAGCATTTGAATAAAGAAGTCTTTATGTTACAGGTGTCATACAGTATACATTCGGTAGCAAGTGCTTAAGGCGTGAAACTTGTTCAAGTTTGTGCTTCAATGCTTCCTCTTTGGTGTGGCCTTGATAATAATTGTGAGATGTTATTATGATCAAAATATAAATAATTACTACTCATGAAGCATGATAAGGATTAATGACAGCCAAACCAGACATGATGATAAAGCAGAAGCCAGGAAAGGCGGAAGGGTCGTTGGGTAAAGACCATTGATATACAGCACCAATCATGACGCATAGAACTTCGAGAGATGCAAGCCCAGAGAAAATGCACCTGGAGGAAAATCTTTCTTTATCAAAGCGTCTTATTGAAAAATTAACAAAATTACCAGGTGTATTATATGACTCTACAAATAATTTATTTCATCAAACAATAATTTTCCAGGTAGCTGGATATTCAAATGTCGATGAAGGATAAAGCAAATTAGCTCCTGGGGTGTTACCTGCCGTACTGTCAGCAATTTGTGAAGCATGCGAACGCAGTTACAGCAGTGATGCTTCCAGAAGGTCCGCCCAATGCTGCGGCTGTACACCACATGTAGCACACACAGGAAGACAGGCAAGAAGAGTGAAAAGTCGACTCCAATATACAACCAATCAAATGAGAAAACTACATATCTTGGTCAAGCCACGAGTTTTATCCCATACCTGATTATGTGGAGCAGGCAGTGATTCTCAACCCTTCTTCTGTCATTTACCCCCTGGCTTGATGTATTTCCCATTTACCCCCTCGGCTTGATGTATTTCGCCATTTACCCCCTTACTCCCATGCCAAAAAAATGCATAGCCGGCATAGAGGCACAGAAAAAAAAAGAAGATGGAACAACTTTATTACAGCGCGGCGACATTGCGCTGTTATATAATTGGCTATTCTGTCCTGTGTCTTCTGTCACGTCTTCTGTCACACTTATGCCGCATATGTCCCTTTGATCTGAGGGCTATAAATAGAAATTTGTCCAAAGTCACAACTCTTCCCATCATGCATGCAAATTCACCGTGTCTACATTTAAATTTTATAACTGCAAATTTTTTTTGATGAACTCTTCGTGCCCATAAATCCAGCCTTGTCTGCAATGCTTTCATCTTTTCACCTGCTTCAACGATGGTGACTGATTTCCCCTGAAGTTGTTGTTGACTTGTTAAGATGGTGATATATCTGAGAGGTACCCGAAAGAAGCGATGAACTTAGAATCAGCAAACTTTCCCACAGCTTTGAATCCCGGTCACAAAGAAAAATCTCGACCTCAGTACGGAGCTCAAACACTCGGTTAAGAATAATTCCACGTGGAGCCACCTCACTCAGTATGAGCGAAAGAATTGAATGCTCAGAGCCCATCTCATCACAAAAAAGCTTTGAACAAGCGGTGATTCAGTGCTCGGGCACAAATTAAATTAACAGCCTAAATAACTTTCTGCAAAATCATTTTCAGATTTTCAGGAAGGGTTTTCGCAGCTAATGCATATCTGTGAAGAACACAATGCGTTGTTATCACGGGGGTGCTTTTGTTTTACAAGTGCAGTGAAGCCTGATCTAACTCCCATCATGGCTGGGTCCATCAGTATAAATGGAACCAACTATGTCCCATGTGAGATTGTTCCTTTCAAAGAAGTCTTCTATTTTCTGCATTATGTCAGCAGCCTTTGTGGTTGTTGGAGAGTTCACAGAAGAGAAATTTCCTTCAGTTCTTTTCCACATATGTACCGGACAAAAACAAGCAAGTTGTAAAAATTTTTGCAACATCACAGGATTCATTAAGTTGCAAAGAAATTTTGCTGGGCTAGATTTGATCTGTTCAATAACTTGTTGACAAATATCTTGAAGATTTCACAAATACGTCGATGAATTGTGTCATTAGAAAGGGGAATGTCTTGAATCTTCTGTTTTGCTTCTTTCCCACATACATTTCAACCATGTCTAAGACACAAGGTTTAATCACTTTCGGCAATGTGTGAGGTTTCTTTTTCCTTGCTATTCGCTGTGCTACGTGATAGGAAGCTGTTAAGCATTGGTTCTTGTTAGATACAAGCCATGTTTGGGCAGTGTTCCTGCACCTCAACCTCGCTCTCTTTGCCTCAAAGTAGCGCGGTCATCAGATGCATGGGCAGGATGTGTAGCTTGCAGGTGCTGTTTTAGTATTGAAGGTTCAATGAGCCATTTCCAGAACTTTTGAACACAGCAGACACTGAGGCTTATCCACGCCATCTTCAACAATGAAGTCAAAGCCATATGTACATATTAATCCAGTATGTACGTTTTTTAGACATGCCAAACCTGAAAAGAAATAATCATGAATTAATTTAATGTAACATTTTTCCATCACTGAAATATGAAATTGATTTTTAAATAATAATGAATTAGCCACACACACAGCACACACTGAGAACAAACACACATACAAGACACACGCACACACTGAGAACAAACACACATACATAGAACACAGACACACACAAACACACAGGCATACACTCACATACACATATAAACACATACGTACATAGAGGCACACAGACACACACACAGACACATCCACACACATACACATAGAGACAAGACAACACAAACATAAACATACACACAGACACCTACCCACACACACATACATACATGCCTACGCACATTGATTAGACCTGAGTGTACACTTCCAGAATGAAAAACGCGACATGGGATCGAGACTATTTTTCTATCTCTCTCCATCTCTCTCAATATCAGTATCTCTATCTCTATCTCTCTCTCTCTCATCAATTTTCAAAATACATACACAGTATTTGAATTTTTTGAATATTTAACCTAACCTGAATTTTAAATAAATACCTTTTAGTGAGTATTTAATCCTAACTTACATTTGAGTGAGATTTCAACCTAACTTAAATAAAAAAACAACATTTGAGTGAGTATTTAACCCTACCCCAACTTAAATTTTAAATGAATAATTTATATATGTATATTTGTACACACATACATCTATCTATAATTCCAGCAATCTGTGTGTGTGTGTCTGTCTGTCTGTGTGTGTCTGTGACCGCTGTTTCTCGACAAACCACTGGTCCGATCTAATTGAACTTGCCAGGTATATTGCTGGGGACTGAGTATGTGCCTTTTCAAGGTTTGAATTAATCGGACAAGTGGTTCCAAGTTATGGCCATTTATTTACCAAACCAATGACAGGACACGTTGCTGCGTAGGCGTGGCGGATAGGGAAAGGGTGCCATTTAGTTACCAATGACAGGACAAGTTGCTGCGTAGGCATGGCCGATGGGGAAAGGGCGCCATTTAGTTACCAATGACAGGACACGTTGCTGCATAGGCGTGGCCGATGGGGAAGAGCGCGTTCCCAATTACGGGTTACAACGTACGGACTTCCGGGTAGTGATGACTTATTGTATTCTAATACTTAGTGAATACCTAATGACACTGTACTTCAGGTCTCCTACAAATCCTACCCTGTCGCCTCACCATGGCATAGGAGTGGCAATAGCCAATGGCAGCGAATGTCTGACTAGCAAAGACAGGGAGGTAAAACTGATTTTAATTTGGATTTTAATTTACTCTGTGTGTGTAAGTATCACAGCAGTTGTTACTTCAATGCAACCTATAATTCGTGGAATGATGTGAACATTCCGTACAGGGCACGCACGACTTCCGGATAGTGATGACTTACTGTATTGTAATAATTTCTCGATTTCTTATGCGCATTTATAGATAAACACAATGCCAATACAGTCGTCGTTTACGAGAGCGAAGGAACGGACTGTGTGGTTTTTGAAAAAAAATTTTTTGCACGTATGGCCACGCACGTACGGGTACGCGAGAGCGAAGGAACGGCCTGTGTGGTGTGTTTTCTGGCACGTGGTTTGAAAGGTTTTGGTTTTTTATTTGCACGTACGGCCACGCACGTACGGGGCACGCACTAGTATATACAATTTTGTCAAAAAACGAACGCAAAAAAATTATCTTTTTGGCCAGGTGCAAAAAAATACAGGTAAAAACTTATTATTAAAACAAAAAAAGGCCAAAAATCAATTCCTGACCCTCAAAAAAACCCCAAAAAATATTTTTCATAAGAAAAAATAAAAAATAAAGAAGAGAAAATTACGGTGGGAGCAGGAATGATTTTTGAGTCTGTATAGAATAATTTTATAGAATGTGAGATTCTGTATGTTATAATATATTATGTGTTGTCTGTCTCCCATCACAACGATAACAGTGTTATTGATTTTGTCTGAAGTTGCTAAAAATATCGTCATAACTTAATTTTCAAGTATGATATATTTATCCCCTGCCATGTAATTTTTACCCCGAGGGGGTAAATTTACCCCTGGTTGAGAATCACTGGGTGTAGTGGAATCACTAAACTGTGTTTTTTTGCAGAACGAAGCCCACTAGTCATCATGCTCGTGAAGGTCTCGTGTCGATCTGCGTCTGTGGAAGGTAGAACAATGGATGAAATCAACATGACATCAATTGAGGAAGGAACCATCATGGGAACCAAGGAGAAGGTGACATTGGGATGGAGGATTAATGCCCACACCTTCATCTTCTCCTGCTTCCCATGGTGGTGGCATACCTCAATCAACGTTCTGTCAATTCCATCCATTGTCTCTTTTTTGTGTTGAAATTTTGGGAAAATTCCTTGTATAAAATTGAATATGAACAATGGTGACTAATTTTGACTGATGCTGATTGAACGAGAGTTCATAGAACATATTATCCTATGCTGTCTTGAGAAACAAGAACATGGGCAGAGTCTAGTTGCGACAAAATTGATTGGTTGTGATAATGTAAATTCCATAATACAATAGTGCTAAAAGGAAAGGTTTGAAAGTGTCAGAAAGTGACTTGTTCTACAGTGTGCAAGGACAGTACCTTACTATAATTCATGGACTGGTGTTGTGTGTTTGTTTGTTTGTCGTGCTACTACTCCTACAGTTCTGGGCCTATTACATCCAGACTTGCTACATAGGATCAGCATGACCCCAATGTATATGGGTGTTTTTATCTTTGCCGGTGGTCTTGGGGTGATGACGAGGGGGGCGGGGGGGGGGGAGGAAGAGGACGCAAATTCTACAATTGAATGTGTATCGGGTAGCGCCGCCTCCAAGTGGGGGAGGTTATTACAAGTCCCACCATTTCAGCACAGTACCTGTCCCATGATCCCATATTTTCCAGTGTAGTGAGGTGTTTGATTATAAGCAGTAGGTATGTTTTTGCTTCATGCACGGAACCTGGGTTTTTCTTTTTTTGCTGATACAGAACTGTGAGTTGCCCATACACCGCTCAAATAAATATGTGTCAGAAGAACGTGTTCTATGCTGAACAAGATTGTCCGTAGGGTGGATACTCTGCTAGTCAACACTAATAAATGTCAATGTGTGTGTGTGTGGTGTTTGTGTGTTGTGTGTGTGTGGTGTGTTTGTGTGTCTCCTCCATAACTCCAAAGCCATGAAACCTAGCAGCCTAAAACTTTGCACACATACTTAAAAAACTCCAAGGAAGTGCATAACTGAAAATGGTTGTTTGGCTAATTAAACACCATTTTGAAGATAATTAACGGCCTTATTTAATTATATCCTTATCAGGCACATCCTCAGAATGGACACTGGGACACCTTGCTCTATATGTGGTATTAAGGCATTTTTCCTGGGTTACCTCGCTGGTGTCTGAAGCCGCCATGTTTTTTGGCCTACTCAACCATGCCTTGACTTAAACAGGCCGCAATGATTTCTTCACAATAAAGTTTTATTTTCACTTTCCTCACTCATATTATCGAATACCTATTCATTATAGCTACAAATCGCTGGGTACAAGGCAATGCTTATAAATGCCAGGAGACGCCAGCGTTCGTGGCTTTATTTCATTTCTGCCCATGTCATAACCTCGAGATCTCTTAAACTAAACAGAATTACAACATTTAAATTCTAGAATCGAACTCAGCAGCAGTTCCAACTCCGAAAAAAAGTGTTCATTTGGCCAATTCGGACATTGCTTGGGCGTTTCTGGGTACATAGTTTTATTGACGGCAATTGGTAATCACTTGCTAAGCCAGGCATTCCATTGAAGTTCTTGCTTGATGATTAAGCCACTTACCGAGTGTCCTAAAGTCGATAGTGGTGTAGTTTGTGTCCCAATCGGGATGTATAGTCGACAGTTACTACAAGGTGGAGGTACGTATACAGCGCACACGGGCGTGGGTACATATGGGTAGATTTGAATTTGTAGGGACACTCCACGGGTGTGTGGACATGCCATGCCTGTTACGGGTGCCGTGGTGGCAAAGTTTCATCTCGTATGTTATGGAGGTTTCATCAGGTTTTCTTTTGTTTCTAAAGCATTTGGTGATCGGTTTTGCTTTACAAAGGTTATATGTTTCTCTTTGTGAGTTTCAAAGCAAAATACATTTGATAATACCTGATTTCCGAGCCGTTTGCCATATTGATGCGTTTTCTAAATTACCGAGCCAAGTTTTTCCACCCGTCACGAGCAGCTGTTTATATAAATTAATGTTTTTTTGCTCAACTCCCTGAAATATCTATATAAATGTAACGTTGTTGTTTTTCAGTGAAAGCTAGTCAAGGTTTTGGGTTGTATATATTCATAGTGGAGTCAGTTATCACACTGGCTCCATCCAACCTGCCGATTCCCGAAAATTTGCTGATATCAGCCAAGCAGTAATGTGTGTTTTGTGTGTGTGTTGTTCATAAAGCACTAGCATAACCCACGCTCTGCGCGACATGTTTGGTGTGGGTATGTTTGAGAAAGGAACTGATGCAGAGTATCAGTAGTAATTTTACTTTAATGCAGTAAGTGGAATACGATTTCACTGTTTCAGAACCATTTTATTTACTTTTTTTGTACCATGCACCTCATATGGTCTTTGAGATAATGTAAGCCGAATATCACGTTACTCGAGCGCAGAACAAAGTCGAAGATAGTGCGACACGAAACCACAAACTCGGAAATAATATATAAGATAACATACTTCCTCTGCAATTCCTCTATCCCACCCTCTCTCTATTTGTCCCATCCTTGCTCTACCCCATTCAAATACAGTGCAGCACCCTTCTCCCACACCAGTCTCACTCTCTCCTCTCTCTCTCTCTCTGGACATATCTAGACGGTGGTGGTTATGTCTGGATGGTGGTTATCTCCATACGTGTCTGGATGGTGGTTATGTCCGGGCAGTGTTTGTCTCCGCACGTGTCCGAGCAGTGTTGTCTCCAGACATCTTGGTCCAGACGTGTCTTGGAGGTGTTTATGTCCAGATGGGAGTTTGTCTCTGGACTAGTCCAAGCAGTGTTTGTCTCCAGACAGCTTAGCTCTGAATGCGTCCGGGTGGTGTTTATGTCCGAACAGCTTGGCTCGGGAAACGTCCGGGCGGTGTTTGTCTCCGGACTGTGTTTATCTCCGGACATGTCCGAGCAGTGTTTGTCTCCAGACAGTTTGGCCTGAATGCGTCCGGGCGGTGTTTGTCTCCAACGTGTCCGGGTGGTGTTTATTCCGGACGGCTTGGCTCCGCGGACACCTCCGGGCGCTGTTGGTGTCCGGACTGGAGATTCCAGTGTCTGCCTCTGAGCCGCATTTATAGTATGACTGGTCGAAAATGGATTTCAGACATTATTTTGTTTCCATCTTCACTGTTATTCGATGCAGAATCATTTTTGATGAGACAGTATGAATCATAATTGACGCTCCACCATGTCTGCCTTCCCTTCCTCTCACCTCTCGCTGCCTTCCCTTCCCCCACCCCTCCTCACTCTCCTCCATCTTCACTACCCCCCCCCCCCCATTCAATTGAGATAAATAAAGATTTTAAAGGTCTTAGAAAAAAAAATTCTGGAAGTATACCACTCTTGATGCAGTGTCTTATACACCTCATTATTTAACATGTTGCATTAGTTATTCATGCCGGTTGTTTGTGTCCTTTATAATGTCCTGATAAAAATTAAGTTTCCTGTTTGGAATGATTTTCAATTTTGTTTAACTGCCAGGCAGGCAGAGAGAGAGAGAGAGAGTAAAAAAATTATCTCACTCTTCTTTGCACATTTGTGGGGACGAATTCAGAGCCAATTAGTACTGCTAAACTGCAGTTTCGTTTTCTGATTCATGTTCAAATATAATAGTCAATTGAAATCAAGTTGTTGCTCGATCATAAACTGACTTTTGTGGAGACAGAAGTGAACAGAACAGACAGACAGAAGTGAACCAATTTGTACAATAATTCAATTGCTCATGTACAATAATTCAATTGCTCATGTACAATAATTCAATTGCTCATGTACATAATTCATGCTCATGTACAATAATTCAATGCTCATGTACAACAATTCAATTGCTCATGTACAACAATTCAATTGCTCATGTACAATAATTCAATTGCTCATGTACAACAATTCAATTGCTCATGTTACAATAATTAAATTGCTCATGTACAATAATTCAATTGCTCATGTACAATAATTAAATTCTCATGTACAATAATTAAATGATTGCTCATGTACAATAATTCAATTGCTCATGTACAATAATTGCTCATGCTCATGAGGCAGAGGACAGACAGAAGTGAACCAATTGCTTCACCCCACTTTTCGCTTCACGTGCGTGGGGTAAAAAAAATGTGAAAGGCAAATGGATGAATGAAATATTTGAAGGTAATATTTCTCTGCCTGACTCACAGATTTCCCGAAAGTCTGCAAATATAATGAGTCTCTTGATAGCATCTTCTCATCTGCTCTCCCCTTGGAGGTTAGTTTATCATGTTCTCAACAAAGCTCTTTCTTCTAAGGGTTCCATGTAGAAAGCTGAAGATATAGTTTGAGACAGAGCTTAAAAAAAAAAAAAAAAAAAAACAGAAGAAAAGAAAGAAATTTCACCCCAGCTCTGGAAATTACCTCCTCTACACATTTGTTCCTCATCACCCTTATTTACCTTTACATTTGAACCAAATCTCAGCTCCCTCAATCCTCTGACCTCCCCAGCCACTCCAAGGTGCATGGGTCCTTCCAGTACCGTAACCTCTTCCTGGTTAAACACTCAAAATCCAGACTGACTGCACAACTGAACTCTTTTGTTCCTCGCTTCATCCATCTGTGGAACTGCCTCCCAAATAATCTTCAATCCCACTATTCCCTCTGTAGGGCTTAAAGAAGGCGGTTCGCTGCCATATAATGGCATCCTCCATCCTTGCCCGCAATCCTTTTTACCCCCATTGACCCGACCTCGCCCAACCATCTTACTTACAGATATCTGTGTTTCCTCCTGTTCCTCTTTTCTTGTTTGTTCATTCTTATCCCATTTTTTTCATCCCATCCATCACCTTGCTTTTCTATGAGCCCTGATCTTTTAAAGAGGAAGAAAAACACTTTTCTTTTCCATCATTTTTTTTTCTCTGCTTGTCCATTCTTTTCATCTCTTTTACATCCAATATAAAGTTCTCTGGCATAATGTGTTCAAGAGAAACGTGAAATAAAACTCTTTTATTCCTACGTAGTCTTGTTACACTGGCAGGATGGTCTTGAGGTATGCATGGTCTAGACTCGAGAGGTATGCACAGTCACCTCGAAGCTGTCTCGCCTGTGTTTGAATCCCAACCAAGCTATAGCAGGGTGATTCATCAATGTGTGTGCTGTCCCTTGGATAGATGTTAAACTCGGTGTTCCGTCTGCTGGTAATAGTTTGTGGACGTCAAAGATCCCACAGTGTCTTTTGTGAACAGGAGGCAAGCTATCGCAGGCACCCTATCAAATTACAAATTCCTGCCCAAACTACTGCTGCATATAGCAATGGCAAACCACTTAGCATAACTCTTGCCATGAAACTGCTTCAGTAGCATCCATGCTCTGTAACAGAGCATGGTACATCAGAATCAGAAAGTCTTGTTAGAACAAACGGCTGGGTGCAGTGGATCTTCTTCTCCTTCTTCTCCTTATTCTCCCTCTTCTTGTTCTTCTTCGCAGCTTGGCTTCCAGGTAGCTATCATTTTGTTAGGGCACGACCTTGACGATGATGATGTGCCCCTATACCAATACACTGGTACTCATTTCGCGAGTTTTACTTAATTTCTTCACAATTGTTCAATGGACTTTGGTGATGAAATATTTTTATACATTTCACTGTTGGTTTTAGCAAGTTTGAAATCATTTCATTAAAATGGGATTGCTCATCAAAAGTGCTATTCCTTGTAATTAAATTTGTTATTATGGGTGTCCCACATAATCGGATTGCTGCATGATGTTTGTCACAAAATCCAAAGGTTCTTCAATCGATCGATGTACAACCAGCAGGCAGGTGTTGTCCAAACTTGTGTTTATTGAACATCGTCAATTACCAGACTTGGTGGTGTAATGGTTAGCGTGTCCTCTGCGAGTCTGGTTCAAACCTTGGCCAGAGTGTCCTCCACGAGTCTGGGAGGTCGGTGGTTCAAACCCTGGCCAGAGGGTCCTCTCTGAGTCTGGTTCAAATCCGGTGGAGTGACCTCTCCGAGTCGTGGTTCAAACCCGGCCAGAGGGTCCTCTCCGCGGTCTGGTTCAAACCCTGGCCAGATGGTCCTCTCTGAGTGTCTGGTTCAAATCCCGGCTGGAGTGACCTCTCCGAGTCTGGTTCAAACCCCGGCCAGAGGGTCCTCTTCTGAGTCTGGGTTTCAAACCCCGGCCAGAGTGTCCTCTCTGGAGTCTGGTTCAAACTCCGGCCAGAGTGTCCTCTCTGAGTCTGGTTCAAATCCCGGCTGGAGTGTCCTTTCGAGTCTGGTTCAAACCCTGGCCAGAGGGTCCTCTCTGAGTCTGGTTCAAATCCCGGCTGGAGTGTCCTTTACGAGTCTGGTTCAAACCCGGCCAGAGGGTCCTCTCGAGTCTGGTTCAAACCCCGGCCAGAGGGTCCTCTCTGAGTCTGGTTCAAATTCCGGCTGGAGTGTCCTTACGAGTCTGGTTTCAAACCCCTGGCCAGAGGGTGCTCTCTGAGTCTGGTTCAAACCCGGCTTGGAGTGTCCTTTACGAGTCTGGTTCAAACCCCGGCCAGAAGGTCCTCTCTGAGTCTGGTTCAAATCCCGGCTGGATGGACCTCTCCGAGTCTGGTTCCAACCCCGGCCAGAGGGTCCTCTCCGGTCTGGTTCAAATCCCGGCCAGAGAGTCCTCTCTGAGTATTGGTTCAAACCCGGCCAGAGGGTCTCTCTGAGTCTGGTTCAAATCCCGGTAGGTGTCCTCTCTGAGTCTGGTTCAAACTCCGGCCAGAGGGTCCTCTCTGAGTCTGGTTCAAATCCCGGCTGGAGTGTCCTTTTATGAGTCTGGTTCAAACCCCGGCAAGGTCCTCTCCGAGTCTGGTTCAAACCCCGGCCAGAGGGTCCTCTTCCGAGTCTGGTTCAAATCGGCATAGAGTGTCCTCTCTGAGTCTGGTTCAACCCTGGCCAAGAGGGTCCTCTCTGAGTCTGGTTCAAACCCCGGCCAGAGGGTCCTCTCTGAGTCTGGTTTCAAAACCCCGGCCAGAGGGTCCTCTCTGAGTCTGGTTCAAATCCCGGCTGGAGTGTCCTTTTTACGAGTCCTGGTTTCAAACCCTGCCAGAGGGTCCTCTCTGAGTCTGGTTCAAATCCCGGCTGGAAGTGTCCTTACGAGTCTGGTTCAAAACCCGGCCAGAGGGTCCTCTCGAGTCTGGTTCAAAACCCCGGCCAGAGGGTCCTCTCTGAGTCTGGTTCAATCGCTAGAAGTGTCCTCTCTGAGTCTGGTTCAAACCCCAGCCAGAGTGTCCTTTACGAGTCTGGTTCAAACCTTGGCCAGAGTGTCCTTTACGAGTCTGGGTCAAACCCCAGCCAGAGTGTCCTTTACGAGTCTGGGAGGTCGGTGGTTCAAACCCCGGCAGAGTGTCCTCTACAAGTCTGGTTCAAACCCCAGCCAGAGTGTCCTCTCCGAGTCTGGGAGGTCGGCGGTTCAAACCCCGGCTGAGTCATACCAAACACTTAAAAAATGGCAGGTGCTGCTTAACTTTCAGAGCACGGACAATCAACATAGGTTTGTATCCATAGGGAATAGGAAATCCCTCCTTAGGAAATTGTTGGGCCATTACTGGTCCTCAGAATCCAGACCCAGCTCAAGCTCATTGGCCATGTCAAATTTCATCAAGTCCTACTCAGAATCCTGTGTTGTGTGTGTATTGTATGTATGTGTGTGTTGTGTGTGTGTTTGTGTGTATGTATGTGTGTGTGTTTGTGTGTGTATTGTGTGTATGTGTGTGTGTGTGTGTTTGTGTGTGTATGTGTGTTTGTGTGTTTATGTGTGCATGTGTGTTTGTGTGTTTGTGTGTGTGTGTTTGTGTGTGTATGTGTTATTTGTGTGTGTATATGTGTGTATGTGTGTTTGTGTGTGTGTATGTGTGTGTTTGTGTGTGTGTTTATGTGGTTGTGTTTGTGTGTATGTGTGTTTGTGTTGTTGTATGTCTGTTTGTGTGTTGTGTGTGTGTATGTGTGTGTGTGTTTGTGTGTGTGTGTATATGTGTGTATATGTGTGTTTGTGTGTGTATGTGTGTGTATGTTTGTGTGTGTTTGTCAGCTCCACTATGAGCGTTATATCCTGCAAAAAACAAAACAAAAAACATTATCTGGGCCTTTGATTTTGTCTTCCCATTCGTCATACTCAGCATTAACCCACTTGCTCATAGTGCTGTCATCCTTTGCCTCATTGAAGGCTTTCCCCTGAAGATGCTCCATCAATCTCCTCCTTTATGTTAAACATTTAAATCATCCTCATTAATAATGTAACATTAAGCAGGCCTTGCTGTCATGGCATATAACGAGGCATCACAAACTCCCCTTCCTTTACACATGATTGATTAAAACAACCCTGACTTATTTGCAGGTGTTCCCAACTGAGCAATTCGCTTTTGATGTTGCGATCCCAAGTTCAAATGTCATGTACTGTGTTCAATGTCACTAATGTCCTTGCAATTCATGTGGAAGTACACTCATGACTCATGTCTCCTAATGTCATGTCTTGCATGCACCATTAACTTTCCCCCATGATCCTGAGATCTCTGTTGAAAAACAAAATAACATATCATGTAGTAATCCCATTTGTAGGCCACATTATACCATACAACGTTTTAAATATATATGTGCACATATATGACACTCTTATTGAGTAAGATAGTACAGTACATCATATATAGGGATGGCAGGGGAAAAAAATGGCTGCCTCCGATGTCTAGCCTGTGTTCAAATCCTGACCCAGCTATAAACTTCTACCCTGGTGTTTCACAGGCAAGATGAGGCATAAATGTGTGTGTTGTCCCTCAGATGGACGTTAACATGGGAGTAGATGATAAATGGGGTTTCTGGGACGCCCATTCAAATGAATGGGGGAAAAGGGAAAAACTTTCTAACCCAAGCCCCAAAAGCTCAAAATAGGAGACTCATTTTCTCCCCACCTATCCCCTTCCCTCCCATACAAGCAAATGTAAAATTGAGACATTTAATTTTCTTTTAACATTCATTTCCATCGAGTATATTCACTTTATCTCTTCAAGCACGAAAGAAAGGGAAGTTCACTATCCCTCCTCCAGTTCTGTAAAATTTGGAAGTGCCTTTAAGAGCACAGTTGTGCTGTGAAAATGAGGAAGTATTCTGTGCCCATGTCTCTCATGGTTATATCTTAAATCATCAGAACACTCATAGAACAAAGTTTAGCTAAAAGCAAACAAAAGAAGATATGTAAACGTAAGTTTTAAATGAAAGAAAAGATAAAATCTCTATTTCAGCCCTTACACCCAAACCAAGCCAAGAAAGCCCGAAGTCATTTCCTTTATGAGACACACCCTCAAAAACCCATTGTTGTGTAATTTCCCATGATGTCATCAACTCGGACTATTTATTGCCAAACCCGAACTTTGTTTTATTCAGAGAATGGAGTATTTAGAAGAGTACTCCAACCTTGCAGATCAATCATTTTCACAAGATGAGAGGTGAGATCCTTACACCAATTCATTATTTGTTGTTTTATACAAATTACGATCTACGTATAATAATCCAAATAATTATGAGAGATGTGTCTCTTTTCTAACGTTGTCAACAAAAACTCATCATACAATGATCTGGAACACAATGCACGATCATCCTAGTCGTTGTCAATATTCACGAGGCATGTCAAGTAAAATGAATGACTTTGACCCTTAAAGATCTTCAAATTCGTTCAGTCAAGAGAATATGATGACTATTATGTTTTGGCGTGCACGGTGTTCTCATGTCTCTGACCTTGAAATAGCAGTCAAAGTGAACACTTCATCCTCTCATCTGTCCTCTGTCTCTCTGTTCTTGTCTCTCTGTCTCTGTCTCTGTCCCGTCTCTGTCTCTCTGTTCTCTGTCTCTCTTCTCTGCTCTCGCTCTGTCTCTCTGTTCTGCTGTCTCTGTGTCTATCTTTTCTAGTCTCTAGTCTATATCTCTCTGAGTGTTGACTCATTATTATTTTTATTTTTATTTTTCAGTTTAAAATACCTAATCTGGATGAACCCAATACAGCACACTATACTTAATTCTTTCTGAGAATCTTACACGACCTCAACGTCTCTGGGATAATATATTTATTTATTATTTTATTAATATCATGATATAATCATCTTTATTTACCCTAATTGTTCTTCCCTTTTTGTTTTGAACAGAATATGTTGACCAAGTTTCAAAATCACAAACCATTAGACTGCTGCGAAAGAAGATTTTGTTCAATGTTATTACTTTTGTTTAATTA
>CM068964.1:24152183-24165150 GCA_035128595.1 Eptatretus atami | reverse complement strand
CCCCAGAAGAATACCACCACCTATCTCGCCGCAATCCGGTCTCCGAAACTCAGAAGAGAGCTGCAATCCGATTCCAAACGCTTGAGCTCAGATGATAACAGAGACAGGTGATCATCCCTCTCTTAGGGTAGGAATTCCAGGCACCCACCCGAAGGGACGGCGCTCAGGTTAACCCAAGGAGACACGCCGTCTGGTGGACGACACCTCAGCACCACTCCGACACACTCTCCCGCAATCTGACCCAGGGATGTTACCCCGTGGTTTCCCTCCTACTCAAAGATTGGGGTCCCGAAGGCTTTGCCCCAATCCCGTCATCCGGTGAGCTGCCCTGCGAAGGGAAGCTGCACAGGAGGTACTCCCACGGAGTGGGTTTTCAGATTTTTTTTGCGTTTTTATGTTTTGCGGAATGAAGGGTTTTACGGGTGGCCGGAGTGCAAATCCTGCACCAACTCCTAATATAAAAGTAGCCCAACTGCGAGGAGGACGTCCGCAGACACAGTTTGGGCACTAGATATGGAATGGCCGTGGCTCACAAGGAGCTCTCCGCCTTTGAGCAGGTTTTGTTTTTAATCCTGCTGGGTGTCCATATCCAAACTCCTGCACCACGAAAAACCTGGTGGGGGGAGACCGGTTTAGTCGCCGACAAAGCCGACCATGGAACAGGTTAGTACAGGTTATACATGGTACCTGTAGCAGGTCACAGTCTAACCTGACCTGACGCACATCTAACCTGACCTTCTTTGAGTTAAGTCCTCTATTCAACATCTCTCTGTTTTAAGATTAGTAGATATTCAACTATATCCAACTCATTTAATCAATTACAAATTTATTTTAATCACAAAAGCACTAGCAACACCAAAAGTAAATCTATTTTCATTATCATTCTTTGTAGTTGAAATCTAATTTTAAGGCCAGCACAGAAACTTATCATGATCACAAAATCCAAATATACCTTTAAGAGGAACTGCCCAGGTAAAATATTTAACTGCTTTTTGTATATCATTATACATTCTTTCCTTTGAGTATATCCAGGGTCTGTGTTTGTTCCCGTTGACATATCAGAAATAAAACCTTCGACAGCCCCTTTCCCATTCTATCACTGAATGAATATAGTGTAAATTTCATCATTTCAGATACAGCAGAGACATAATCAACCATTCAACTTCTTGTGTTCCAATGTACAAACGAACACTATCAAACATTTTCCAGAAGAATCATTTACGAGTGTAGCGTTTGTGTTATTCCCAGCCTTAGTGAATGTAAATTTACACAACAAGAACTTCGGATAGATTCAAAATAAGTTTGTTGATTATTTTTTCAAAACTTTTTGTACCATTTGCATTCCAGTCTGTTCCAGTTATTGCATTTACCTTGAAGTAATCTTCTTTTTTTAGTGAGTTTGAGATGACAATGGTATCATCCAAATCATATAGTATACTATCAATTGCTTCCATACTTGTATTTGATTTAGGAAAAAAGATGTTAAAAACTTTTGAAACCCTGACCCAAAGTATTGAATTATTTTCTGTCGTTCTTGGGGAGACAACTGAGTTTTTGCCTTTCTTAATTTCTTTTATTGCTTGCAATTTATGAGATTCCTTTTGGGCATCTTTATACTCTTTATAGCACCACTACATTTCCCACAGCAGAAGCAGTTGAACCAATTAGGTCTTTATGTTTTAGAATAGTTGAACCAATACCCATTAGAGTATCAATTATCCCATCTCCTTTTTTTCTAAAGTGATGTCCTACACCCCTTTGTCTCTTAAGTTTATAGTATCCTCTACCAAGATACATACCTTCACCCTTGTTAGTATGGGGAAAGGAACATCCCATCCCCTGTAATTATTTTATATTTTCCCAACTCGTGTTTCCTCAACAATAACCAATCGTATTTATTTTGTTGGAAAAATTCACGTAGGTGAATTCTGATGGATATAATTTCTCCATTAAAGAAATAATGCGATTATCTTGGTCAGTTATCCTAAATTTACTCTGTAAATGGTTTTCCTGACACAGGTAGATAAACCAGATTTTGGGTTCCATATTGAATTTATAACCAATTGGGGTTGAGTATGCACTGAACGAAAAATATTGTATTTGTTCTTATTCCATCGTAATAAGCAACCACCATCAAAATCACAGTGAATTAATACCGAATTTATGCCTGAGGATATTTGAATGACATTATCTACTGTAAAACATCCCATTAGTTTCAACTTTTTTGGGGAGAAACCAATAACTCTCAAAATGAATTATCAATTGTGAAATCAACCTTGGAGTTATTTTTAAGTGTAATCGTTGATTTTGAAGTATGTTTTTTGAATATCTATAACAATATTTTTTGGTTCATCGCCTGTTCTTTCATAAGGCGAGCATTTCGAAAGATATTGAGAAATCTCATTGCTCCTGGTGAAACTGTTATCGTTTGTATCCACTTCCCAGATTATAACTAAACTTGTCATTTTACTCGGTGATGTAAACCAAGGTATTATAAGTTTCCATAGACAAATAAAGACGTCTCATATTCTTTTGTTGTGTCAAGTTGTAGTGGGTTATGGAAATAAAGATGTGTGGTCCGCTTGTTGTGAAATTAAAACGAAGGATTGTGCTTCTCATCTTATTTAATATGGGATAAAATGTCTTTGTATTGACATTTATAATATTTTCATGTTCATCAACTGGTCTAAAATGGTTGATGCTTCATTAAAACATTGTTATTCCAGCCTTCTTACTACCTAACAGCAATAACAGTCTATTAACTAGTTGTGATAGGTCATTTGGAAGAAAACGAACACCTCAACCAAGCCTACTTAAAGCCTGAATAATATGTTTTCTCTTCTCATTCTTCCTACTTTTACCAGATAGACTAACCCTATAATTAAGAGAGTCCAGCATATCAATATATACTCTATCATCCTTATTTTTCATATCCAATGGTTTATCAAAATACTTTGATTCATCCCTCACAGTTGAACCTGTTTTCCATCTTTTGGTTGGAAGAAACATTAATCTCGGAGTTAGTTTAACCAGGGGGTTGAGCAGAACTCAAGAAACTTAATTCATCATTAAATATCAATCCCCTTTTCTGAACAAGATGAAATATTGCTTGTTGTTTCTGTTTGGAATGAGTCCTGCTTTGGTTTTTGAATCCGCTGAATATTCATTGTTTTTGAAGAGCCTTCACAATATAATCAGGGGTTGATTAATCTCTTTCCGTTGTTGAAATAATGCTTCATCATCAATTCAAATTCTCCTATATGCTTACTATTCTTCCTCGTAATTTGACTGACCATCTTTTAACATTTGAAAGTTTTTTAGGAGTATATTCTATTGTGGGAAACTGTGGAAGCATGTATAATTTTTTCTTGGAAGTTTTTAAAAGTGGTTAAAAAAAATTTTCTTCTTTTCTTTCAATGCTTCTTCACCCGTTAGTTTCTGTCTGCATTCTTCTTTATGTCTTCCTGTTGTTTACAACTTTTGAAACCAATTATTGATGTTCCTTAAATCTTCTTGCTCTTTTTTTCGCATCATTTATTTATTGGAAAATTCAATTCACTGAATTATAAAGGTCAACAGGAAATTTTCCTTTTCTTCATCATGAAAGTAGATGTTTCAATTAAATCCTTTTCTTTAAATATTCATCAATTCTTTATTAACATTAATAAAAGTTGTAATTTCTTCTTCACTAATACTTGTATCTCTGCTTTTCATACATTTGCGTTGAGTTTCTTCATCAACATCAAAACCGAATGATAAAATCTTAACCCATTACCACTCAGATGTTTAGTAATTTGTCTCATTCCTTCTCGATTAGTTTATAAGATCCCAAGATTCTAAATATCCCAAGACCCAGATTTTAGTTTCTTTAACTCACTCTTACAATGTGAATATTTTGTTGTACCAAGAGAAACCTCCTCAAATATTTGACCTTCATTCCTCACTCGCATATGTTCCTCTACTGAAATATAGTAATAATCTTCACCTTCTACTTCTCCAGGTCTTATTGCTCTCGTTGTTGTTGATACAATATGAACTACATGGTGCTTTTTCAGCAAATTTACAATATTCTCATTTGTATTATTCAAGAACCTTAGTTTATGATAATTTTTTTCCAGAAGCAGATTTACCCACAAGATTTATAATAATAGTTTGTCATTTATATATGTCATTGTTTATACAATAAAATATATATCTTTTAATATCTCATCTTGTTTCACAACAATATATTTATATTTTTCAGTCGTGTGCTTCATATAATCCCAATTCCTTTTACTTCATAATGTAGAACAATTGCCTCTCCAAAAATTGTTTATATCTATTGAATTTAACTTGAATAAAATAAAAGTATTAGCATTGTTTCTTATTGAGCGACGAGGGAGTTGAAAGTATGATTGACTAAGATAAATACAATTACAGAAAGAATGTCTCCCTCTTGTGTAGTAGCTATCATTACCGTTTGGTTTCTCTCATTAACACAATCATCAAGAATAACGAAGTTCTTTTTTGATTTATCCAAATCTTGGGGAGAAGGATATCATTCGTATTATCACAAAGAATACAAGTTATCGGGTTTGATTTCTTTTTATATCTCTGTGTATCACAAAATAGTTGTATTATATCTTCAATGTTGTAATATTTAGTTTGTTTTGAATGTTTAAATAAACCGATTATGTCTTCTTTTTGAAGACCAGCATTAAAACTTGTGAGAGTAGTTGATACTCAGGTTGAAAAGTTGACTGTGAAAATTATTTTAATTATCATAATCTAAAAGTTGGGAGTAAGGAGCATCTTTAAAAGTAAGCAGGTTTTTCCACATCCGCTTGAACCAACTATGAGACATCTTAATGAATTTGGAAAGATTTTTATGGTTGTTAAATTTTATCTTATTTTCCCAAATGGGTAAAAAAATCATTCTTTATATATTTGGAAAACAGGTTATTTCATTTTTTTATGGCTTTTTTAGATACTCTATGTTTATCCTAAGTTCAGTTTAATCTCAAGATAATCCATTATTTTATTTATGCAATATCTTGTTGTTGATATTTCCCTGAAAATGACAATCGTTAATAATATAAATCATCACGAAACATGGTCGTCATTTGTTCAGTCTCTTCTCTTGCAAGAAAAGGTGTATTATCACCCTCATACTTTACATTCATTTCTCGAATCAATCTTGTAAGTAATTCATTTTTGGTGTAAATCTAAAAGAATTATATTCCTTTTTATATTTTTTTATAATCATTAATTAGAAGATAATCACAGAATATACATTGTTTATAGGCTTTTGACTCTGTGCTTAATCCTGGTCTTTCCACGGCAGGACAATTCTCAAATTTGTCATGTGGAGAATCAGGAAATTCAAGAGGCTCAAAATCTAGTAAACTATTCATATTTATAAGTAAAAACTTTACTTCAAATAAAATTCATCTTCGGTATCAATCTTCGGTACTTTGATTGGTGCTTTCAACAAATTATCTAATAAAACTACTTTCATAACTATCCGTTTGAACACAAACTCTCGGTATCATATAACTGTCTTCTGTTCCAACAGAGATACTATCATCATCACTTCATAATCTTCAAAATCTTCAGTTGAATAATGCCTCATATTTAATTAGTAGAAAAAACATTACATCTATATCTATATACTTTTTTTCATTAACAGATCAACTAATACATTTTTTTAGATTAAAGGTAATTTTAAAATGATCCTTAACTACTATTGAACGAAATGTCATTTCACCTGATATATTAACATCCTTTATTTCATCAGGATTTACATCTTTAGGGTTGTTGAAAAATACAAATTTTCTCTTGCCTATTACAGATGGTCTCTTATCTTTTCTTTCTGAAGAAAAATTCTAACAAATCATTGTGATAGATGTTATCATGATATTCTTTAAAAAATTATATATAAACACCTTCAATCACGCAAACACAAGAACAATGAAAGAAAGGGAAGGTGCCACTCAATTCTCCATTGAAAACACTGATGGGGCATTTAAAGGACATATAAAAATAAGATTGTTTCACTTTCAAGACCCTGGACCATCTTCAATCATTTAAGCTTTTGATATGGTTAAAACAAAGTTTGAAACTATAATTAAAAACACATAAATGAAATGAAAACTTTTAAGTTTTTATATGGGAGTAAAATTGAATATGGTAAGAGAAGGTGATGAAACTACTCCCTATATGAGGACAAACCCTCACTTTATTTTCATCATTTCAAGATTTTGTAAGATGTGATGTTTACGATGAACTCCAGAGACAAGAACAAGATGTTGATAACACTGTAGTAGGTAGTGGATTTGCTTTTACAAAAATAATCTTTTTAGATATACACTCTTAAAATCAGATCCTCGTCAAGCTTCTTCTTATATTGATTTACCAAAAGAGATAAAACTTAAGAAAGCGGTTGTTAATATTCAAAACAAAGATAATAAATGTTTTCTATGGTCTGTTCTTGCTCATTACATCCTCCACAATGGAATCCTGAAAGGGTTGAACATTATAAGAAATACGAGAATACATTAAATGTTAAAGATTTAAAGTTTCCAATGTCATTGAGAGATATTCCTAAATTTGAGAAAATGAATAATCTATCTGTTAATGTTAAGGATTAACGGATACAAACAAAGTTCAGATATTAAAATTTCAAACAACTAAAAAATGATGAAACACACATTGACCTTCTCTACCTTACTTCAAAGGAAAAATCACATAATGCTTTCATCAAAATTTTCAAGATTAACCAAATCACAACATACGAGAAAATGTAAAACGTATCCTTGTAAGAGATGTCTCAACTCGTTTCATACAAAAGAACGATTAATTCAACATTTGAAGTATTGAGTAATCATAAATCAACCGCAATCAATTTACCCAAAAGCAGGATCAAACATATCATTCAAAGATTTTAACAAATCTATAAAACATCCCGTTTGTGATATATCTGATTTTGAAAGTATCCTTGAAAAGATAGATAGTTTTCTCCAAATCCAAATAAATCATACACAAATAATATATCAAAAACATACTCCTTGTGGTTTCTGTTATTATATCAAATCATCTGTTGGTGATGAATACAACAAATTAGAACTTTATAGAGAGAAGATGCTCAGAGGAGTTTGTAAGACGATTGGAAAAAGACTGTATAAGACGAAGAGAAATAATGGTTACCTATAAACCAATGTCATTAACAAAGGGAGAGAAAAAGGAATTTAGAAAGAACAGTATCTGTCATATTTGTGAGGAGAAAATTGAGGGAGAGGTCAAAGTTAGGGATCATTGTCATCTTACTGGAAAATATAGAGGTCAGCTCATTCCCATTGTAATCTTAATTACAAGCCCCAAAACTTTATTCCTGTCTTTCTTCACAACAACGCTCACTATGACACACATCTATTTATAAATGAACTTTCAAAGACATCTGGAGATATTTCTGCCATTCCTAACACAGATCAAAAATACATCTCATTCACAAAAACAATTCATCATCCCCCATAACCCATATCAGAATTCTTGACACATTCAAGTTTATGGCAAGTCCATTATCTAACTTAGCATAAAATATTAAAAACTTCCAAATCTCAAATCACATTTCTCAAATCAAGAAGAGATTGATCTCTTATCACAAAAGGGAATATATCCGTATGATATATGGATTCATTTGAGAGGTTTAAAGAAACACAACTTCCTTCAAAGGAAAGTTTCTATCGCAAGTTGAATAAAACTCATATTTCTGATAGAGATTATACACAAGCTAAAAGGTTTGGGAGAAGTTTAATATAAAGAATCTTGGAGAATATCATGATTTGTATCTTAAAACTGATGTATTGTTATTGGCTGATGTGTTTGAAACTTTTAGAACAGTCTGTCATAATAAAAATTTCTTTAGTGGAATATGAAAGGGAAGAAGTGCTTTAATCAGTAAGTCCAATCTTTCATAGTCTCAATTTTACATTTGCTTGTATGGGAGGGGGAGGGGATAGGTGGGGAGGAAATGCGTCTCCTATTTTGAGCTTTTGGCGCTTGGGTCAGAAAGTTTTCCCTTCCCCCATTCATTTGAATGGGCGTCCCAGAAACCCCATTTATCATCTACTCATATCATACCATTCAGACTCTGCCCAATCAGGTCGTCCAGCCTGCGATGATGGGACAACGCATCTATCGCCCATTTTGTTTGTGGTGTCAAAGTCTGCCTTGAAGATTTGATTCCTGTGCTGTCAGGTGATCATGGGTATTGCTTCTCGAGTAATATATAAACCGATTTATTAATTAATACAAAATCCCTCCCTTATAAACCGATAACTGAACAGAAAATCAAACCCTACCGAGCTGAACTGATCATGTGACCAGTGCTTTCATCTTCAATAACACTTCCGCCTTCTTCTTCTGAATTGCTCTCACAAGGCCAGAAACGATTCGGCTCCATAATTCCCACAAAAGCGTTTCCATCACAAATTTTGTCTCCAATAGTTTCTTCAAAATACCACCAATCACTTTCAATATTCTCTAAACCATCAGAGTTACTGATGACGGTGGAATCAGTATCTGAATCCGAGCTCCACATGCACTGTTTCTCGATGTAAAACCGCTGTTCGGACCAATGTGGCTTCAGGTGTGACATCACAGGCGAAATCCAAAATCGACACTGCAGGGATTTTTTTCCACACTTTGTGAATGGCAAAAATATTTCAATTTTTTTCCCCTTCAAATTCGACCGTGATTAATGATTCTCAATTATTTTCAAAAAAAAGAAGAAAATTGCGGTGGGTTACCCTTTAACATGGCGTTTGTCCAAGGCAGAAAATCCCTTGGGGATGGGGACAAATTAAGCTGCTACAACCTCCATCATGTGACCCTTAGTCCTGGCAAGTTTAGTTGACATTATTGAAGTGATGACCGAATGCATCGCGGTCAGACAGACAGACACACACAAAATAGCATAGTTTAGTATGATTTGTGTTCTCAATATTCCGATAATAAATATGTGTTGAAGATTTGATGACAAAAGCAGACAGATGCGCACACGCGCGCACACGCACACGCACACACACGATTACAAAACTCTGTCTCCTGCTGCATGGGTTTTTTTCCTTGTAAAGCAATTCGATGATCTGAGCAACACAACCTGTCACTTGGCATTTTAATGAGTTAACCGAAGAGAGCACAGTGATTCAGGTTATTCCTCATGTCAAGAAAATAGTAAATTATTTTTGAGAAAAATCTCACCCACTGTGAGCAATAAACACACCTCATAAATGTGCCACGATGACGTCATAAGTGAGTGAAAAAAAAATCAATACAGCATAGAGTTGAACAGTAAGCTGGGAACCATCATGTTGTTTTTCATGTCTAAAATGTGTTGTGCAACAACAACTCGCCAACCCGACAAGTTTTCAGGATTGAATGTACCTGTACTTTTAGTTTCTCACCTTGCGGACAATAGAGTTGCTGACATCATTCACTGCAACATATATGTAAGTGTGATAAAACAAACCCGTTTTATGCAGCCACGTCACACGTCTCATAAAGTGTTCAAAGCGAAACAAAATCAAACATTGCGGTGAAGGTTTCAAATCGAATGGTGGAAGCATGAAATGTCATTTACCTATTCACTAGTTTTCTCAAACTCACCGCCAAAGAGCATCCAGGCATTGTTGGAGAAGGCCGTAAGGATTTGGGATGCAATGCGAAACAGCACGGCGGCTTTGCCGAGCAGCATGTCCTGGATACGTTTCAATAATTGGGGTAATATGAGCAGCAAACACAATCCCTGCAAAACCAAATCAGGCCTCGTTTATTCACATCGGCACAAGACTGCCATTCCATATCCATTTGAGGCCGACGGTAAACGGCGTGCTCTAAAATATTTCCATTTATGAGTAAGGGTCTTTGGTGACACAGGTAAATGAATTTATGGCAGTGATAATACTTTCTTTCTGTTAGGGAGATGTGGAAGGCTGGCAAGATTGCTGAGAGGTATGTGCACAGACTTTTAAGCTGTCTAGCCTGGGTTCGAATCTCGACTCAACTGTAAACTACCACTATGGTGTTTTGCATTTGGGCAATTCAACGATGAGAGTGCAATCCATTGGAAGGACATGAAGCCAGAGGACCAGTCTGCCAGCACTGGTTGTTGGTGGACATAAAGAACCTTATGCAGAGGAGACAAGTGATCTTTGGCATCTTGATGAAATTTCAAATTCCTACCCAAATGTCCTACAGTTGAACATAAGGCCTGCTCAAGCAGTTTGTGAATGACTTGGGACAACAAAAACATCCCCCAACTGACCCAATAGGAAGGTGAGAATATATTGGATCATTAAAATAAGTTGTCGTAGTAGTAGTGTGGAGACAGAAAACTTTTCACATGAAGCATGATGGTGGTCATCCCAAATTGTCTGGAAGCGGTTAAAGTCAATCAAAAAACAATGACAAGCATCACATGTAGATTAGAGCAGGCAAATAGAGCATCTCCTCCCTGATGGCCATTTAATTAGCAGCTTGTAAGTGAGAATCTGTTTGTGATTTGGTAATATTCCTAATCCTAACAAGGGTTCCTAAACCTATCGTAAATCCAATTCCTCAATCCTGATGCTTAAGTTTTCAAACTATGGTATGCCAGTCAAGTGTCCTCACCGCTTGACCACTGTAACCACAGATGGATTTGCATGTTGTCGGAAGTGTTAGATAATGTAAACTTCATTCTGTGCTGATTCCTCATGTCATCAGGACATCTCAAAACCAAAATAATGATGATAACAAGGGTATTCTTAACGAAGACCGAAACCATACCGCAAAGCCCATTTTGAAGGAGAGGAATATTCCGTAGAACTGGTTGCTGAAGTGTAGTGGAGGGTATTGCACGAATAGAAGCATGATGACCATTTCACCTGTAAACACAAAGCACGTAGTTAGTCATGAAGACGAAAGCTGCTACAATTATCAGATGAGCAGAGATTGATGCAGTTGGTGAAATTGCCAGGTGTAGAAAGTGCAAACACAATCTCTGTAAACACACCAACGTTACAGATGTTGATCAACATCAGTATTCCAGCAATGATGGCGATACGGGTCCGTCCACGGTGTTCCCGACGTCGTGTCAATGCGGTCCAGGTCGCCTTCAGGTTTTGCAGGTTGAGAGGCCTGCTCGGTATCGCTGGCTGTCCCAAAATTTGTTGTGTTTCTTGAGGCTGTAATGGTAAATTGTGACAATTTGGCCAAGATAGTGGTAGGCAATGAACAATCGATTTTTCTTTTCAAAAGGGGGGAATGATTTATCCAAGGCAAAGGGGTGTGAGCATCTTGATGATCTCCAGAACACCTCAATAAACACATGTTCAAACATTTGTGTTGTCATGTCCTTTCCAAATTTGTGTTGTCATAATTTGGTGACAACTCATGGAGTTTATGTACAAGCTCTTACAATAAGTTAATCAATGCAGAAAACAAAATTCGTTAAAAAGGTGAGATCTTTTGGGTATGGAAAACAAGTTTGTAACAAGAATGGTATTCGGTCGAGCGCATATCAACGCCAGGCTGAACATTTTAGTTTTGTATCCCACCGATAGGGCGGATCTGCGTCTGCACCTGAAACAAAATCGAATCGGCTTGGCCTTGTCACTTAACCAATTCATCCACCAAGTTTTGTCATAACTGGTCCACAACCTTTTGAAATATTGTGCTCTATGTCGTTTTTGGCCTGATCACTCAATGGTGAAGAATCACTTCAGGAATCCTCGTATCCGGATCAGGATCAGGATCTGCACCGAAACCGAATCAATTCGTCCTTGTCACACGTCCAACCTGTCCACATAGTTTTGGCCGAATCCGTCCACAACTTTTAGAGATATCCTGCTCACAGACAGACAGACAGACAAAAGGCAGGGGTGAAAAGATAACGTGCGTCCACCTAATTTACCTCGGAGGTAATAAAACCCACAATTTGTCCGCCATATAGTTCTGTACGCCAATCCCATTCACGCTCAGTCTTCACGGATCTGTCCCTTTGCTGACAGATTTAATCAAAAGACAGCATGTTATACTTCACAGACATTCTGCTCTAGTCACGCGATAATTTACCGGAGGTCATCTTCCATTTGCTTGGAAGTCAGCTAACCTTAACTTCATCAACCATCCCTGCTGCTAATACACTGTATGGCATGAACAAAAATCACTTCCGTTTTGCTACGAAGTTCAGTGTTGGATGCTTTGGTTTGAACCTCTGCTTAAAAAGCAGAATGAAACATTTTGAAAATTTTGACTAATTGTCATTTATATTTCAACATCACCGTAATGCATCTTATCAAGTTGTTGAAACTTTCTTCATAGAAGAAGATGATTATTTGTAGTACTGGTTACCACTTGGGCTTAGGATCCTATCAGGATCCTAGGATCCTGTAGTTTAAATCCCACTCAGCTGTTGAATTAATACCAGGTGGGGTTGACTGCCTGTCATCCTTCCGAGGTCGGCAAGATGAGTGCCAGCTTGCTGGTATCCTGTGTCGGAGTGGTGACCCGTGCAGGATTGTGCCCACTAGCCAAGGAGACTACTTAGGCAGCACCGACGTTCTGCAGAGAGTATCGTCACAATGGATGAATGGATGGATGGATACCACTGGGTGGTGCTATACGATCCACATTTACAGAGATAATTGGGTCTTCCCCGCACCTCCTTCCCCAGATATGCTATTGTACCTCGACACTAACCATACTTGGGACGTATCCATAGGCAACATGCAAAATTTGGTTGGATTTGGTTAAGTAACCTTTTAAGCATATTTAAATGGACAGAGACCCCTGATGAAAGGGTTTGGGGTGGGCATGCATTGAGGTTAGTTTGTGTATCCCTAGTGTGATGTCTCCCCCCACTGCTACTTTCAATCCTTTGTTCAACACATCGGTACATCACCCCCTCCGCTACTATTAATCCTTCTTTCATTACCCCATCGGTCCA
>CM068964.1:24132768-24143855 GCA_035128595.1 Eptatretus atami | reverse complement strand
CAAACATCCAAACAAACAGACAGAATTACTGACAATAAGGGTCACCTATTTCGGCGACCCAAAAACATAAGCTCCGTGTACCTTCAGTAGTGGAGGAAATTAAATTATGACAAGCCGGTAGGCGACGAGGGATTCGCTAGGATCGAAGCGCTGGATACGATGCTTTTCATTCTGACCGATCCACCGACGAAGATTCATTGCCAAACGTATTGCTTCACATACAATTGTTCCTTTGCCTGGCAAGATGTTTCCTGTTGCGTATTTTGCCAACTGGCACTCCTCATAAAATGACGGTAAAGACACCCTATTTTTGAAGGACTACCATTTGAAAAATAATACGTTTGCTGGTCTGTGCTGTGGAGCCTCACGTTGCGCCACACACACACACACACACACACAACACACACACACGGAAAACACGATAAACATTCTCTCAATGCTCTTGTTGACCACACCTCCTGAGCCACACAATATTTTCATAAGCCACGCCCACTTTCCTACGCCACTCCCACTTTAAATAATAAATAATTGGAGGTGGTGTGTGGGTGGGAATCGTTTCGGTAAATAAATAAATAATTGGAGGTGGTGTGTGGGTGGGGAATCGTTTTCGGTAAATAAATATATAATTGGAGTGGTGTGTGGGTGTGAATCGTTTTCAGTAAATAAATAAATATTGAGGTGGTGTGTGGGTCGTGGAATTGTTTTCTGTAAATAAATAAATAATTGGGTGGTGTGTGGGTCGTGGAATTGTTTTCTGTAAATAAATAATAATTGGAGGTGGTGTGTGGTCGTGGAATTGTTTACTGTAAATAAATAATAAATTGAAGGTGGTGTGTGGGTCGTGGAATGTTTTCTGTAAATAAATAAATAATTGGAGTGGTGTGTGGGTCGTGGAATTGTTTTCGGTAAATAAATAAATAATTGAAGGTGGTGTGTGAGTCGTGGAATTGTTTTCTGTAAATAAATAAATAATTGGAGGTGGTGTGTGGGTCGTGGAATGTTTTCGGTAAATAAATAAATAATTGAAGGTGGTGTGTGGATCGTGGAATTGTTTTCTGTGAATAATAAATAATTAAAGGTGGTGTGTGGATCATGGAATTGTTTTCGGTTAATAAATAAATAATTGAAGGTGGTGTGTGGATCGTGGAATTGTTTTTCGTGAATAAATAAATAATTAAAGGTGGTGGTGGGGTGGAATTGTTTTCTGTGAATAAATAAATAATTGAAGGTGGGTGTGGATCGTGGAATTGTTTTCGGTTAATAAATAAATAATTAAAGGTGGTGTGTGGGTCGTGGAATCGTTTTCGGTAAATAAACATATTATTTATTAGAAATCCACAAAGACAGAAATGCCGGTGATTCCATTTATTTTGGATCCTTTTCACTTTGGTCAATAACGTTTGGATCGAGGTAGATCGAGAGGTGGAACGACGGTGTAGTTCCTTACAAACACTGTATACACACCTTAAATGACGGTAAATAGACACCCGATTTTTGAAGGACTACATTTGAAAAATAAAACCTCAATCAAAAATCGGCTCGAGTAAAATTTTCTAAATATCTCGAAGTGTTTAATTCCGAAGTCTCGTTTCTCTACATTCAAAATGAAGGACAAGTATTGAAAATACTGTACACGGTTTTTCGGCGCTACACAGCAATGGGTGGTTGCTAGGCAACGAAATTCAAACGCGCACATTCCCAGTATATATTCCACCTGTTGGGAAAGTTTCATCGAAATCGGTTCGCAGGTTCGTGCTGTGGAGCCTCGCGTTGCAGACCACATACACACGACAGACAGCCAGAAACCGACATAAGGGTAACTCATATATAGCGAATCCAACAAAAGTTCCTTCTGTGGTGCTCTGCCCGAAAACAAGTTCAGTGCTCTGCCAAAGCAACTGCAACTGCATCATACTAGGTGGTTTGACTTTGGCTTCCCAGCTGTAGTCAGGGCAGGAATTTGGAATTTGTTCAGGGAATAACTTGCCGACTCCTTGCAAAAGGAACCGTGAGATCTTCAAGGCTCACCTGCTAATGCTAACACATTGTATTAACAAAAGTTTTTAAAAGTAGAATTTACTGTACCCTCATCTGAATAATATACAGACAATGATGTGAGCAACAGAGGAAGAATATTATATTCGCACAATCTTACTATAATTCACCGTCTGTCTGTTCCCAGGTACCGCAAAAACGGCAGAACCGATTGCAACCATTTTTTGGGTGTGTAATCCTGGGACCCCTTGGAGTAAAGTAGGCATAAATAAAATAACATGACCCCCTTGACGGCTCCCGTAGGGAGCGGGTGCTTCGAGTATAAATAAAGCCAGTTGCCAACTGGGCATCCTCCATCGTGCAAAGTCCTTCCTTGGCCCTGAGCTCCTAACCACATACAAAGCTTTCGTCCGCAGCCTGATGGAGTACTGCTCTCTCCTCTGGGCTTGTGCTCCTGCCTCTCACCTTTCTCGGCTTCACGCTGTGGAAACCAAGGCATTTCGGATCATTGGTCTCTCTCGGTCTCTCTCTCTCGGTCTTTCTCTCTCGGTCTTTCTCTTTCTCTCTCTCTCTCTCTCTCTCTCTCTCTCTCTCACCACAGGCAGTTCCATGGTCTTTCTATCTTCTACAGTCTCCTCTCGCACCTCGCTCCCCCCGCTCTGTCGTAGATATGTCGCCGCCATATTTCCGCAAGGCGCTCAAGGTCTGCCAGCAACTCCCTTCTGGTAAAACTACCAAAATCAAGAATCCCTGCTCACCTTCACTCTTTCATTCCTCTTTTTCCCCACCTTTGGAACAAACTGCCACACTCTCTTCAATCCCACTCTTCCCTCTAGGTCTTCAAAACAGTTGTTCACCACCACCTCTTATCTTCCCCCATCCAAAACCATGATCTTTTCTACCCCCGTTAATCTACCCCAAACCCACCTCCTTCAAATTCCCTGCTTTCCTTCCTGAAAGTCCCTGTCGTGTAAGGACCTGAAAGTCCCTGTAGTGTCCATCTTGTTTACCCTGTGTTGTACCCCACCCCATCCCTCTTCCTTCCACAGATCTCCTCATGTCTCTGTTCTCCACTGTTTTTCCTTTCCTCTCCCTCCACTCTTGTCTCCTGATCCCCTTGATGTACGTTCTGTGTGTTAGCTCTAATACGAGCCTCGACAGTGTGTACAAAAAAAAATTAATTAAAAAAAGATGCCAACTCACCTTAGTATTATGGTCACGTAACCACCCAGCAGGCCCTGGCAGGCCGATGATAAAACGGTGAGCATTGCTGGTAAATGCATGAACATGGATTGTATGAGTAAAGTCAAAGCCCCGAGTGCTGCCCCCATACAGGGCAGAGCCATTGCAAGGCCTCTTCCAGTTCGGTCTGACCAGGAACCCAGGAAGAGGGATACAAGGACTGAAGGCAAGCTCATGGATGAGGCACAAAGGAAAGAAATGAAGGAAGCTCTAGATTGTACTTGGCTGGTTATTTCTTTGGTCTGATTTGTGCAGATGTCACCACCACCATACAGCTCTCGACAAACCTGAGAAGTCAGAAAAGGAATGAGACAAATTAAATGCAATAAAAAAAATAGGTTGTAAAAGTGTTGGGACGGTACAGCCAAACTAAAACCGTGTAATTTTTTTTTTTTTAATGATTTAAAAAAATCATTTATGATTTTGTTTTATTTTATTGTTTTAAATCAACAACTTAAAATGATTTTTCCCCACAATGCAAAACAAGATGCGATTTGATCCAGGTGTCTTAAGTTATCATCGCAAGCCGGCCTCAACCCAGTTCCAGAAGTCAGATTGACTATCCCGATGGAATGACATGCCACGGCCCCGATGGTCCAAAAGACCTTCTGGCTGACATTAACTGAAAATGATTGCCGAGCAGTGTACCCTTGCAATTGCGATCATAAATTTACTTTTTGTGAGCTCATGGAACCACTTACAGAAAAAAAGTACTTTATTTAACTACCATTTAGATAGTTCCACAAACTTTAAAATCAGCATAAATGTTATTATGACAAAGCAAGGTTAGTGGCTCTGAATCTGGGAGGTCAACGGCTTGATTCTAACCCTGGCCGAGTTATACTAAAGACTTAAAAAATGGAGCGTGCTGTTTCCATGCTTGACACTCAGCATGGTTTGGCATCTATGGGGGAGGAAATTTCTCCTTAATTGCCCCTTTGAATGCAGAGAGAAAAGTGACATTGTAAAGATGATGTTGCCGGTACCCAAAGTGCTCTGCGAAGTTACATCACTTCCCCCAAGCTCAGCGGCTGTGTTTACCTGATCCCTGCTGCTGATTTATTTACCTCTACTCCTTGCATGGACAGTATTTTTAAGCCTACGTGGACAGAATGGTGGGGCTATCCCCCCAAAAATGACAACTTCTGCTCATCAACCCTTGTAGGGTCGGTCTCCGCCATTGTAGAAATGTCCGGCAAATGGTGGACAATACCACAAATCCATGCCCCAATCAATGGTGGGATAACAAAATCTTTGCTATTGTTCGTCAGCTGTGAGATCATAGGTGAGAAAGGGGTGGGGAGAGGGGGAGGGCTTGCCTTAATGAAAATTAATTGTTTAAATCACATTTTAAAACTAGAACGGCACTCATAGAGCAAGCACATCGTCTCACATCACGCGCCCATTCTGAACAAAAAAGACAAATACCATCATTAACTGAACACACTACTATTATGGCCCACTGCTGTTATGACCCATATAACCGTATCATAAGTGCACCCTATTATGTCACATACTTTCTTGGCATGGGTCATGAACGTCATAAATTTAATCATTCACTCACATCGGGTCATATATATAAGAGGTTTAAGATTTTTCACATAAAGATTTAAATTCAACCAATCATGGCTGGAATACCACTTCACCAATGATGTCATTGTTATCACCCTATATATCCCATGGGGAGTTGATGCCTTTTGCTAAGTTTCAAATTTTTTCATTGAGTGGTTTCGGAGAAAAGGATGTCCAATTTTTTCCCTTTAATCCAATATGGCTGCCATACCATGTGACTTATGATCTCATAAATTTAATTCTTCACTCACATCAGGTCATAGATCCGATAAATGAAGTTTCTGATTTTGGGATAAGGATTTCAATTCAACCAATCATGGCTGGAATACCACTTCACCAAAGACATCATTGTTATCACCATATATATACCCCATGGGGAGTTGATGACGTATGCCAAGTTTCAATTTTTTTGTTGTTGAGTGGTTTCAGAGAAAGTGATGTCCAAATTTTTTCCTTCAATCAAATATGGCTGCCATAACCATGTGACTTATGACGTAAGATCCAGTAATAAGATATTCTCCATGGGGACTCCCTCCTATGTTTAAAGTTTTGCATCGATCAGACAAGCAGTTGCAGAGAAAAATATTTTTTAAGCGAAAATATCGTCACACACACACACACACACACACACACACACACACACACACACACACACACACACACACACACACACACACACACACACACACACACACACACACACACATTGCAATTGTCTCACATCCTCTTTGGGGCGAGACTAATGATGGGTGATGCTCTGGCGGTAACCGGTTCCAGTTAGGATCGAGGATCTGGTTCAGGTTGGTTCAGTAACAACATTTCCTGCCTTAGCGCTGGAACCCAAATCACTTTCCATGAGAGACCGTTTATCCAGCCGGGAAAATTGAATCAAATTCATTGCATCTTGGATGTGTTTTCGGTCACTGAACGGTAAGATCAAGCCAAAAGAGAAGACAAACGAGACAATTATATCTGCTCTACTCCCTTACAGCAAACACAAGATTAATATTCTATAAAATAAAACAAAATCTCGACGTGTCCCGCACATACAAAGTCAACATACCAAATCTCTCGCACAATATCTAACAACCCAGCTCGTAACAATAACCCCTATTCAGTTGTTAGATTGGATGTGAATGTAATTTAACAATGGTTAAATACATTAATACATCCAGATAATGGAGGTGGATATGATGAGAATTTTCTCGATTTTCATTTTTATAGGATTACATTATGACAGTAAAGTAAATATGTCAAGATGCAACAACAAGCCTGGTGTTGGCTTCGTGGTTAGGGTGGCTGGGTTAGAATTTTGGGTCCTGAGTTCAAGCCCTGTTGGCTACTGACAACACCAGGTGGGGGTTAACTCAGCCTGTCATCCTTCTGAGGTTGGCAAAATGAGTACTGATGTACTGGTAGAGGGGCACAGCATCAGTGGCACAGCTGTGCTTCCATGAAATAACACCTACTTGGCAGCCAAGCTGCCATATGCAAGAACAGAACAGATACAACAATCACAGATAACCACCAATTGTTTTTCAACATACTGCATTAAAAAAATATTAATAACTTGACTTAGCATTTCTAGTTTTTCGATAAGGCAATATATTTAACACAGACATCCGTAGCAACCAATTTCTCAGAGCAATTTTGTGAAAGCTGTGATGAGCTCCTCGCACCACACTTCTAATCCACCTCAACCCTTTATTTCACCCACCCCATCTCTACAACCCCCAGCCTACTCCCAAGTTATCCCAAATTGGGAAATACTCCATCTCCTGATTGTTTCACCACAATGGTTAAATCAAGGTGTATGCACGCACGTTCCGCATCACAATGCATCGGGAGGCTTTACATGCTCATTGTTCAAGTGTTAGGAGCATAGCTGTTAAATCAGGTGCTTCATGTCAAAACAACACCATTAATAATAAACGGAAAGTAGTCTTCACATGGAGGGGCAACACCTAGTGTATGTGCAAATGTTTCCATGGTCACCTGCTATAGCAAGATCAAAAAGGCAACAAGCTACCCAGCCAAAAATAGAAAACAGAAGACTGTTTAACTTGATAGCATGTATTATTATAAGCATCTTTCACAAAAGAAAGACTTAATTACCATTTATATTTGCAAAAGCTAGAGACCAACCAAGCTAATTTGGATATTGAAAAAAAAGAATTGAGTACAGGAAGGGGGAGAGGATGGGGTAAAAGGGAAGGAAAGGGAATGTTTCGAGGAAATGAGATGAAAATGGGTGGTTGGAGATGAGGGGGGGGCATGAAATCTTTCACATTATTGTGTAAACAGCCCCATATGCTAAATTACATCAAAAACAACATTTTGATTTGTATAGTTCAAATGGGAGATGTCTCGCAGAGACAAAGAGGAAGACACAAGGGGTTTTCAGAGACACGAAAGACGTGGAGAGTTGGACACACCTTGACCAGTACGAGTTGTTGGGAAGCCGGTGTTGAGATTAATATTCCAGTCATGTAAAGAAACATGACCGGCTCAACCACTAGGTAGCGTGTGCAGGCTGCCATGGCACCCAAGAGGCCTGAAGCGAAAATAATTCGGGGACTGTGACATCTCCACATCACCAACTATAGGCAAGACCAATCATCAGCTTCTGTGTCGAAAGGAACAACTTCAAAAACCGGGTTATAATATCAAATACTCATCTAACCATGATGGCTGCAACAATATTGCATCGCAAGTGACATTACAAGCAAAGGGGGAAGACAGATAGGAAGAAAGACTATATTCTGTTTATTGTTTATATCATCATCGTAAAATACACAATTTGGTGTTTGTTTGTTTGTTTGATCGTGATACATTCAGTCGTTACTTATCCAATCTCACCAAAACTTGAGAGGAGGACTAAGGGTCACACGATGGAGGTTGTAGCAACTTAATTTGCTCCCCTAACCGAATGGGGGTTCTGCTTTGGGCGAAAAACATGTGAAGGTGTATATCCACGTTAAGGTAGCTAATCGTGGCATTTTTTCCAAGGCCACTTCTAATAACAAAATTAACTAGAAAGCATCTGAAAATGTAAAGCCCGTCTCCGCATCCACTGTGTATTCAAAGTTATTCTTCTTCCGTATGCTAAACATGACAAAGACAGCAAAAAGAAATACAACTAGCATCCATTGAAGACAAAGTCTTCGATATCCCCACCCCACCATAGTAAATGAGGATTAACAAACTTATATTCCCTAAGCGTGTGCAATATGTATGTGAAGTTTCCCTTGATCTGACCAGCCTTCTGGAGAATGATGTTTGAAGGTTTTAGGTAAATTCAATATGGCCGCCAAACCATGTGACCTATCAATTAGAAATTAACAAACTTCTGAAAGGATGTCTTGGGGAAAGTGTATGTGAAATTTTGCCTCAATCTGTCCAGCCGTTCTGGAGAAGAAGATTTAAAAAATTTATTAATTTTCAATCCAAGATGGCTGACGAACCATGTGACCTATGACATCATAAATTTACATTCTGCCTCAATCCTCCAGTGGAAAATAGTGTGTGAAGTTTCGTGTTAATCGGATGAGGTGTGTTTTTCTATCCAAGATGGCCACCAAACCATGTGACTTGTGACATCATAATTTTTTTACTATGTGCAGACATGATGGAAGATGATAGTTGCAAATTTTCGCTTCGTTAGGTTATGTGATTCCAGAGAAAACATTATTTAATATTTTTCTTGAATCCAACATGGCTGCCAAACCATGTGCCTATCAATTAGAAAATATCAAAAGGCATCAGTTCACCACTTGCTTGATATGTGTACCAAATTTCGTAATATATCTTGAGGGATTTGTAGTTAAGCTCCGGAAACGAAATGTGATGGACGGACGAACCCATTTCTATATCCCCGCCAACTTCGTTGGTTGGCGGGGGATAAAAATAATTGATGATTTTATGTGACATTAATGACCCTTTGACCTCAAAAGCAATAGGCTTCTCTGACCCAATATGAAAACCCTGCTCAAATTTCAAGTCAGATAGAAATTGATTTTGTGACCTTGACCTTTAGACCTCAAAACAATTGGCTTCTCACGTTTTATTGGTGAACCAATTCAGTGACCCAATATGCAAATTCTTAAAATTTCAGGTCAATTGGTGAAAATTGATGATTTTATGTGATGTTGACCTTTTTACCAAATTGTTCATTTTTCTTCTCATCTATTATAATAAATGTCAGTGTGAATGTCAGTCCGTCAGTCAGTCAGTTTCGTGTGTTTCCTCCATAAATCCAAACCATGAAACCTTGTGGCCTGAAATTTGTATGCACACTAAGGAACTCCAAGGAAGTGCAAGAGTGAAAATTGGGTGTTTGGCTAATTAAAACACCTCTTTTGAAGATATAATTAATGGTATTATTTAATTATATCCTTTATCAAGGCTTCATCCTTGGTCAACCCCTTTGCCAGTGTTCATGCCTTTATTTTATTTATTTCCGCACATGTGATAAGCTTTGGAATCTCTTAAGTTGAGCCAAATTTCAAAATTTATACTGTGGGATTGATCTCAGCAGCAGTTTCGACTGCGAAAAAAAAGTGTTCATTTCTCCAATTCGCCACATCATTTGACACTCTGGCGTCTCTGGGTGGTGTTACATGAATGATCGGCGATCGCTAATCGCTTGCCAGCCAGCATTCCTTATCAACCGTTTCGATGAAGTGCTTGCTTGAGTGCTTAAGCCACTTGGCGAGTGCTTTACAAGTTGCTTGAATGTTTGTTTGCAAGCCATGGCGATACATGGCAAAAGTACCCACACTGTCACTCTGCGCTGTCCCTATGCTAAACACAATAAAAAAATACATCGATTGACGTACAAAGTTAGGCCCCACATGCCTGTGTTGCACCCCGCGGTTCATCTGGTGCCAAGCTGCCGTTCCTCATCAAACGGAATGGATGGAGGGAAGGGATGGAAGGGTGGATGGATGGAAGGATGGATGGATGGATGGAGAGATGGATGGAGGAAGATGGGATGGATGATGGATGATGGAGGGAAGGATGGATGGATGGATGGATGGACTAAATCAAACTAACGACCAATTCTGCACCGTAGTCGAAGAAGGCAGCCAGAACGAACTACACACACACACTCACACACACACACACACACACACACACACACACACACACACACACACACACACACACACACACAACACACACCACACACAAACACACTATATAAACACAAACACAGATACATTATGTACTGGTAAGTACTTACAAAAGCTATTTTATTTTGTATACATTGTCAAGGCTCGTATGAGAGCTAACCAACAATGCACAGCAAGGGGGGCATGAGACAAGGGGGGGGGGGGAGAGGTAGGACAAAACAGTGGGAACAGATACATGAGGAGATCTGTGGAAGGAGAGGGATGGGGCGGGGTACACAGTATACAATATGGACATTACAGGGACTTTCAGGAAGAAAGCAGGGAATTGAAGGAGGTGGGTTTGGGTGGATTAACGGGGGTAGAAAAGATCGAGGTTTTGATGGGGAAGATAAGAGGTGGTGGTGAATAGCTGTTTTGAAGCCTGGAGGGAAGAATGGGATTGAAGAGAGTGAGGGAGTTTATTCCAAAGGTGGGAAAAAAGAGAATGAAAGAGTGAAGGTGAGCAGTGATTTGTGATTTTGGTAGTTTTACCAGAAGGGGGTTTTGGCGGACCTTGAGCGCCCTGCGGAAATATGGGGAGAACATATTGCAGACAGACCAGGTGGGGCGAGACCGGAGAGGAGACGGTAGAAGACAGAAAGACCACGACCTGCCTGTGTGAGAGAGTGAGAGGCCCAAAGACTCAGCCTCAGTGGGAGATACCAATGATCCTAAATGCCTTGGTTTTACAGTGTGAAGCCGAGAAGGTGAGAGGTAGGGCACCAGCCCAGAGGGGAGAGCAGTACTCCATCAGGCTGTGGACGAAAGCTTTGTATGTGGTCAGGAGCTCAGGTGGGCCGAGGAAAGACTTTACAGATGGAGGATTCCCAGTCGGTGACTGGCTTTGGAGGCCAGGTTGGAAATGTGGCTTTCCCAGGAAAGATCATGTCAGATGTGAGACCCAGAAGCTTGAATGAAAGGACTTCTTCCAGAGGATTGTTGAGAAAGTAGATGGGGGGGGGGTCTAAATGGTCCTTTTGGAGAGACAAGTGAGATGTGAGATTTGTCGGATTGAAAGACATGTTCCACGTGTTGGACAGTTTGTATTTTACCCAGATCTGCAGAGAGCGAAGAAGCTGCTGCTGCTGGTCTGAGGATGACAGA
>CM068964.1:24100422-24123335 GCA_035128595.1 Eptatretus atami | reverse complement strand
AATGTGTGTCTTTTAAACAATGTGGATTATGTGTCCTTTAAACAGGGTGATTGGTGTGTCTTTAAACAATGTGGTTGTGTATCTTTCCCAACAATGTGGATTGTGTGTCTTTCAAAATGTGGATTTGTGTGTCTTTAAACAATGTGATTGTGTGTTTTCAACAATTGGATTGTGTGTCTTTCAACAATGTGGATTGTGTATATTTCAACAATGTGGATTGTGTTGTCTTTAACAATGTGGAGTATGTGTCTTTAAACAATGTGATTGTGTATCTTTCAACAATGTGGATTATGTTGTCTTTAAACAATGTGGATTGTGTTCTTTCACAATTGTGGATTATGTGTCTTCAACAATGTGGATATGTGGTCTTTAAAACAATGTGGATTGTGTTCTTCAACAATGTTGGATTATGTGTCTTTAAACAATGTGATTGTGTATCTTTCAACAATGTGGATTGTGTGTCTTTAAAACAATGTGGATTGTGTCTTTAAACAATGTGGATTTGTATTTTCAACAATGTGGATTGATGTGTCTTTTTATTTCTTTTTTTATTTTACCACATTGTAGAAAGACAAGATCCACGATATACAACAACCACTTACTGTTTCTATATTTGTTGACAGGGTTGTTGTGGTAGCTTGCCTCTCATAAACATGGTCTACTGTTCTGCACAGGGTTGATCGAGAGCAAAATGGTACAGAGGATACTCCAGGGAGATCATCGGTGTAAGCAACAATATAATGTTTGTCATAAAACATCGCCCTGTAGCTCACACCAATCTCAACAGGAAAATAATGAAAATACAATCAAAATCTTTAAGCGATCTATACTAACTGCTCTTCCTTGCAATGTTATAATTCCAAAAAAAGTCTTTGAAATACTTACTGCTCTTTATCCGATCCTGAGTGCTGAAAGTTGTCTTAGCAGAATGGTGACGTCGAGGCCTTTCGAACAGTACCAGCCAAACCGAAACAAGTATTGCAATCTATGCTGAGCACGTGATCTCAGACCAAGGTCCAAAGATTCATAAAAAAATCAGAAGGAAACAAATTTCATCACAAGACGTACTGCTGCTGGCGAGAACATTTGGGAGTTTTGATGCAGCTGCAAGAAGACAAGAGCTCCAGCTCCAGACATCACCAACCTCCAGACATCACCAATTGGACGTTGGTGTTATTCATTCCTAGATGGATACGTCATCCCTGGGCAGGACGAGAGGCACGCATGCATGCACCAATTGCCAACACTCAAATAATCGCATATTGCGGAATGCAGTCTCATAGAAGTCCAACAGGAGGGGGAAATCGAATCCAAATGAGCAAAGGTCATACCATAAGATATATCCATATGAGGAAAGAAGTACCTTGAAAGGGATGTAAAAGACTGGCACACGCAGACCTGGATCCTGAGGATTGTCTTTCATCGGTTATGTGGAGGAGCAGGTTTCAGGGTAATCTATAGTCTCCATGGTGACAAACCATATCACATACACTGGTATTTCCATGTTTGTACGTCTGATTCAAGGTCAAGGGTGCAACTTCAGAAACAGTTGCATCTGAAGGGGTTTTACATGGTTGGGGAGTTGGTGAATCGTATACATGCTGGGAAGAACTTTGTGAAGATGATGAAGGTACAGTTGTGAGAAACCATCTCACTTTTGCATTTGCTTAGTACGTGTGCTCTAGTTTTTATGTTGTTGGAAACAAGGAAATACAAGGAACTTTTGACACGGTATGGAGCGAGTCGGCCCATCACGTCTCGACGACATCAACAGCACATTAAATCCATATACTAGCAAGTTGTTCGTGCCCGCACGGGATTATAAACTGGGTAGAGATGGGGATGACAAAAAATGCAAATGGCATCTTCTGTCATCGAGCTGGCAAGCTGGGAGCAACAATTCACATTTATTGGCACATCTGATGCTATGAAAATGCTCTCATGGCAGCAAGGTGCCCTTGACGTTTTTACACATTTTGTTGAGTTACACCTTGAATTTAAAATGGATTAAATTAAAAAAAAATTGTCACTGATCTACACAAAATACCCCATAATGACAAAGAGAAAACATGTTTTTAGAAATTTGTACAAATTAGTTAAAAATGAAAAGCTGAAATGTCTTGCGTCAATAAGTATTCAACCTCTTTGCTATGATCCTCCAAATTTACATCAGGTGCATCCAATTTCCTTTAATCATCCTTGAGATGTCTCTACGACTTGATTGGAGTCCACCCGTGGCTAATTCAATTGATTGGACATGATTTAGAAAGAAACACACCTTTGTATACAAGGTCCCACGGTTGACGGTGCATGTCAGAGCAGAAACTCAGCCATGAAGACCAAGGAATTGTCCGTAGAACTCCGAGATAGAATTGTGAGGAGGCATAGATCTGAGGAAGGGTATAAAACATTTCCTCGAGTGTTGAAAATTCCCAAAAGTACAGTGAGCTCAATCATTCGGAAATGGAAAGAATATGGAACTACCCAGACTCTTCCTAGAGCTGGCCACCTGACCAAACTGGGTAAGAAGGACTTTCATCAGGGAGGTGACCAAGAATCCAATGACCACTCTGACAGAACTACAGAGTTCCTTGGCTGTGATGGGAGAACCTGCCAGAAGGACAACAGTCTCTGCAGCACTTCACAAATCTTGGCTTTATGGGAGAGTGACCAGACGGAATCCACTTCTGAGAAAAAGGCACACGACAGCACGCCTGGAGTTTGCAAAAAGGCATGTGAAAGACGATGAGAGCATGAGGTTTCTGTGGTCTGACAATATGAAAATTGAACTCTGATAAGATGAGTGCAAAGCGCTACTTCTGGCGGAAACCGAGCACAGCTCATCACCCATCTAGCACCATCCCGACTGTGAAGCAAGGTGGTGGCAGCATCCTGCTATGGAGATACTTCTCAGCAGCAGGGACTGGAAGACTTGTGAGGATAGGGGAACAATGAATGGAGCCAAATACAGGCAAATCTTTGAGGAGAACCTGCTTCAGAGTGCAAAAGACTTCAGACTGTACCGAAGATTTACGTTCCAACAGGACAATGACCCCAAGCATACAGTCAAAGAAACACTGGAATGGCTTCTGAACAACAATGTGAAAGTCCTTGAGTGGCCCCGTCAAAGCCCAGACTTGAATCCCATTGCGAATCTGTGGAAAGACTTGAAGATTGCTGTTCACCGAGGCTCCCCATCCAACTTTACATAGTTTGAGCAAATCTGCAAGGAAGAATGGGACAAAATCCCCAAATCCAGATGTTCAAAGTTGATATAGACTTACCCAAGATGACTCGAAGCTGTAATCGCTGCCAAAGACACTTCTACAAAGTATAGACTCAGGGGGTTGAATTCTTATGTAAATTAGATATCTATTTTTTGTGTACAATGTTGAGGCTCATATAAGAGCTAACACACAGAACATTTAACAAAGGGAGCAGGAGACAAGAGTGGCGGGAGAGGGAAGCACAAATCAGTGGGGAACAGAGACATTAGGAGATCTGTGGAAGGGAGAGGGATGGGGTGGGGTACACGGGATATACAAGATGGACATGACAGGGACTTTCAGGAAGGAAAGCAGGGAATTTGAAGGAACTGGGTTTGGGGTGGATTAACGGGGGTAGAAAAGATCGAGGATTTGGATATTTCAGCTTTTTCTTTTTAATTAATTTGTAAAAAATTTCTAAAAACCTGTTTTCACTTTGTCATTATGGGGTATCTTGTGTAGATTGGTGACAATTTTTTTAAAAAAAATTTAATCCATTTTCAATTCAGGCTGTAACACAACAAAATGTGACAAAAGTCGAGGGGTGTGAATACTTTCTGAAGGCAATGTATGTACACGACCTTTTTGTTGCCGAGGGTCCATAATAAAAAATTGTATTGGTATCGATGCCAATGACCAATTGCAAATTAATAATAAGAGGATGTTTACTGAGTGTAGGAAGAAAGCCAATAGCAAAGAAAGCCATAAAATACCATTATCAAAGTCTTGAAAATGTTAAAATTACTAAATGTTATTACAATCAAACTTTCATTAAGATTTTTTTCTAATGAACAAAATGCACCATGAAGTAGGAAATGCAGATTCGTGAATTTCCCAGATAATTATGTGGAGGCAGCCATGCCTTGTGATTCGGATTCCCTGATTGGCTGCGAAAGACACTGCCATAAATATGCATTTCATCGCTGCATAGGCCGATATACATTGGTAACTTACTGCGCGTGCGTTTGTGGTGCGTGTGGCAAATTTATCATGAAAGCACTGAAAGTTGAACTGCAAAGTGTGTAAGCATGGTATTATTTAGGACCATCGACCTGGAAGGGGTTGAATCGACTTCGAGTTGTCTCGACGTGGTTTGATTCCCATTCCGACTATAAACGGTCATCCCTGAAATTTGGAGGCAGGCCACTGCTTCAATGATTGTGCAATCCTTAGGAGGAATGTTAAGCCAGCTATCCTGCTTACTTGCTTTGCGGTGGATGATTCAAGATCCGCATGTACCCCCAGACAGATACAAAGCCATTGTATGCTGGTTCATTGGGTAAAATCTAAATTTCTGTTCTGCCATTGGGATTGGGGGGTGGAGGGGGACTGCATCAGCAACATATAGTCATCGTTAATGGCTGAATGGTAAAACAGATTGCATGGGTTGGGGGGAAGGCGGGGGGCATTGTGGGTGTTGAAACGGTGTTCTGTGCCAGCTTCTTGAGAACAAACCTCAATCTTGAGATATACACTCATTACTCGTTCACAGCAGAAAAAAAGTTCATAAACAGGAACTAAAAGAATAAAAGATATGTGGCCAGAAGTTCGATCATAGGCAGGATGGTGGTCTCTGGTTTTTGTTTTTTAGAACCTATCCTCCTGTCGAGATCCTTCTGTTCTTTCAGCCATTATGACCGTCCATAGCAACTCGAGGATGCATGCATTCTTCCAGTAACCCCTCCTGGTTAAACTTCCAAAATCTAGGATGACTGTGCACTTCAACTCTCTTATTCCTTGTGTAACAGCCGTCGGTCGTCCTGGTGTCCCAGCACGAACATGACGAGCTGTTTTAATCACGACCACAGCGATCAGTTGAGTCGGCGGTTCCTGGTGGGGTCACATTCTTTGCTCTCTGATACCTTGCCAACTGGACTGGTTGAGCCAACAAAGTTCTATGCTAATTAAGTACCAATTGGGCCAAGCGAGCCACAAGCGGCTGGTGATCACCGACGGTGTGGTGACAACCTTGACAAAAACACACATCAACCACACAATCCCCCTTGACAAGACTCCCACCAATAGCACTCCGCACACATGCACACAATCACCCATCAATGCTCAAACTACCTAAAAGTCCTGCCAACATCCCCATACCCCTCTATCTCCGTAACTTCCAGGTACCTATCTAATTCTAATTTAAACTTATCTTCTGTTTCTGCTGCCACTACCTTTCCAGGGAGACCAGTCCATGCATTAACGACTCAGAGTGAAAGTCCCCAGCCTTGCTACCATCTTCACTCTCCTCTTATTTATTCTCAAGCAATGCCCCTGGTCCTATCACTGTCTACTCTGTTGAATAATTCATCTGCACTTATTTTATCTGTACCTTTTCTTATCTTAAACATCTCTATCATATCTCCTCGTAACCACCTCCTTTCTAGTGTAGAAAGTCCTGTCTCCTTCAGCCGCTCCTCATAGCTGAGTCGAGCTCGGCCCGGGATCAATCTAGTAGCCCTACGCTGAACCCTCTCTATGGCATCTATGCCCTTCCGGAACTGTGGTGACCAAAACTGTACACAATAGTCTAGATGTGGCCCTCACCAAATTCCTGTACAATGTTAACACCACCTCATTTGATTTATAATTGATCCCCCTCCGAATACAACCTAAAACCCGATTTGCTCTCCCTGTAGCTGACTGGCATTGTGCTGCCAGCTTACCTCCTGGATCGATTACCACCCCCAGATCCTTCTCCTGTGTGACACGCTCCAAAATTACCCCTTGCATCCTGGTAATCTCTATTTCATTGTTCTTTCCCATCCCAACACTTTACACTTGCCCAGGTTAAATTACATCTGCCAATCTTTTTCCCAATCTATACAAGTATCAATACTTTCCTGAATCTGATCACACCCCTCTGCTATCCACCTCACCTCCAAGCTTTGTGTCATCTGCAAATTTGGAAAGCTACTCTTAACCCCATGATCCAAATCGTTGACGTAAATAATGAATAGTAATGTTCCGAGTACTGATCCCTGAGGCACCCCGCTACTTACATCCTCCCAGCAAGACACTCCCACCCACAGCCACTCTTTGCTTCCTACCACAAAGCCATTTGCAATCCAATTAGCTTCCTGACCAGCCACTCCACAAGCCCTCACTTTGGCTAACAACCTTCCCGGTTCGGGTTTGGAGTGTCGGCAGGTCTCCTTCAGGGCTCTCTGCTGACGATCTCAAAGTTAAGTTTCCGTTCGTTATCTGTCCCATTTTAACTGTTTATTTTCTCACCTACATGTTACTGTGTGTTCCTAGTTCGGTTTTGTTTCAAAAATCGTGCTATTTTGTGAGATTTCGTCGACCTTTCTTACCGGGTGCTTGAGCCTACCCTTGAGGCTTGAGGCCTACCCTTTGTTTCCCCTCGGTGTACGATCGTGTTTATTTGTTTTTTTTTTCCCCATCACCTTCAATTTATATCTTCCCCACTTTCCTAACGTCATCCATCCCTCCCACTAATCACTCTATTTCTTATCTTAAACCAAAAAATAAACAACAAAAAAAAAAAAACGACCTTTCTCCTTGCACACTCACGAGTCTCGATTCTTCTTCTTCTTCTTCTTTCTCATCCTCTTCTTCTCTCTCTTCTTCTCCTCCTATTCTTCTTCTTCCTCGATTTTTTCTACAACACTTCCATGACCTAATCTGTTGAAAACTCTCTCAAACATTAAATAATAATAATAAAAACGATTCTCTATAAATGCTTCATCTTCCTCTTTCACACGTGTGGTACTCTTTACTGTATCATAATCACTACTCTTCTCACTATTTCAAACAGACTGCTCTCAATTCGACCTTCCTTCATCCTTGCCTAAAAAATCCAACTGTTACAGCGTTTCTTCTCTCCATTCTCTGAATTCGCCTTTATTCATCAATCAAGAAACGTGTTTAATCCATCTCTGACCTAAAACTTTTAAAAACCCCATGTTTGCTATGAATGTTCCTTTCCATTAACCATTCTTTTTTTCCAACTTCAGTGCCAACTCACCCCTTCCACCCTCACTCACACTCTCAAAGCAACCATCCCACTCTTCTCCCTCCAAGCCTCCCTCTCACCTCTCACCTCTCTCAAAAACTACCCTCACCTTTCTCCCACCATTCATCCCCTCACTCACCCTTCTCAAAGTTCCCCCCCTCTCATCCTCAAAGCTGCCTCCTTCCACTGCCCTCTCACCTCCATCTCTTCACTCCACCTCCTCAAATCCTCAACTGCCTTCTCCCCCCTCTTGTCCCCCCTCTCCCGCCAGCACACAGACCTTTTTCTCCTCCTCATCCGGCCCCCTCCCTAGCTATTCTGCAATCCCCCACACTCTTTCAACAACCCTCCTTACCTCCCCCCCTCATCCCTTGTCCTACATCCCCCCACCCCCCCCCTGCACCCAAAGCCTCCTCCCCTCCCTCTTCATTAAAGTGTGGACCTCAATATCGGGGCCTTCGCTCAAACCTTTCAATCTTTCCATACAGGTTGCCACTGACAAACCAGACATAATCCGCCTAACAGAAACTTTCTCCCCCAAACGTGTCTGACCCCAAGTATCTCTCCCGGTTACTCCTCCTCGGTTTGACAGACCTGAGCCTCGTCCTGGTGGAGGAGTTGCTCTCTTCATCAAAGACTCTATTCCTCACTCTCCATGCACTGCCCTCACTCCCCACACCCCAGGAATACCTCTGGCTACGGCTTCCCCTCACTCCCACCTCATGTTTATTGTGTACTGTACCGTCCACTAACAGTGATGACTCCATTACACCTCACTATCCGAAACATGGACACTTCTATCTTCTCATCCAAACTCTCCTCTCTCATATGTGGCGACTTCAATTGTCATCATGCCAGTTGGCTAGTGTGAGTACCTCTCTCACCTGTCATGGCACCTCAGCAAAAGCTTTCTGCGACTCATTGGGACTGACTCAATCGGTCAACTTCCCACCGGATTCAACCATGGTACTCCATCTCTTCTGGATCTGATTTTGACAAATTTCCCTACAATATCTGCTGCTTTTCCTCCGCTCCAATCGGTTCTTCTGACCACGTCTTGTCAAAGTGGACATCTCTCTGGCTATTATCAAAGACCACCTCACCGCCGTCGAGTCTGGCATTTCACTCAAGCGACTGCAGGGTCTCCAAGCAGCCATCAAACTTTAGACTGGTCTCCTATCCTACTTTCTCCAACATCAACTCATCCTGGGAATTCTTTCAAAAAACTTGCTCTCCCTCATCACAGATTTATCCCCTCTCTCTTCGTTGTCTACCCTTCCTCCCGCCCTTGGTTCACTGAACTTGTGGTGAGGCAGTTGTCCTGAAACAACTTGCCTTTGCCTCATGGAAAGCAAACCAACTGAGGGAATCTCAGTTCCTTCCATAAACTCGGAACAAGTGTGTATCTACCTCAGGAGAGCCAGAAAACAACATCATTTCTAATCTCAAGTCTGAACTCTCAAACCTCTCTCCTCCTCAAAATCCTTGTGGTGTCTAATCAAATCTGTTTCTGGTTTGTTCCCCTCCATCCCCTCCCTTACCTCAAATGGCGCACTGCTGATACCGCACGTGAAAAGCTGAATGCCTAAACTGGTGTTTGCAGCTAAATCTTGTGTCCAAACCATCACTTTCTCTCCCACCTTACCAGTCGCACCCAACTGTCCCTGGACTCTGTGTCCTTTTCTCCTGACAAGGTGGAGAGCTTGCTGTCAAACCTCGACTCAGATTCATGCCAAACTCTTGGTCCAGACGGCATCAGCCACGTGTCCTAAAAACCTCTCTTCTGCTCTTGCTCACCCTCTCTCTCTTCTATTCACCTCTCATTTGCTCAAGGTCATCTGCCATCTCTTGGAAATCAGCAAACATCACTGCCCTGCATAAAAAAGGTGCAAAAGCAGATCCTGCAACTACAGACCAATCAGCCTTCTCCAATCATCAGCAAGTTTATGGAATCCATCATCGCTTCAGACATTAAATCCTTCCTCTTCTCCAATGGCTTGATTTCCGATCATCAATTTGGTTTCAGCCAGGTCCTCTACACTGGATATGCTGCTTCTGCTCTCCCATCAATGGATGGAGGTCCTCAATGCCAGACAGAAATCCGAGCTGTATCCCTGACATATCACGTGCTTTTGACACGGTCTGGCACCCAGCCCTGCTCACCAAACTCTCTTCCTATGGTATCCAAGGCCATCTCCACTCATGGCTCCAGACTTCCTCTCCTGTCGCAGTCACGTGTGGCCCTAAATGGAGTTCTTTCATCCCTCTTCCTGTCCAGGCTGGAGTTCCTCAAGGTAGCGTTCTGGGCCCTGTTCTTTTTCTTGTTTTCATCAATGATCTCTCCGACTCTCTGAAAATCCTTATATCTCTTTTGCTGATGACTCCACCACTGCCGTACCATGGGTCATCCCTCAGACCGGCAAGCAGCAGCTTCTTCGCTCACTGCAGATCTGGATAAAATACAAACTGGTCCAACACGTGGAACATGTCTTTCAATCCGAACAAATCTCACACTCTCACTATGTCTCTCCGAAAGGACCGTTTAGAAACCCCCCCCCCATCCACTTTCTCAACAATCCTCTGGAAGAAGTCCTTTCTTTCAAGCTTCTGGGTCTCATATCTGCCATGACCTTTCCTGGGAAAGCCACATTTCAAACCTCGCTCCAAAGCCAGTCGCGACTGGGAATCCTCCGTCGTGAAAAGTCCTTCCTCGGCCACCTGGCTCCTGACCACTTACAAACTTTGTCCGCAGCCTGATGGAGTACTGCTCTCCCCTCTGGGCTGGTGCTCCTGCCTCCCACCTTTCTCGCTTCATTCTGTAGAAACCAAGGCATTTCGGATCATTGGCATCTCCCGCAGATGAGGCTGAGTCTTTGGGCCTCTCACTCAATCACGAGGTTGGTGGTGGTCTTTCTGTCTTCTACCGTCTCCTCTCCAGCCTCGCCCCCCCCTGCTCTCTCTGCGATTTGTCCCCACCACATTTCCGCAGGCGCTCAAGGTCCGCAAAAACCCCTTCTGGTAAAACTACCAAAATCACGAATCACTGCTCACCTTCACTCTTTCATTACTCTTTTTCCCACCTTGGAATACTCCATGTCTTCAATCCATCTTCCTCCAGCTTCAAAACAGCTGTTCACCACCACTCTTATCATCCCCATCCAATCCTCATCTTTTCTACCCCGATAATCCACCAAGCCACCTCCTTCAAATTCCCTGCTTTCCTTCCTGAAAGTCCTGTAATGTCCATCTTTATTCCCATGTTCCCTGTCCCATCCCTCTCCCTTCACAGATCTCCTAATGTCTCTGTTCCCCATGTTTTGGCCTTCCCACTCCCGCCCCTCTTGTCTCATGCCCCCCTTGCTGTGCTTGGTGTGTCTCACACGAGCCTCGACAAGGTATAAAAAAAAACTCTGATGTGGAACCTTATCAAATGCCTTCTAAAGTCTAGGTATACTATGTCCACTGCCTTTCCCTCATACACCCAATCAGACACTGCTTCATAGAACTATAAAGATTTGTTAAACAGGTACTAACTTTGGTAAACCCATGCTAACTACCTTTAATGTTTGTATTTGTTTAAATGGTTTCTCATCTGGTCTTAATTAATGTCTCAAACACCTTCCCCAACTGAAGTCAAACTAACAGGTCTATAGTTTCCACAATTCTTCTCTGTGATCCTTTATTAAATAATGGTATTACATTTGCTACTCTCCAATCCTTCGGTACCTGTCCTGACTCCAGGGAACTATTGAAAAAATCCGTTAACATCTCGCTTACCTGCTCAGCCACGTCCATCAATACTCTGTCGAGATATACTATGTCCACTGGTCAGGGGAACTAAAAACTTTGCAGTTTACGTTTTGTGTGCCACTGATAGGCCAGATCTGGATCCGGATCTTCACCAAAATCTAATCAATTCGTCGTTGTCACACAACCAACCTGTCCACTAAATTTCGTCCGAATCCATTCACAACCTTGTGAGATATCCTGTTCACAGACACAGACAAACAGGGGTGAAAACATAACCTGCTTCCACCTTTGGTGGTGGAGGTAATTATTGTTTTTTCGGCATATATTTCCAATGATCTTTGGTGGGAGGAAAACACCAATCAGTGTGTGAAGAAGGCTCAGCAATGGTTGTTCTTTCTTCGAAGGCTGATAGGTTTTGGTGTTGGCCGTCCTGTGTTGATCAAGTTCTATCGCGCAATAATAGTGTCCTGACGCTGTCTTTCAGTGTCTGGTATGGCATCTCGACTTATCCCGACTCAATAGGACAGTAAAGACTGTTCGTAAAATTACTGGATGTGATCTCGCTTTCATCGAGGGTTTGTACTCCAGTCGAGTATCGAGAAGAGCGAAAGCTATCGTCCAAGACGAGTTCCACCCACACACGACATTTTTGACCTCTGCTCGGGTTAACGTTATCGTTCCATCAAGACCAACTCTAATCACTTGCACGACAGCTTTAACCAAACTGCAATCCGCAACCTCAATGAATCAAGGTCTAAAGTTTTTGTTTCAGCATCTAAAGAATGGACATGTATGTTGTAAACCACATCACTTATTTTATCACCAAAATGTTTTTGGGCTCTCGACACTCATCACAAAGAATCGGTTTCTTATTCAGTCATTTTTCAAGCACATGCAAATAATATACACATATACCATATATATATATATCAGAATTTATAAATTCATAATAAATTATAAATTCATAATTTATATAAAAATTCATATAATTATATAAATTCATTAATAATTTCATAATAATTAATTTATAAACCATAATAATAAATTCGGATATATAAAAATATATATATATATATAATATATATATATATAATTATATATATATATTGTTACGGATCTGGCAGCCATGAGCACTCAACATTCAGGTCCCCATAGCTCAGTTATTTCGATAAATAAATGTGGATAGATAGCTCCCTTTCCCCTATGTCTAATGGAATTAAGTGTGCATGCGCTGCGGTTATTTTATAGATAGGATTTTTACACTTATAACAACAACAACACCCTTCACCTCGCTTCCTCAACCCGACGCCATAGCGCCCGCGGTGGGCGGAGTTCAAGGAGGACCTTGCGGGGCTCTCGACCAATCCGGGAGATGCGACAAGTTTGCCGTCGGTCGGCCAATGGGCGCAGAGCGAGCTCCAAGAGAAGCAGAGCCTCTTCGGGGCGGGGGATCGAGACGCCCGCGACACCCCCGACCAATCATGGAGAGACGACGATTTCCCCGCGAATAGAGGTGCGCAGAGAGTGAGACACGTTCCCCCGCCCCGACGCCAGGAGAGGGAAGAAATAGACGGACGGCACGGTCCCTGTGGCTTCTGGTCTCGGTCTTGTCGCTGGCTCTGGTCTCGTCCGTGCCGAGGAGCGTGCTGCAGCCCGATGCTGCCTCCTACCCGGTGCTTGCGCGGCATCGAGTTGCGGGTTCAAGTCCCGCCGAGCCGGATTGTCAAGGGCCGCACGAGGCGGGAAGGTCCAAGATAGCTCTGGTTTCCAGCTCATCTTCCTCGAGCTGGAACCTTCAATAAAGACCATTGGGGTCCATCTTCTTTTGGGTATTTGTGGTGCGTGTGTGTGCCTTGGGCCCCGTCTTCAAGTAGAATTGTTTAAGTGCCTGGTCAATGACTGCATTTTTTATAGTCGGATAACTCTGCTCTTTGTGTGTTCCCTTCCCCCCCCATTATAAATAAATCCCGGCTGTTAAATGTTTCAGCTCGTTTCTGTTTCTTCATTGGTTTAGCACGGTGCGTGTTGGGAAATTGGGAAGCGGCAAATTGTGCATTTGGACCGACGGACCTCGGTAACCATCCGCTGGGTTACGCACGGTTCGAGCACGCTAACGCTCGTTCCGCTCGAGCTCGCCGAGGGTGAATTTCCCGGTAGTTTGAAGACGTGGGTTTTAGGTAAATTGAAATTGGCAATCGTCCCATCCCACGCGGTCGACCTATTGGCGATCTTCGTCCGATAAGGGACCCGTAGGCTCCGGAGTTATCCGGGGTGACGACCTATAAATTCCGGGTGTTTGGTGGAGCCGACTCTACTGCTCCATAGCGGTCGTGCTCGCCGCCAAACTTCTCCCCACAACAACAACAAAAAATATATATATATGGAGATATATAATATATATATATATATATAATATATATAAAGTATTAACCAAACTCATGAACAGGGTAAATTGGCACCCTATTATTTGCCCCGTCGGACTTAGTCCGAAACGGGAGCTTATGGATTTTGTCTCGATTTTCGTGTCCGTGCATGCGTGTGTGTGTGTCCGCAACCATATCTCGGACATGCATCGACCAATTTTATTCGTACTTGGCACAAAAGACAACACATGATGGTGTACATACACACATCATTGCATTTCATGATGTAATCAAACACGGCCGACTGGTGGCCATTTTAGGTGTAAAAAAACCCCCCTGGCATCGAACACGTCCTCAACCATTTCTCGGGCATGCCTTTACCAATCCTGTTCAAACTTGGCACACAGATAGTGAATGATGGATTGCACAAGCAGATCGTTTTCTTTCGAAATGAGATCCAAGATGGTCGACTGGCGGCCATTTTAGTTGTTAAAAATCCCCGATGATGAACACGACCTCGAGCATTTCTTGGACATTTACCAATGTTATTCAATCTTGACACACAGGTAATGAATGATGGCTTTCATACGCCCTTCATTTTTTTTTGAGATCACATCCAAGACGGCCGACTGGCGGCCACTTTGTTCCTTAAACGTGTCCCAAACCATTTCTCGAACATGCACGGTTCGATCATGTTCAAACGTGGCACAATCACAGTAAATTATGGCATACACTTGCACCGAACTTTATTTTGCGATCTGATCAAAGATGGCTGACTGGTAGACTGGTGGCCATTTCAGTTTTACATGAATATGGGTTAGCCCTTTAACTCCGTACAGCAAAATTACTAAAACAACGGGGGCTGTGACATTGTGTCTTTTTTTCCTTGTTTCTGTATGGATTATTCTTGATTCACTTTTAGATTCGTTTTCTCCGCAACCGATTGAGCGATTCGACACAAAACTCTCCACATAAGGTCGCCTGCCCGTGGAGATTTTTTTTAAATGATAATTTTGATGTTTGAGGTTATGTATTATTGCAGCCGGGTTGGGGAGGGGAAAGGAAAAAACTTTGAACATCTCTGAAACTGCTGAAGGACAAAAAAAATTGAAACTGCACAGGAACTCCACTTGATAACGGACATAATTATCAGTGCCTTCATGACAACGTAATGTGTTGTTGGAAAAACATATTTTGATCAAGAATGGCATGTACTTCAGAACTATTAATGCTCTCCAAATCACGTGACCAAGCTGTACATCACGGTAATTCGAATCGAGGAAGGAAGAATGTCAGAATCACATCTGGGTGGAGCAATACAACTGGATACTGAGGTTTTGAAAAACAATCTCGGTGGTATCATGAGCAGACTCGGTGGTATCGTGGTTGAGTGTCTGCTCAGAGTCTGGGAGGTCAGAGGTTCAAACCCCAGCAGTCATACCAAAGACTTTAAAAAATGGTATGTGCTGCTTCCTTGCTTGACGTTCAGAATTTAAAAGGATAAAAAGTTGGCCTCCATGGGGAGGAGAAAATTCCTCCTGAGGAAATGTCCCACCAAGTGCAGCGAGAAAGGTGATACCATTGTTGTGACAATGCTGGTACCCAGAGGGCCCTGCCAAGTGACGGCACTTTCCCCAAACTCAGTGGCCGTGTTTGTCTCGTTTAACAGTCCTGCGTGGTCTCGTGTATTTGTCTGCAATGTCCACGCGGGTGAGATGTGTGTGTGGGAGCTCTACTTCGAGCCTTAGAACCTGGAAAGAAAAATCAACACAGAAATGTGACTGCATGAAGGAGACTCGTATCATTCAAGAGAAACCATTTTATCAATGACAAATCTTTCTGGTAATTGAAAGGCATTTTTTGAAGTTATGACCAACTCAGACTTTGCGGCAAAAATTTATAGTAGAATAAGAAATTGTCCTGCCGGTGGAATTGTAGATTTTAAATGCGACACAACTAGTGGAGATATTCTTCAAGTGCAGAAACAAACGGGATATGACATCACAAGTGTTTCAGCCAATAATGGACAAGAACATAAATTATTTGGAAGTTGCATTTGTCCTTTCATGGTACATTTTCACACACAAGGATGTAATGTTAAAAAAAAAACTGACAATGATCTATGCATAAAATATGACATTTCATTGATTAAAAAAAACAAAACCTGATCACACAATGTAAGGAACTACTACTACTACTACTACTACTCCAACATCCATACTTTTTCCCACCTTCTCATGGGTTCGGTCAAATAAAGTTTTTGTTACAAGTGATTCACAAAACGGCTGGCCACAAACGACATTCAAGCGGAAGTGTGAGCAAATTTTAATTTGTTCACAAAGGACACCATGGGATCTTTAATGTCCACAAACGGTCAGTGTTGGCAGACGAGACAACCGGCCTAATGTTCATCAGAGCAATGACGCGTGCTTTGTGATACAATGCCTCGTGTGCGAAGCACTGATCGGACAGTTTATAGTCCGGTTGGGAATAGAACCTGAGATGGACAGCTAAAAAGTAAGTGATTATTGATCTGCACTGTCATCTTGGACACATGATGACATTAAAGCCCCAAACGATGTTAAAAAGCAACAATGGCTATTGTTGCTTCATCTTAATGCACTAGTGGGCCTCCATGGGGTCCGATGGACCAAATTTTCATTGTTCCTTCACAACTTGAGGGTCTTTTGGGTCTTCTGGTTCCTCCTCGGGGACTTTTTGGTCCTCGAGAACTTTTTGGTCTTCCCATTTGTAGTAGATTCCTGTTCTACACCTCTCCATGACCCAAAACTTACTGTCACCGCCCCCCCCCCCCCCACGCCACAACAAAGAAAGCAACAGAAGAGATTGATCAAAACAAACTTTATTGTAAATTATGTAACACATAAAACCACAACAAAACATGGTGCACTGGGAAAAAGAACACGCAAAAGACAAACAACACAACTTTGAAATTTAGACTTCAACCTGGATGGTCGATGAGAATAATAATTAAAAAACGAACAAACATCTTTTCATGGTACTGGGGGCATTAAAAGACATGACCATAGAATAATTAAATTCCACATAATCTTGAGAACCTTGAGGACCAGTAATAACTACCTGGTCCACGATGGAGGTAAAAGGCAAGCTTGTGGAAAGGTGAGAGACAACGCGTGGATTAAATTCAAGGCAAAGAGTGACGAGAAACAGCCGTGGACATCACAAGTCGATCCTACTTGATCCGATAAAGCACCTTACGCTGCAGGCGGTGCTGAAGCTCTCCTCGACGCATCATCAGCTGCAGGACCTTATAGATGGCGTGCTCGGGGTATTTCTGGTGAATGAGTGAAAGGTAGAAATATTCGATATTACAACAAAATATCGAGCTAAGAGTGTGTGTTGAAAAGTAATGCCTCCTATTCCTTTTCTCCAAAACAGGGAAAGATACTCAAATGAAACAAAGACAGATACTAACAACAATCTTCATTCCATCATGGTGCGTATTTATTTCAACATAATCACTGCGACAGTCCACATATTTCGAACAACGTTCCAGTAGTCTTGTGATGCCACCATGAGAGAACTGGGTGTCTTGCTGACTTAAAAAGCGCTTCACAGAGTCCTTGACATAATCATCAGAAGAAAAATGTTCTCCAAGAAGATGTTCCTTAAGTTTGGGGAAGAGATGAAAAATCTGATGGAGCCAAGTTGGGGCTGTGGCTCCTTTGTGGCGGTACTCCATTGACCGTCTCTTACTCTCAGGAGTGTAATGATGCACCTAACTCTCATCACCAGTCAGTCATCTTCTCCCCACTCGCTCTCATCTCCATCGCTTCACAACACTAACATCATCATGCTGCCCTCTGCCATCTTGACTAACATAGCACCGAGACGTCCAACGTTAGAATTGCAAAACTTCGCATCCAGTGGCGGGAACGACGAATGTGCAGACTGCGCTTTGTTTCATTAGAATACCTTACCTGTGTTGGAGAAAAAGAATAGGAGGCATTACTTTTCAACACACCATCGTAGGTAGCCAGAATCAGATGAAGGAGGAGAAGAGACATCAAACAAGTCTCACCTAACAGCTTTAGCTTGATACTTATTAAACAGTATTTAAATGTACCTAGATATGAAAGAGCAGGATGGGCATGTTCAGCATGTACAGTACCTGTTTAAGGAAGTCCTGCACAATGCTGTGCTCCGAGACCTGCGAGCCAATGGCAAAACGCAGCTTTAATTGCTTCTCAATACGAGACAGCAGTTCTTGATCTTCCTGCGTGGTGAACCCTTCGACACCTGAGCATTAGCACAGCATCATTAAGACAGTCAATATCGCTCTGTGTCTGCACATTCACACACAAAACAAAACTTCCAGGCGATACTGAACAAACGACGTGCTGTAGGAATGATGCGGGTTCATCCTAAAGGATAAAAAGTCATTTTTAGTGAACCAACGATTTATTTCATTTAATGCAAAGAGTCCATCAATATATGAGGTATGAGAGTAAGCCAGTAAAATTTGGACCCCCTCTAGCGTTCTACTCCCTTCCGTATTCAAGAATGAGATGAACGCCGAGCCTCGTGTTGCATTTAATCTCAGATGTGTTGCTTCTTATTCTTCTCAAAAGGAACATTTCTGCTTTATCTTCAAAGGTGTACATACTTTTTTTTTTTCTCTAGACAAAAAAACCCAAAGGTATACTCCTACCCATGCGCCCAATGCCTCCCACACATTCACTTGTGCAATAGCAATATGTAGATGCCCCGTAGACAAAAGACGATTTTGATTGTGCGATGTTTTGCAAGATGAAGCAGAACGTCACTTGGTAAAGCGCATACCTCCACGAGGCTGAACAGTTTATATTTTGTATCCCACTGATAGGGTGTCTCTGGTACTACATCTCATGTCTATGATCTATATCTAAAATATAATCAGCTTGTTCTTGTCACCGACCCAACTCATCCACCAAGTTTCATCAAAATACATCCACAACTTTTTGAAATACCAATCTCTATATAATTTTGGCCCCAACTCTCAATTGTGAAATCACTTAATAAACAAGGACAAATGTGTCCAAGAGCCGCGTCCTAAAGGTTTTGTCTTCACCAGAAGAAGAAGAAAAAAGAAAGAACAAGAACAAGAACAAGAAAAAAAAACAACAACAACACTTCCGATATTTCTCACGTGCCTTGATGCAGCCAATAGGGAAACCCGTCATGGACGATCGTCGTTCATGACGAGAAAAGTGTATTTACGAAATTACAAACATTAAATGGAATAATCTTTAAATAGTAACGTGAACTTTTCGAAACTTTAAAGCAAATGTCCGAATATATAAAAAGTTCATGATAGACGCTCTCAAAAGGCACCCTCAATGCGAGGATGTGTACAGGTGTTTAGTATTCAAGGAGATCCGGATCCGTATAGAAAAGAGCCGAGTCCTAAAGGTTTTGTCTTCACAAGACGAGAAGAAGAACAAGAAGAACAACAAGAAGAAGAACAACGCGGAGCTCTCTTTTCGCCACGTCTCGCGGGGCGAGACACGGCTAAAAATTAGAAGTTCAGATACAGATCTGGATCTTCATCAAACTTGAATCGATTCATCCTTGTTATGCATCCAATGTGTCCAACACGTTTCGTCCAAATCCGGCCATAACCTTTTGAAATAGCGTGCTATAATATCGTTTTTGGCCACATCTCTCAATGGTAAAGAATGACTGAAAAAATTTATATAATCTGGATGTGGATCGCCATCGAAATCTCATCAATTCGTCCTTGTCAAACACCCAACCTGTCCACAACGTTTCATCCAAATCCTGCCATAACTTTTTGAGATATCCTGCTCACAGACAGACAGACAAACGGGTGAAAACATAACCTCCGTCCACCTTCGTTGGCGGAGGTAATGAAGACAGGCATACGACCGATTGTAATAGCACCTGCTTTTGATCCACATCTACGTGTTACTATCTCATGCTGGAAACAGTCGTCAATGGAAAGCCAAAGGACCGCACACAGAATTACATCATGCTTTTATGTCATCCTCAGTACAAGAGGCTCTGAAAAGAAAATCCAGCATTACATCATCCTCTCTAATAACTTTCCTAATGATCCAGCCTACACAGGATTACATCGTACCACAAATGGAGGCTTTACGCAATGCACAACGAGCTTCATTTAAGCAAGCAGTCTTGAGTGTCAGCGGTACAATAATCATCCTCCGATTTTGGGGACTCAAAACAAATACAAATAAATCTATTAAGTAAAATTTAGTGAGCTACATTTCTTTATGTTACGATTACACATTCTACGATGTGGATCACTTCCCAATTCATTCCCAAGACAGATTCAGATGTTCGGCAAAATGTGCCAGTTTACATGTCATGCATAAATCAGGAAAAAGGCCAATATATCTGGAACATGGATAAACTACATCAATTACCATTCAGAATAGACTATAGATAAACACGTGGCAGCTTTGAACCGCTACGACGTACCAGCCAGAGTACCAGACAGTGCGGCGTCCAACGTCGAAACCTGGAAAAGCCTCAAAGCTTCTTCGACGGCTGCTTCCCCCGCAAACGCCTGCAGTTGCATTTTCGTCAGAGACTCTGAGATGCGGACAATGGCTTCCAATTGCCTACGTCAGAACACAGAGTTCTCCAATATAAACAACTGCAAGCGTTTGTCATCAGTCACCATGACTGCAGAAAAGCAATAAATAAATAAATAAATAAATAAATAAAGCTACGGCTATTTTGCGTCAACCTTAAAGTGAGTCGGTTCAACAGCAAGGAAACATCATTTTATGGTTCCAATAAATTTGAGTACAAGGAAGATACCTGATAGTAATGGGGATGCTAGTTCGTCGCTCAATCTCACGCTCGTGCTCCCGTGCACCATTCCTCATGAGCACATAACGGTTTTTCAACTTCTCGCTGGCCTCCAACGACAGTCGAGGACCACACTTGCTGTTCATCACAGACACACGGTGCCACTTTATTCTGCTCATCTTCAGCAACAGAACATCAAAACACGAGGTTGTGAGTAGCAAAATGAAAAGGCAGAGGCCCAACCTGCGGCAGTACGCGATGAATTTCTTGAGCGTTGCCAAGTCAACTTCCCCTTCGCGTGCCTGTCGGTCCGTCAGAGCATTGAGGTGCACGTTCATGACATGTTTCGCCAGAGTCTGTGGACAAATATGGAGCGAGATGCAGCAGACGTGCCTGTCCTGCCTCATAGTTGGGACAATTCTCGTCTATATGCTTGTAAGATGGATGCCAATTCTATAAGGCAGATTGATATTCCTTTGTCCCATTCGGTCAACTCATAAAATCAAGTTTTGATTAAAGTTTGTAAAATATAGGTACTATGTATTACATATACAACATGGCAGTGAAGCATGGCCTCAACATGCAGTGGAAATACATTTCATTAATTATTTAATTAATTTAAATGAAACTAAGCATTAAAAATGACAGAGAGTAAAATAATAATAAAAAATTTTGTTGCCTTAAAAAAACAGAGAAAGAGCCGATACAAGTATAAACTGAGATTGGCCAAGAGTCATCGTCATTTGTATGCAGCACGAGGATGTGGGTTAGCATTAGTTATTGCACGGGCATGGTAGGAATTTGCCCCCTGTAGGATAGAGCAGGAATTTGGAATTTGTTCATGGTGCAAGCGACAACTTGCCTACTGGAATCTAACATCCACCAACTAATGGCAGATGGGGTGCCAGGTTTGACGTCCATTTAACGGTGACATTAGCAATTTGGCCTGGTTTAGATTCAAGAAATTGGGATAGAAATGGGGACAGTATGACCTCACCATATCTCGCTCTTCATTGTGAACATCTTTGATGATGAAAATCATATCAAAACGAGACAGGATTGTTGGCATGAAATCGATGTTTTCCTCGCCCTTGGTGTCATCCCAACGACCAAACACAGAGTTGGCAGCGGCCAGGACAGAGCATCGAGAGTTCAGGGTTGTTGTAATGCCAGCCTGGAGGGAGAAGATGAGACCATTCAATTACATTTGAGTAACATCAAGTGTTGAGCCCTCCACCAAACGAGTCAAATCAGGAATACAGACTGGCTAGAAGCATGATTTTCTGGAATTTCTGCAATGCTTACGGTAAGTAACCAATATCATAGAGAAATTATCTACTTTGTGTCAATGTTTGCTGGCCTTGACTTCATAATGTCAATTTCTGGACCAGGTGCAGTTCCAGTTAATGCGAGTACCAGGGCACCACAAGTGCAACGTCGAGATTGTCAACTGCATAAAGTAGATTGTCAACAAATCCCAATAGCATTTTACCTTGCATCTCCAGCCTCTTCTCAAATGTCTGTCTGAACATCCCATCTATTGTCCCCCTACCCTTTCAAAATCCTTTGCTCTTCACAGATCTCAATCTCCATACTTTTCCTTATCCTCCCATACAGAATCCTCTCCAGTACCTTAATGATACGACTTGGGAGCACAATGCCTCTGTACATCACCCTTGCTCTTCCATATTGGCACAATTAGCCTGGTCCTCCAATCCTTCAGAATCTCACTCTCATATATAGAGCGCCTTTGAGAAAAAATACAGAAAATATAAATAAAAAATATAGAAAGTCTGCACCTCCTTTCAAATTTTTCACCTTTTGTTGCCTTACAGCCTGTAATTAATTAAACAGACTTTTCCACCTTTATTTACACATTGTAACCCAAAACTTCCAAGTGAAAAACAAATTCTAGAAATTTCAGAAAATTAATTAAAAATACAAAACTAGAATATCTTGGTTGGATAAGTGTCCTCCCCCCTGAGTTAATACTTGGTGGAAGCACCTTTGACAGCAATTACAGCTCTGTCTGTTGGGATAGGTCTCTACCAACTTTGCACACCTTGATTGGGCAATATTTGCCCATTCTTCTGCACAAAACTGTTCAAGCTCAGTCAGGTTTCATGGGGAGCGTTGATGGATAGGAATCGTCAAGTCATGCCACAGATTTTTGATTGGATTTATGTCTGGACTCTGACTGGGCCACTCAAGGACATTTATCTTTTTTTTTGTTCCTTAGCCACTCCAGTGAAGCTTTGGCTGTGTGCTTCAGGTTGTTGTCATGCTAAAAGATGAACTTCAGTCCCAATTTCAGCTTTCTTGCAGCGGGCAGCAGGTTTTCCTCTGGGATTTTTCTGTATTTTACTCCATCAATTTTCCCTTCTATCCTGACAATTGCCCCAGTCCCTGCTGATGAGAAACATCCCAATGACATGATGCTGCCGCCACCATGCTTCACAGTAGGGATGGTGTTCTTTGGGTGATGTGCTGTGTTGGGTTTGCACCAAACGTAACGTTTTGCGTTTTGGCCAAAAAGTTCCATCTTGGTTTCGTCAGACCACAAAACGTTTTGCCAGATGGCTTTAGAATCTCTAGAGTGGTTTTTTGCATACCTCAAATGGGACTCAAAGTGGGCTTTTTTGAGTAATGGCTTCCTCCTTTCCACCCTACCGTGGAGTCCCGACTTGTGGAGTGCTTAGGATATTGTTGTCACATGCACACAATGACCAGTCTTTGCCATAA
>CM068964.1:24079125-24093355 GCA_035128595.1 Eptatretus atami | reverse complement strand
GCAGTCATCTTTGCGGAGACTTTAGATATCCTTTCGGGGGCCTTCGAGGTGCTGAATGAGGAGTCGGAGCAGCTGGGATTATGGGTTTCCTGGGTCAAAACTACAATCCAGGCTTTCAATGACATCTTGGATGCTGCTGTCCTGTCTGTGCCTGATTGTGGTGAGGATGTTGAGGAAGAGAGAATTCGATAGGATTTTTACACCTTATAACACAACACAGCCTTCCCTCGCTTCGTCAATCCCGACGCCATAAGCGCCCGCGGTGGGGTGGAGTTCAAGGAGGGACCTTGCGGCGGCTCTCGACCAAATCCGGAGATGCGAACAAGTTTGGCGTCGGTCGGCCACTGGGCGCAGAGCGAGCTCCAAGAGAAGCAGAGCCTCTCGGGGGCGGGGGATCGAGACGCCCGACATGCCCCCCGACCAATCATGGAGAGACGACCTATTTCCCCGGCAAATGAGGTGTGCGGGAGGGGTGAGAACTCGTTCCCCCGCCCCCGACGCCAGGGAGAGGGGAAGAAATCGACGGGACGGCCGTGATCATCTGGCTTCTGGTCTCGTCTTGTTGCTGGCTCTGGTCTCGTCTTGTCGCTGGCTCTGGTCTCGTCTTGTCGCTGGCTCTGGTCTCGTCTTGTCGCTGGTTCTGGTCCTCGTCGGCGTGCCGGAGGAGCGTGTGGAGCCCCCGATGCTGCCTCCGTGCCCGGTGCTTGCTGCGGCACATAGAGTTGCGGTTTCAAGTCCCGCCGAGGCCGGTATCGTCAAGGGCCGCACGAGGCGGGAAGGTCCAAGATAGCTCTTGGTTCCATCATCTTTTCTTCGAGCTGGGAACCTTCAATAAAGACGCATTGGGGTCCATCTTCTTTTGGGTATTTGTGTGTGGCGTGTGTGTTGTCCTTGGCCCGCGTCTTTCAAGTAGAATTGTTTTAAGTGCCTTGTGCATATGACTGCATTTTTTTTATAGTCGGATAACTTCTGCTCTTTGTGTGTTCCCTTCCCCCCTTTATAAATAAATCCCTGTTAAATGTTTTCAGCTCGTTTCCTAGTGTTTCTGTCATTGGTTTAGCACGGTCGTGTTGGGAAATTGGGAAGTGGGCTAGAATTGTGCATTTTGGACGCGACGGACCTGCGTAACCACCGCTCGGGTTAACCACGGTTCGAGCAACTGCTACGGCTCGTTCCGCTCGAGCTCCGCCGAGGGGTGAATTCCCCGGTAGTTTGAAACACGTGGGTGTTTAGGTAGAATTTGAAATTGGAATCGACCCTACCTCACGCGGTCGAACCTATTGGCGATTTTCGTCCGATAAGGGACCCGCGGCTCTGGAGTTATCCGGGGTGACGACACTAAATCGCGGGTGTTCGGTGGAGCGGACTCTCCTGCCCAATCGAGCGGTCGTGCTCGCGCCGAAACTTCTCTCCCCACAGACAAAACAAAAATAATATATAATATAATATGGAGATATATATATATATATATATATATATATATATATATATATATATGATATATTATAAAGTATTAACCAAACTCATGAACAGGGTAAATTATGGCACCCTATTATTTGCTGCTCCGTTCGATCTTAGTCGCGAAAACGGGAGCTTATGGATTTTGTTCTGCGAATTTCGTGTCCGTGCATTGCGTGTGTGTCTGCAACCATAATCTCAGACATGCATCGACCACTTTTATTCGTACTTGGCACAAAAAGAACAACACATGATGTGTAATAACACAATCATTGCATTCATGATGTAATCCAAACACGGCCGATCTGGTGGCCATTTTAGGTTAAAAAAACCCCCCTAGTCATCTGAACATGTCCTCAACCATTTTCTCGGGCATAGCTTTACCAATCTTGTTCAACTGGCACACAGATAATGAAATTAGTGGATTGGCAAAGCAGATCATTTTCCTTTCGAAATCAGATCCACTGATGGTCGACTGGTGGCCATTTTAGTTGTTAAAAAAATCCCCGGATGATGAAGCACGACCTCGAGCATTTCTTGACATTTACAATGTTATTTGCAATCTTGAGACAGCACCAGGTAAATGGACATGATGGCTTTCATACGCCTGTCATTTTTTTTTTTGAGGATCAACATCCAAGACGGCTCTGACTGGCGGCCACTTTGTTCCTTTAAACGTGTCCGCAACCATTTCTCGAACATGCACGGTTCGAGTCATTGTCAAACGTGCACAAATCACAGTACATGATGGCATACACTTGCCACCCTAACTTTATTTTGGCGATCTGATCAAAGATGGCTGACACTGTAACTGGTGGCCATTTCAGTTTTTACAATGGGGGGGGAAAAATATGGGTTAGCCCTTTACACTCCGTAGCAGTCAAATAACTAAAAACGGGGGCTGTGACATTGGTGTCTTTTTTTCCTTGTTTCTGATAAGTGGATTATTCTTGAATTCACTTTTAGATTCCGTTTTCTCGCGACCGATTGAGCGATTCGACACAAAACTCTCCACATAAGGTCGCCTGCCCGTGGAGATTTTTTTTTTATGATAATTTTGATGTTTTGAGGTTATGTATTATTGCAGCCGGTTGGGGAGGGGAAAGGAAAAACTTTGAACATCTCTGAAACTGCTGAAGGACAAAAAAATTGAAACTGCACAGAACTCCACTTGATAACGGACATAAATACAGTGCTTCACGACAACGTAATGTGTTTGTTGGAAAAACATATTTTGATCAAAGAATGGCATGTACTTCAGAACTATTAATGCTCTCCAAGTCACGTGACCAAGCTGTACATCACGGTAATTCGAATAGAGGAAGGAAGAATGTCAAGATCCACTCTGGGTGGAGCATATAACTGGATACTGAGGTTTGAAAAACAATCTTCGGTGGTATCATGAGCAGACTGGTGGTATCGTGGTTGAGTGTCTGCTCCGAGTCTGGGAGGTCAGAGGTTCAAACCCCAGCAGTCATAACGCAAAGACTTAAAAAAAGGTATGTGCTGCTTCCTTGCTTGACGTTCAGAAATTTAAAAGGTAAAAAGTTGGCCTCCATGGGAGGAGAAAATTCCTCCTGAGGAAATGTCCCACCAAGTGCAGCGAGAAAGGTGATACCATTGTTGTGACAATGCTGGTACCCAGAGGGCCCCGCCAAGTGGCGCACTTTCCCCAAACTCAGTGGCCGTGTTTGTCTCGTTAACAGTCCTGCGTGGTCTCGTGTATTTGTCTGCAATGTCCATGCGGGTGAGATGTGTGTGTGTGGGAGCTCTACTTCGAGCCTTAGAACCTGGAAAGAAAAATCAACAACAGAAATGTGACTGCATGAAAGGAACTCGTATCATTCAAGAGAAACCATTTTATATCAATGACAAATCTTTCTGGTAATTGAAAGGCATTTTTTTGAAGTTTATGACCAACCTCAGACTTTGCGGCAAAAATTTATAGTAGAATAAGAAATTGTCCTGCCGGTGGAATTGTAGATTTTAAATACGACACACCTGTGGAGATATTCTTCAAGTGCAGAAACAACGGGATAGTGACATCACAAGTGTTTCAGCCAATCATGGACAAGAACATAAATTATTTGGAAGTTGCATTTTGTCCTTTCATGGTACATTTTCACACACAAGGATGTAATGTTAAAAAAAAACTGACAATGATCTATGCATAAAATATGACAATTCATTGATTAAAAAAAAACAAAACCTGATCACACAATGTAAGGAACTACTACTACTACTACTACTACTCCAACATCCATACTTTTCCCCCACTTCTCATGGGTTCGGTCCAAATAAAGTTTTTGTTACAAGTGATTCACAAAACGGCTGGCCACAACAAACATTCAGCGGAAGTGTGAGCAAATTTTAATTTGTTCACAAAGGAACCAATGGGATCTTTAATGTCCACAACGGTCAGTGTTGGCAGACGAGACACCGGCTTAATGTCCATCAGAGAATGACGCGTGCTTTGTGATACAACGCCTCGTGTGCGAAGCACTGATCGGACAGTTTATAGTCCGGTTGGGAATAGAACCTGATGATGGACAGCTAAAAAGTAAGTGATTATTGATCTGCACTGTCATCTTGGACACATGATGACATTAAGCCCAAACGATGTTAAAAAAAGCAACAATGGCTATGTTGCTTCATCTTAATGCACTAGTGGGCCTCCATGGGGTTCCGATGGAGCAAATTTTCATTGTTCTTCACAGCCTTGAGGGTCTTTTGGGTCTTCTGGTTCCTCCTCGGGACTTTTTGGTCCTCAAGAACTTTTTTAGGTCCCTCCCTTTGTAGTGATTCCTGTTCTACACCTCTCCATGACCCAATACTTACTGTCCCCCCCCCCCCCCCACGCACCACAGAGAAAGCAACAGAAGAGATTGATCAAAACAAACTTTATTGTAATTAATGGTAACACATAAAACCACAACAAAACATGGTGCACTGGGAAAAAGAAACATCGCAAAACTTAAAGACAAACAACACAACTTTGAAATTAGACTTCAACCTGGATGGTCGATGAGAATAAATAATTAAAAAACGAACAAACATCTTTTCATGGTACTGGGGGCATTAAAAGACATGAACATAGAATAATTAAATCACATAATCTTGAGAACCTTGAGGACCAGTAATAACTACCTGGTCCACGATGGAGGTAAAAGGCAAGCTTGTGGGAAAGGTGGAGACACAGCGTGGATTAAATTCAAGGCAAAGAGTGACGAGAAAACAGCCGGTGGACATCACAATGTCGATCCTACTTGATCCTCGATAAAGCACCTTAACGCTGCAGGCGGTGCTGAAGCTCTCCTCGACGCATCATCAGCTGCAGGACCTTATAGATGGCGTGCTCGGGGTATTTCTGGTGAATGAGTAAAGGTAGAAATTTCGATATTACAACAAAATATCGAGCTAAGAGTGTGTGTTGAAAAGTAATGCTCCTATTCTTTTTCTCCAAAAACAGGGAAAGATACTCAAATGAAACAAAGACAGATACTACCAACAATCTTCATTCCATCATGGTTCATATTTTTTTCAACATAATCACCCGCGACAGTCCCACATATTTCGAACAACGTTCCAGTAGTCTTGTGATGCCACCATGAGAAGAACTGGGTGTCTTGCTGACTTAAAAAGCGCTTCACAGAGTCCTTGACATAATCATCAGAAGAAAAATGTTCTCCAAGAAGATGTTCCTTAAGTTTGGGGAAGAGATGTAAATCTGATGGAGCCAAGTTGGGGCTGTGGTTCCTTTGTGGCGGTACTCCATTGACCGTCTCTACTCTCAGGATGTAATGATGCACCTAACTCTCATCACCAGTCAGTCATCTTCTCCCCACTCGCTCTCATCTCCATCGCTTCACAACACTGACATCATCATGCAGCCCTTGCCATCTTGACTTACATAGCACTGAGACGTCTAACGTTAGAATTGCAAAAACTTCACATCCATGGCGGGAACGACGAATGTGCAGACTGCGCTTTGTTTCATTAGAAATACCTTACCTGTGTGGAGAAAAAGAATAGGAGGCATTACTTTTCAACACACATCGTCGGTAGCCAGAATCAGATGAAGGAGGAGAAGAGAAAGACAAACAAGTCTCACCTAACAGCTTAGCTTGATACTTATTAAACAGTATTTAATGTACCTCGATATTGAAAGAGGCAGGATGGGCATGTTCAGCATGTACAGTACCTGTTTAAGGAAGTCCTGCACAATGCTGCTCCGAGACTTGCGAGCCAATGGCAAAAGCAGCTTTAATTGCTTCTCAATACGAGACAGCAGTTCTTGATCTTCCTGCGTGGTGAACCTTCGACACCTGAGCATTAGCACAGCATCATTAAGACAGTCAATATCGCTCTGTGTCTGCACATTCGCACACAAAACACTTCCAGGCGATACTGAACAAACGACGTGCTGTAGGAATGATGCGGGTTCAACCTAAAGGATAAAAAAGTCATTTTAGTGAACCAACGATTTATTTCATTTAATGCAAAGAGTCCATCAATATATGAGGTATGAGAAGTAAGGCCAGTAAATTTGGACCCCCTCTAGCGTTCTACTCCCTTCCGTATTCAAGAATGAGATGAACGCCGAGCCTCGTGTTGCATTTAATCTCAGATGTGTTGCTTCTTATTCTTCTCAGGAAGGAACATTTCTGCTTTATCTTCAAAGGTTACATACTTTTTTTTTTTCTCTAGACAAAAAAACCCAAAAGGTATACTCCTACCCATGCGCCCAATGCCTCCCACCATTCACTTGTGCAGTATGCATATGTAGATGCCCCGTAGACAAAAGGACACGATTTTTGATTAGTGCGATGTTTTGCAAGATGAAGCAGAACGTCACTTGGTAAGCGCATACCTCCACGACGCTGAACAGTTTATATTTTGTATCCACTGATAGGCTGGATCTACATCTAGACATGACACTAACCTAAAATATAATCAGCTTGTTCTTGTCACCGACCAACTCATCCACCAAGTTTAATCAAAATACATCCACAACTTTTTGAAATACCAATCTCTATATAATTTTGGCCCCAACTCTCAATTGTGAAATCACTTAATAAACAAGGACAAATGTGTCCAAGAGCCGCGTCCTAAAGGTTTTGGTCTTCACCAGAGAAGAAGAAAAGAAGAACAAGAACACGAACAAGAAAAAAAAACAACAACAACACTTCCGATATTTCATCACGTGCCTTGATGCAGCCAATAGTGAAACCCGTCATGGACGATCGTCGTTCATGACGAGAAAAGTGTATTTACGAATTACAATACATTAAATGGAATAATCTTTAAAATAGTAACGTGAACTTTTCGAAACTTTAAAGCAAATGTCCGAATATATTTAAAAGTTCATGATAGACGCTCTCAAAGGCACCCTCAATGCGAAGATTGTGTACAGGTGTTTAGTATTCAAGGAGATCCGGATCCAGTATAGAAAAGAGCCGAGTCCTAAAGGTTTTGTCTTCACAAGAAGAAGAAGAAGAACAAGAAGAAGAAGAACAAGAAGAACAACAAGAAGAAGAACAACGCGGAGCTCTCTTTTCGCCACGTCTCGCGGGGCGAGACACGGCTAAAAAATAAAAAGTTCAGATACAGATCTGGATCTTCATCAAACTTGAATCGATTCATCCTTGTTATGCATCCAATGTGTCCAAACACGTTTCGTCCAATCCGGCCATACTTTTGAAATAACGTGCTATAAATCGTTTTTGGCCACATCTCTCAGTGGTAAAGAATGACTGAAAAAATTTATATAATCTGGATGTGGATCGCCATCGAAATCTCATCAATTCGTCCTTGTCAAACACCCAACCTGTCCACAACGTTTCATCCAAATCCTGCCATAACTTTTGAGATACCTGCTCACAGACAGACAGACAAACGGGTGATAACATAACCTCCGTCCACCTTCGTTGGGCGGATAATGAAGACAGACAATACGACGCGATTGTAATAGCACCTGCTTTTGATCCACATCTACGTGTTACTATCTCATGCTGGAAACAGTCGTCAATGGAAAGCCAAAGGACCGCACACAGAATTACATCATGCTTTTATGTCATCCTCAGTACAAGAGGCTCTGAAAAGAAAATCCAGCATTACATCATCTCTCTAATAACTCTCCTAATGATCCAGCCTACACAGGATTACATCGTACCACAAATGGAGGCTTTACGCAATGCACAACGAGCTTCATTTAAGCAAGCAGTCTTGAGTGTCAGCGGTACAATAATCAACCTCGATTTTGGGGACTCAAAACAAATACAAATAAATCTATTATGTAAAATTTAGTGAGCCACATTTCTTTATGTTACGATGACAATTCTACGATGTGGATCACTTCCCAGTTCATTCCAAGACAGATTCAGATGTTCGGCAAAATGTGCCAGTTTACATGTCATGCATAAATCAGGAAAAAGGCCAATATCTGGAACATGGATAAACTACATCAATTACATTCAGAATAGACTATAGATAAACCACGTGGCAGCTTTGAACCGCTACGACGTACCAGCCAGAGTACCAGACAGTGCGGCGTCCAACGTCGAAACCTGGAAAAGCCTCAAAGCTTCTTCGACGGCTGCTTCCCCCCAAACGCCTGCAGTTGCATTTTCGTCAGAGGACTCTGAGATGCGGACAATGGCTTTCCATTCGCCTACGTCAGAACACAGAGTTCTCCAATATAAACAACTGCAAGCGTTGTCATCAGTCACCATGACTGCAGAAAAGCAATAATAAATAAATAAATAAAGCTACCGGCTATTTTGCGTCAACGTTAAAGTGAGAGTCGGTTCAACAGCAGGAAACATCATTTTATGGTTCCAATGGATTTGAGTACAAGGAAGATACCTGATAGTAATGGGGATGCTAGTTTCGTCGCTCAATCTCACGCTCGTGCTCCCGTGCACCATTCCTCATGAGCACATAACGGTTTTTCACTTCTCGCTGGCCTCAACGACAGTCGAGGACCACACTTGGCTGTTCATCACAGACACACGGTGCCACTTTATTCTGCTCATCTTCAGCAACAGAACATCAAAACACGAGGTTGTGAGTAGCAAAATGAAAAGGCAGAGGCCCAACCTGCGGCAGTACGCGATGAATTTCTTGAGCGTTGCCAAGTCAACTTCCCCTTGCGTGCCTGTCGGTCCGTCAGAGCATTGAGGTGCACGTTCATGACATGTTTCGCCAGAGTCATTGTGACAAATATGGAGCGAGAGCAGCAGACGTGCCTGTCCTGCCTCATAGTTGGGACAATTCTCGTCTATATGCTTGTAAGATGGATGCCAATTCTATAAGGCAGATTGATATTCCTTTGTCCCATTCGGTCAACTCATAAAATCAAGTTTTGATTAAAGTTTGTAAAATATAGGTACTATGTATTACATATACAACATGGCAGTGAAAGCTGGCCTCAACATGCAGTGGAAATACATTTCATTAATTATTTAATTAATTTAAATGAAATTTAAGCATTAAAAGACAGAGAGTAAAATAATAATAAAAATTTTGTTGCCTTAAAAAAACAGAGAAAGAGGCCGATACAAGTATAAACTGAGATTGGCCAAGAGTCATCGTCATTTGTATGCAGCACGAGGATGTGGGTTAGCATTAGTTATTGCACGGGCATGGTAGGAATTTGCCCCCTGTAGGATAGAGCAGGATTTGGAATTTGTTCATGGTGCAAGCGACAACTTGCCTACTGGAATCTAACATCCACCAACTAATGGCAGATGGGTGCCAGGTTTGACGTCCATTTAACGGTGACATTAGCAATTTGGCCTGGTTTAGATTCAAAGAAATTGGGATAGAAATGGGGACAGTATGACCTCACCATATCTCGCTCTTCATTGTGAACATCTTTGATGATGAAAATCATATCAAAACGAGACAGGATTGTTGGCATGAAATCGATGTTTTCCTCGCCCTTGGTGTCATCCAACGACAAACACAGAGTTGGCAGGCGGCCAGGACAGAGCATTCGAGAGTCAGGGTTGTTGTAATGCCAGCCTGGAGGGAAGATGAAGACCATTCATTACATTTGAGTAACATCAAGTGTTGAGCCCTCCACCAAACGAGTCAAATCAGGAATACAGACTGGCTAGAAGCATGAATTTTCTGGAATTTCTGCAATGCTTACGGTAGTAACCAATATCATAGAGAAATTATCTACTTTTGTGTCAATGTTTGCTGGCCTTGACTTCATAATGTCAATTTCTGGACCAGGTGCAGTTCCAGTTAATGCGAGTACCAGGGCACCACAAGTGCAACGTCGAGATTGTCAACTGCATAAAGTAGATTGTCAACAAATCCCAATAGCATTTTACCTTGCATCTCCAGCCTCTTCTCAAATGTCTGTCTGACATCCCATCTATTGTCCCCTACCCTTTCAAAATCCTTTGCTCTTCACAGATCTCAATCTCCATAACTTTTTCCTTATCCTCCCATACAGAATCCTCTCCAGTACCTTAATGATACGACTTGGGAGCACAATGCCTCTTGTACATCACCCTTTGCTCTTCCATATTGGCACAATTAGCCTGTCCTCCAATCCTTCAGAATTCTCACTCTCATATATAGAGCGCCTTTGAGAAAAAATACAGAAATATAAATAAAAAATATAGAAAGTCTGCACCTCCTTTCAAATTTTCACCTTTTGTTGCATTACAGCCTGTAATTAATTAAAAAGACTTTTCCACCTTTATTTACACATTGTAACCCAAAACTTCCAAGTGAAAACAAATTCTAGAAATTTCAAAAATTAATTAAAAATACAAAATAGAATATCTTGGTTGGATAAGTGTCCTCCCCCTGAGTTAATACTTGGTGGAAGCACCTTTGACAGCAATTACAGCTCTGTCTGTTGGGATAGGTCTCTACCAACTTTTGCACACCTTGATTGGGAATATTTGCCCATTCTTCTGCACAAAACTGTTTCAAGCTCAGTCAGGTTTCATGGGGGCGTTGATGGATAGGAATCGTCAAGTCATGCCACAGATTTTTGATTGGATTTATGTCTGGACTCTGACTGGGCCATCAAGGACATTTATCTTTTTTTTGTTCCTTAGCCACTCCAGTGAAGCTTTGCTGTGTGCTTCAGGTTGTTGTCATGCTAAAAGATGAACTTCAGTCCAATTTCAGCTTTTCTTGCAGCGGGCACCAGGTTTTCCTCTGGGATTTTTCTGTATTTTACTCCATCAATTTTCCCTTCTATCCTGACAATTGCCCCAGTCCCCTGCTGATGAGAAACATCCCAATGACATGATGCTGCCGCCACCATGCTTCACAGTAGGGATGGTGTTCTTTGGGTGATGTGCCTGTGTTGGGTTTGCACCAAACGTAACGTTTTGCGTTTTGGCCAAAAAGTTCCATCTTGGTTTCGTCAGACACAAAAACGTTTTGCCAGATGGCTTTAGAATCTCTAGAGTGGTTTTTTGCATACCTCAAATGGGACTCAAAGTGGGCTTTTTTGAGTAATGGCTTCCTCCTTTCCACCCTACCGGGAGTCCCGACTTTTGGAGTGCTTAGGATATTGTTGTCACATGCACACATGACCAGTCTTTGCCAATAAAGGCATGTAGCTCTTTCAAAGTTGCCATTGTCCTCTTGTGGCCTCTCGATCAATCTCCTCCTTGCTTGGTCATCCCGTTTGGAGGGACGGCCTGATCTAGGCAGGGTTCAATAGGCGGAGGAGCTCCTTGTGAGCCAACGGCCATCCATATCTAGTACCCAACTGTGTCTGCGGACATCCTCCTGCAGTTGGGTTACTTCTTATTAGCAGGTTGGTGCAGGATTTGCATTCCGGCCACCATAAAACCCTTCATTTCCGCAAAACACAAAAACACAAAGAAATCTGATACCACCACTCCGTGGGATACCTCCTGTGCAGCTTCCCTTCGCAGGGCAGCTCAACGGATAACAGGATTGTGGCAAAGCCTTCGGGACCCCCACTTTGATGATAGGAGGGAAACCACGGGGTAACATTCCCAGGTCAGATGAGGGATGTGTCGGAGTGGTGCTGAGGTGTTTGTCACCAGACGGCGCGTCTCCTTGAGTTAACCTGAGGTGGTCCCTTCGGGTGGGTGCCTGGAATGTCCTATCCCGAAGAGAGGATGATCACCTGTCTGTTATCATCTGAGCTCAAGCGTTGGACATCGGTATTTGCAGCACTCTCTGAGGTCGGAGACCGGATTGCGGCGGATCATGGTGGGTGGTTACACCTACTAATTGGTTGGTCACTCTGATGGTTACCATTCCCAAGTTGCTGTAGCTGTGTCCAATAAGCTGACTCAATGATAATTGAGGTAACACTGGTCAACGAGCGTATTATGAGATTAAAGGATTCGTCACTCCTTAGGTGTCATTTCCCTGGTCTCTGTTTATGCTCCGAGTGATCTGCACTGTGAAGGATGCAATCTACGCCACACTCGAGTCTGTGGTTGATCAGTGCCCCAGACGAAGATACACTTCGTCTGGGGGATTTCAATGCAATGACTGGAACTGATAGGGATGGTTATGAGACGTGTGTTGGTCCCCATGGTCAGGAACTATTGAACCAGAATAGCACTAAGTTCCTTGACTTTGCAAGAAGTCATGGACTTAGGGTGGCCGGTTCATGGTTTCAGCGCCCACAAGCTCATCGCTGGACTTGGTATTCCAACGCTGGTGGTGTGACAAAGGGAGATTGACCATGTCCTCATTGATGGTCACTGAAGGATGATCCAGAACTGCAGGGTCTACCGGAGGTGCTCATTTCCTCAATAACTGACCACCGCTTGTTGTAGCAACTCTGAAGTTGCACCTTTAAATCCAGGAGAATGGTACCATCCAGCCTAGGCTGGATGTTGGCAAGCTCAAGGAAGAGGGTAGCTGAGGAGTTTGCGTACAAAAGCTGAGTAGAGATTTGGGGGGTCTAGTGCTTTAGGAGTCCTGAAGAGTTGTGGAGTGCCTTCAAGACCACCGTCCTTGATGTTGCCGTGGATCTCTTGGAACTCACCGTATGGAAAGAAGAATTTTGTCTCTCAAGGGACACTGGATACCATTGATCAGAGTCACAGGGCCAGGCTGAATGGCAGAAGCTGAGCTGTTCAGGGAGCTGAGGCGTAAAACTGTACGTGCGCTAAGGGTGGACAAGGAGGCCTATGTGCGACGAATCTGTGAGGGGTAGAGCATCACCAGTGGTCAGGTGATTCTCGTCCCGCTTACAGGGGAATTCGTGCATTGCGTTCATCCAAGCCATCCCTCGGTGTCTGCAGTTAGAGCAGAGAGTGATAGGCTCTTGACAGAGGAGTCCGAAGTGAAGGACCGCTGGGCCGGCTACTTTGAGCGGTTCTTACCAGGCTGTTCCACCAGCTGTCGAGTTGGACGTCAGGGGTGTTACAATCCCTGTTGCTGACCCCTCTAATCAACTGTGGACACCTTCGCTTGTGGAAATACGGCTGCAGTGGACCGGTGAAATGGGGTAAAGCTCCAGGGATCGTGGCATCCATGCTGCAACTTCTCAAGGCTGGTGGAAATGCTACACTCGTGTCATTGCATGCAGTTCTGTGCTCATCCAACTGACCTGGAAGAGGGGCCTTGTTGTCCCTCTCTGGAAAGGGAAGGGTGATCGCCAAGACTGCAACGACTACCGAGGGGTGACGCGTGCCTCTCAGTGCCGGGCAAGGTCTTCGCTCGGATAATTCTTGATAGCACCAGCGTCCAGAGCAGTCAGGTTTACACCAAAGAGGTCAACGATTGACCGCATCCTTGCTCTTCGGGTTCTCACCGAACGCAGACGAGAGTTTCGGCAGGGGGTGCTTGCAGCCTATGTTGATCTCTGTAAAGCGTTTGATTCAGTGAATCGGGATGTCCTCTGGAGGATTCTTGGTCTTTGTGGGGTGCCACCAAATTGATCTATCTGATGTCGAACTCTACTCTGGGTACTGAGAGTGCTGTCAGATGTGGTGGTAGCATCCCTGACTTATTTAGAGTTGTTACTGGAGTTTGCAGGGGTGTTGACTGGCCCCCACACTTTTCAGCACTTGTATGGACTGGATTCTGGGGAGGATGTCGGAGAGATCAAGCTGCGGTGCATCGTTTGGGAATGTCAAGATCTCTGACCTTGATTTCGCAGATGATGCAGTCATCTTTGCGGAGACTTTAAGATATCCTTTCGGGGGCCTTCGAGGTGCTGAATGAGGATCGGAGCAGCTGGGATTATGGTTTCCTGGGTCAAAACTACAATCCAGGCTTTCAATGACATCTTGGATGCTGCTGTCCTGTCTGTGCCTGATTGTGGTGAGGATGTTGAGGTCGTGGAGAGATTCACTTACCTTGGCAGTGATATTCATGTCTCTGCTGGCTGAGAGAAAGAGGTCAATAGACGTCTGGGTCGGGCCTGGGGATCATGGATTCACTGGATCATGGGGTGTGGCGCAGCTGGTTCCTGTGCGGGAGGACAAAGTCCGAGTCTTCAGGTCCTTGGTGTTTCCAGTCTTGCTCTATGGATGCGAGAACTTGGACTCTGACAAGGATCTGAGACGGAGACTTAATTCCTTTGGTACCAGGTCTCTTCGGAGAATCCTTGGCTATCGCTGGTCGGATTTTGTGTCCAACGAGCGGTTGCGTGAGAGAGAACTCAAATGAGATTTGTTACCTGCATAGTCCGTGAGCGTCAGCTGCGGCTGTATGGACATGTGGCTCGTTTTCTGACCGCTGATCCTGCTCCCAGATTCTCTCAGCGAGGAAGTCTCCTGAGTGGAGGAGGCCAATGGGC
>CM068964.1:24053314-24066706 GCA_035128595.1 Eptatretus atami | reverse complement strand
CTCTCTCTCTCTCTCTCTCTCTCTCTCTCAACAATGGTGCTTCTCCCTCTCCTCTCCCTGTCAAGGCTGGAGTGCCCCAAGGCAGTATTCTGGGCCCAGTCCTATTCCTGATCTTCATCAATGACTCTGGAAAACCTTTATCGATTTGTTGATGACTCTACCATCTGTCATGACATCCCACATCCCTCAGGCAGGTAGGCTGTAGCCTCTACCCTCTATTTAGACCTTGAAAAAAAATATTTAAAAAAAATCACAAGCTGGTTAAGCACTCGGATTATATTTCAATTCTCACAGATCTCACACTTTCACGATCTCTCTCCAAAAGAACTGTCTGGCAACCCCCTACCCCCCATACCCAAATCTACTTTCTTAACAATCCTCTTGAGGATGTTCAGTCATTCAAACTCCTGGGTCTCACTTTCAGCAACAATATTTCTTGGTCAAACCACATTTCAAAGTTGGCCTCCAAAGCCAGCAGCCGATTGGGCATCCTTCTTCGTACAAGGTCCTTCCTTAGCCCAACTGAACTCCAAATCCACCAACAAGACCTTCGTCTACATATTGATGGAGTTCTGCTCTACCCTCTGGGCTGGCTTTCCTGCCTCATCTTGTTCAGCTTGATGCTGTGAAAACCAAGGCCCTCAAGATTATTGGAACCTCCTGCGTTGAAGCTGAGTTGATGGGCCTATCACTTCGCCATCACAGACAGGTCTGGTGGTCTGTCTGTCGTCTATAGCCTCCTTTCTGGTCTTGCACCCTCTGTTCTTTCCGTGCTTTGTCCACCAACCCCTCCACCCAGGTTTTCTGTCGGGCCTGCATGGCCCACCATCAACCGTCTTCTGGTAAAACTACCTAAATCCAGGATCACTGCTCACCTCCATTCATTTGTTCCACTTTTTTTCCTGCCTGTGGAATCAACTTCCACGTAGTCTTCACTGTGGTCCCATTGCCTCAGTCAGTACATCTCGTTTTTGCCCCGTCACCTCTCTCTTCCATGAACTGAGATGTTGTACAAAAATTTGTGTCCTTAAGAAATCTGCCATAAAATGGCACTAAAGCGATACCTTTTGCGAGATCCACCAATAAGCAGGCAAGTGATGGCTTTTTTTATGTCGAGACTTCCATAGATGGATGGGGCAATGCTCTTGGCCAAGGTTTCGTAGACATTTGGAGATGCAGCAAGCTGGCGTAAATCCTCTTCCTCCTGTGGGGTCATGGGGCCACCCATAGAGTGACCTACGCACAAAGACAGCAACAAAAATTCACTGTAATCCAATCAATAATCACAGACAAAACAGACACCCGTACCATTTAAATTCATGGACAATGTAACAACATTGAGAACGAGAACGACACTCGGTGGAGCGTATACCTTCTCCAGGTTAAACAGTTTACGCTTTGTGTCCCAATGATACGCCGGATATGCATCCGGACCTGAACCAAAATCGAATCGGCTTGTTCATGTCACCTACTCAACTCATCCAGAACTTTTTGAGACATCGTGCTATATATAGTTTCATGCCCATCTCTCAATAGTGAAGAATCACTTTAAAAAAATTTTAGTATCCGGATCTTCACCAAAATCTAAGCAGTTCGTCCTTGTTACACACCCAACCTGTCCACCAAATTTTGTTTGAATCCGTCCATAACTTTTTGAGATATCCTGCTCACAGACAAATCACCAGGGGTGAAAACATAACCTCTGTGGCAGAGGTAATTATGAAGAACAAATTCCAATGAGGATATAACAGAACAAAACAATATATATATTGTTGCGAATTCGCGCCCGCCGGCGTGCGATCGACCACGTAACTCGAATCGCGGCACGTCGCCCACCGGACGGACAATTCTGTCGTGACCCTCTCGGACTAACGCCGGGAGCCAGTCACGGGTGGGCTTTCGACCTCACCACGATCGTGTCAATCGGCCACCGCGTGGGATAGGGTTGTTCGCCAAACTCGACCTACCTAAGTACCCACGCGGATGGTAAACCGGGCGATCGCACCTCGCGCAGGTCGACTTCGGACACGACCGCTTAAGCGGTCCGTTCCGTGCTATCGGGATAACCGAGCGGTGTTATCGTCGGCCTCGACGGTTCCTGATTAATTATCGGGCGTCCCGCGCCCACTCAAACCCTTTACGTGAAGCAAGATGGAGACCCACAAAGGAAAGGACGCAGCGAAACGGGGGAACAATTCAACAAAAGCATTTTATTTACACACACACAGATGCACACATAAAGCATGTATTTATAGCCACAATTATCAAAATGCACATATATCACATAAAAAAGAGTTAAAACCGAATACGCGTACACACGGCCACACTTACACAGTTCTACTTTTCGGACACGGCGCCACACACACACGTTCACACAGAACCCCCAAAAGAAAATGGAAGTGCGACTTCCCTGAGTGTCGCGTCCTTGGCGACCGTCCTCCGACGTGGTCCCGTCTGGCCGTGACTCCCCGCTCGAGCGTGGTCGGCGAAGCCTCTCCGGCGTGCCTCGTGCCTGCTCGTGTTGGTCCCCCGACTCCACGGACCGAGCACCGACTGAGTACACCGACCAAGAGCACACCGAACAGGACCAGAAAAAGAACAAGGACGAGACGAAGCAGGACGAGAAGAGGCACCAGTCACGAGGAACCGAGACAAGAAGCTCACTCAGGAGGATCCGCCAGCGCCACCGCCTCTTATACTCCCGGCGCCACGCCCTGTTTCTCCGCCCCGCCTTTGGCTCCACCCCCCTTCGAGGCGCTTCGAGAAAAGGGGCGTTCCCTCTCGTTCCCCCTCCCCGCGCCATGCGGGGGCGAGGAAAATCCGTCCTGGCGCCGGGCCAGGGAAGAATGGCGGGAAGGAAACAGGCGGGAAAACCCGCGCGCCACCGTTGTGCCTTCTTCTTTCCCTCCTTGCGTTCGACGGTTTCCAACGCGGAAACCGTCGTAGTGTGGACCGTGGAGGATGGCGTTCGTCAGCGGGGGTAGTGGCGAAGATGGTGGTGGTTGTTGTGAGGGTAATTGGAGCGCGGTTGGCGTTGTGGCGTAGTTGGTGGCGGTGGTTGTTTGCGGGGAGGTTTGTCGTTTAAAATAACAATAGTAAAAGAAAAACGGCTATCTCAAAGGATCGCAGCCCGAATGAATCACATTAATTCCCTCTAAACAATGGGTTTGGGCTAACTATACATGTACTTAAAAATACTCACTAGGACCTGAATGGTGATTGCGAATTTCCACAGCCGTAACAATATATATATATATATATATATTTTTTAATTCACCTGTTCCATCGGTGTCAACCTGGATTCCCAGCACACGCAGGTAGGGAATTCGGATTCCCACTCCTGCACGTTCCCGACCTTTCTTGGCCACCTTCGCAATGCGCTTGATGGACAAGATTCCCATCACAGTGACACGGTTCCCGGGCACAACTCGATCACAGAGGTACCTACAAAATCCAGATCATCATTATGGAGCTCTATTCAAGCTGGCACTTTTTAGCCATCCAATTATCCCAGCTAAATAAATGCAAATTGGTGTTGACTTGAATGCAATGTCTTACCGTTCACAGTAAAGCTGGATGTGCCGAGGCATTTCCCCATTGGGAACAGCATCTGGTGCCTCCTGGAGCTTCAGCAATTGGAAGTCCACACACTTACACTTGTCTGGGACAATGAAGTATGGATCCACAGGACAACTTGGCTGTCCAAGCTGTTCTCTGGTAAAGAGGACCATGAACAAAGTGTCGTCGGACAACTCGAGAGGTACGATCATACGACTACAATGCAAAAGATGTGCCACAGGGCAAGAAAACGGTCTTACGAGTTGCACTTGCGGGGCAGGGAGTAACCCTCAAGACCCGGGCTCACTGCGATGTTGTTAACCACATTCCGACAGCTACGGCACTGAAGGGTAAGGGTGGTGGCCTTCGAACGAACCCCAGTCGCCGAGATTATGATTCCAGGGATCTTGACAAGCTTCGCCATTTGGTTTGACTGCCGATAAATATAGGTCAACATAATCTCAAACTGAACTGCAAGCATTATTGATAAAGCCTAAAAAAACAAATAAATAGAAAATTTAAAAAAAAGGCTCGAGCCAATCAACCTCAATGTTTAACAGAATGGTAGTCTCCAAAAAGAAACCAAAATAAAATTCCATTTTGCTCACCTTAAGGCTACGAACATGAGCGGGATGTGCCTCGGATCTGAGAAACACCTGGATCTGCTGCAGCTCCAGTTGATCCTCCGGACGAGGACGTGTCAGCTCATCCACCACCTCCATTGCCGCCTCCTCAAACTACAGACAATAAGGTCACCAATCATGGTCGCAAGAGCATCATCACGGCATTTACCTACCATTTAGATTTTGGGTGACAAATAACTTCAAGGTGAGGCTACCACCCTCACCCCTCAGTGTTCATCAAATATGACGGTTATGGATTGAAAGAGAAATTGATTACATTATTAAGTGTAGTTCTAGTGAAGTGTTACACTTTGTTAATAGCTGCGAACAACAAATAATCTCCCAACTTAGCACAATGCTGTAAACCGGTTTCTTTCTCTTTGGCCAAGCACAAATGTCCAGCATTTAAAACGCCCAGAAGCTCGCGTCCAGCGATTGGAAAGACACCTGTCCGGAACTGGTCCCATGAATTCCTCAAGAACGTGGCAAGTACATCAAAGTGAAGGTGCTTATTCACACCACAGCAAACTCTTAATGCTCGGCACTTGGGACATCATCATATCCCAATCTTACAATGATGGGCTAAAATGGAGGTAACCAAAACTCCAAAATTGACGTGCGGAGGAAATAGCGCCACCTTTGGTGGGAGCCGGTATTACAAATCATCTTCCTTTAGCTGATGACATGGAACATATGTTGTGATCAATAAAATACATTAAAAATATATAAAGTGTATTTCCAAGACCGAAGGTGGGCTGACAAGGGGACTCCAGGTCTGGAGGGTTAGGGGTGCTCACTAGTTTATAAAACAGATGAGAGGTCTGTCTGGTTCCACACCCTTCTCACCCAACCTCCCTTCCCTCTTCTTTCAGCAGAAACGACCCTTAAATCAACATATATAATAATAATGATTCGAGATCCATGTCGGGATGATGTGTGGTCAACACAAAACATCAATTCAGTTTCCCCAAGCTGAACAAGATAAAACGCTACGGGGTGATTCAATAGTCGTGTGTGTGACACAGTGGCAAATCCAGGGGGGTTTCCTGGTTGCCCGGAACCCCCCCCCCCTGCCCAACCAAAAAATATTTACCATTACAGTGGCAAACCCAGGGGTTCCCTGGTCACCCAGAACTCCTTCTAGTAGTGGGGCAGATAACAGCAATTTTTGAGAGGAATCGTGCAATGATGATACAAGCATCAAATTTGGCACATTTGTTCTCCAGGGGATTCTAATCAAATCTGCCTGATTGGCCATTTGAAAATCAAAATTTGAAAAAAAAAAAAAAAACTTCAAAAAAGTCAACATCACGAATCAATGTTGGATGCTGGATGAGATTGGTGAATGTTTCAGAAACATCATCAAAGACGTTCAAGTCTGAAATGCAGTTTTCTTCCCTTTACCGCGGAAGGCAGACACGACGTCACATCCAGTGAACGCATGGAAGTACGGGATCCCTCTAGCTTTCTCAGGCCCTATTGCAGAAACTACCTCATGGACTGGAATCCATCGCGCCTTGGCTCCTTGGCCAAAGGCAATCCACATGTGCTCAAGACCTAGTTCCTGTAAGGATGGCAGTACAGTATTGCTATGACTAGTACGTCCGTGTCATTAGCCTTAATGATAATGGACTTGCTACCATCCGTCGTTGCATCCCTGGCGTGTACAAATATTCGAGTGTCAGCTTCTTCATGACAACATGGAGACGCAGCATCCAGTGACTTCCTTGTGTTGCTAATGGCATCTTCTCCTTTTGTGACAATGACTGTGCTTGTCGTCTGTGCTTCAACACATCTTTTCTGCAAGGAAGTGAAACAGCTCAGTCTTGTTGCTGTCATCTCGAAGAAAGCTTCTCCAGTTACTTGGGGTCTTACTGGTTCCTGTCACTCTTCTTCTGATTCCTTGCCCCCTTTTCGACCTTGCCTCGGATTTCAGACTTGACTTCTTGTACACATCAAACACTACGTCCACCCTCTCGTACCTGGCACCATAGGATTCCACCTTTGGGATGATGTCTTCTTTAGCATAGTCATCAAATATTTTTGAAGTGCATGGAAGTAGGGCATTGATAAGTGCTGAGCATCAATGATGACTGCATCTCCCCTTGGTTTTCTGTCTGGGATGTTCACTTGCGCTTCAAGAATTTCAGCCAGCTGCGACGTCAAATTTCTTTGAAGTTTTTTTTTCTTCAAATTTTTCAAAATTTGGATTTTCAAATGGCCAATCGGGCAGATTTGATCAGAAAGCCCTGCAGAACAGAAATGCCAAATTTGATGCTTGTATCATAATTTGCACGATTTTTCGACTATCTACTACACTATAGTATGTCATATAGGCACTACCATCACTCAGGTAGGTCTCACTAGTCATGATATTTAAGGTTGAAACTTGAAGTTTATTGAATTCAAGCTATTTTATTTTTAGTTATGCATTTAAATATTAAATTAATTAACTTTTATATATTTTTGCACAATACATGCATATCAAAGAATATGTGAATGTGCATTTATTTGAAAGCTGCAATAAAGTTTTCATAACGTTCATATGACTTAGATTTTCTGTTATTTGGAAACCCCCCCCCCCCTACCCAATTCCTGGATTTGCCCCTGTGACATACACCTGACATACCATGGGTAGAAACTCAGCAGGCTGCTTTGTGAGCATGTCAGCAAGCTCTTCATCAAAGCTGGACAGATCTTCCACCTCCCCTCGATCCAATACTCACCCAAGTTGTAATGACGTTTCAGCTCATCCCTGGAACCACAACACAAACACTCGATCCAAGAACCACTTCAAACCACACAGTGACACCACTTATCAATCCGACAGAAGTGCCTTATTAACAGCATAAGCACAAAACTCTGAAGTCAAGGTGCTCGGGAGCCAGTCGGGGCAGGCGAACAACAATTTTGGCAGAACCTGTATTTGAAGATGAGGCCGCTGTGCTCCGTACCGACTCGGTACTGTCGCAAAAAGTCACGGAAGCGCCTCTTTGCCTGAGCTCTGCGGATCTTCCTTCATCCGGCGTTCTTCCTCGCGAAAGCGTCGCTGAAGAACATCCCGGATTATCGAAACCCGCCATAACGCAGCAAACGTAGACCGATACAGTGAGAGCAGTTTTGGCGGGAAAATTTGGGCGGGAAATGTGACGTCATGCGGAAGAGCGCGCGTGATTGGCTAGTTCTTCGGACGCGTCAAATCAATGAAATGGATGAATTCAGGACATTTATCAGTGACGTCACACCCTGAGCTGGCGGAGGTGGCGTGAATAAGTGACGTCGTACAAAAACAACAAAAAAGAGACGAGTACGGATTGTTTGCGTTAGCAAGGTAATTGTCATGTAACATTATAATTCGTTACAATGATCATAATTATACACAGAGTCTCTGTTTCAAAAGTATTTAAATAACGAATAATGAAACAACCTTGGTTGGTATTGGTAACTCAACATGAAGAGAAGGAACGTTAACTTTCATCACTTGTGAAACAAAGTTAGGTTTGGTATACCGCCACCTGTTGGATTGACTTTGTCTCTATATCGAATGACTGGACTCGACACGGTTAAAACAGGGATGTGTTCATGAGTCACCAGTTAAGCAGCTAACCACGCGCCAAGCTAACCGTTCCTTATCGACCCTTTCCAATGAAGTGCTTGCTTGGGTGCTTAAGCTGCTTGACGAGCGCTATACAAGAAACTTGGGAACTGAACACACTCTCCTGTACCTGTGTACCTGAAGCACACCTAATATCGATATCGTGCTATATTATCGTTTATGTCTTTACTCTCAAAGGTGAAGAATACTTGAAAATTAAATAACTTCTATATGTAACGTCCTTGTCACACACCCACGTGTCCACCAAGTTTCATCCGAATCCGTCCACAACTTTTTGAGATATCGGGCGCACAAACAAACTATCAGACGGACAGACAAACCGGTAGGCGACAGGGCTGCTCGCTCTAGCTGGAAAGCTGGCCGCGCGACTAGCCGATATTCATGTACATGCTATCAATCATTTTAGCACAATAAATATGATTATCACAGCCCTCTTAGTTTGCACCCAGAACCCGCCTTGTGAAATTTCAGGCATGTTTCCAAAGAGACTCTAACAAATGGCAGCCCTGGTAATTCATTTATCTATTCGCTAAATATTTTATTTTTAATATGATGCTGTAAGACATTCTCCTTGGCACAAAAAAACAGGGTCCCTCGGAGGTCCAGTTTCGGAGGTATTGATTTTTTTGTACAGTCCACATAAGTGTCGATGTACGATAAAGTATTTTAGCTGTTGCTAAGCAACGGAGGTGTGCATAGCAACCATTCATTTTTGTGTACACGCTAGCCACATTGTACACATTTCACCCAAGTTTCATCAAAATCAGACTCTTTCTCTTACAGATATTCGCAATTAACCGTTTCTGAAATGTTCGACATGTACTCGCCAAAACCTATCTCCTCCTACAAATATTTTTTGTTAGAGCTGCAAATTGGCATGAAGGGAGCGAGATAGATTGCGCACAGAACTCTAAGCTTCGATTTTTCGATTTTTCGATTTTTTTTTTTTTGATTTTTTGACCAATTTAAAGGCCGTTGCTAGGGCCCGGGGTCCCATATTTGAAAGCACACGATTCCAGAAATATTGGTCATACCTACCAAATTTCATTGGAATCGGTTGAGTGGTTTAGCCCCTAGGCTTGACCAAAGTTTCGCGACAGACAGACAGATGGAAATGTCCAGAATAAGGATGCTCTAAGAGCAGCCAACAAACCGGACAGACACACAGAAAGGGTGAAAACAATCTCCTTCACCTTCGGTAGCGGAGATAATAAACAACAACATACATGAGTTTAGAGAGTGACAAACTCAAGTCTCACATCGTTTTCTGTCGTTTTCATTCACAACCATCTTCGCAGCTCATCACTTGGTGGTGGTGTTGGTGGTGGTGGTGGTGTTTGTGGTGGTGGTAATCACTAAACACAAAAAAGCATAATTAATATCTCCTTCAAAACAAGTCTAACGTCTGCCATCTATACTAATAAATGTGTGCGTGCAAGCACGCCTGCGTGCGTGCGTGTGTGTGTGTGTCAGTGTGTGTCAGTGTGTGTCAGTGTGTGACAGTGTGTGACAGTGTGTGACAGTGTGTGTCAGTGTGTGTCAGTGTGTGACAGTGTGTGTCAGTGTGTGTCAGTGTGTGTCAATATGTGTCAGTGTGTCAGTGTGTGTCAATGTGTGTCAGTGTGTGTCATGTGTGTCAGGTGTGTCAGTGTGTGTCAGTGTGTCAATGTGTGTCAGTGTGTGTCAATGTGTGTCAGTGTGTGTCAGTGTGTCAATGTGTGTCAATGTGTGTCAGTGTGTGTACAGTGTGTGTCAGTGTGTGTCAATGTGTGTCAGTGTGTGTCAATGTGTGTCAGTGTGTGTCAGTGTGTGTCAGTGGTGTGTCAGTGTGTCAATTGTGTCAGTGTGTGTCAATGTGTGTCAGTGTGTGTCAGTGTGTGTCAAGTGTGTCAATGTCTCCTCCATAACTCCAAAACCATGAAACCTAGCAGTCTGAAACTTTGCAAGCATACTAAGAAAACTCCAAGGAAGTGCAAGAGTGAAAATTGGATGTTTGGGTTAATTAAAACACCCCTTTTGAAGATAATTAACGGCCTTATTTAATTATATCCTTCATCAGGCGATCCTCGGCCACCTCGCTTCCTGGGTCTTAAGGCGTTTTCTCGGAAACCTCGCCGGGGTCTTAAGCCGCCATGTTTTTTGGCCTACTACCTTGCCTTGACTTTGAACAGGCCGCAAGGATTTCTGAATGATAAAGTTGTTGTTTTTTCAGTTTCCTCACTCATATTATATTGAATGCCTGTTCATTGAATGCCTACGAATCGCTGGGTACATTGCAATGCTTAAGAACTCCGGGGACGTCAGTGTTCGTTGCTTTATTTCATTTCCTCATATGAATAACAGAATCTCTTTTACTCAGCGGAATTACAAAATTTAAGCTGCAGATTTTGAAAGTATTAGCAGTTCCATCTCCTAAAAAAGTGTTAATTTGTCCAATTTGGACATAGTTTGGACATTCGGACATCGCTTTCGCTTGCCAACCATTAAATTGGAGTGCTTGCTTGAGTACTTAAGCCGCTTGCCGAGCGCCCATAGTGGACGGCGGTGCAGTTCCTGTCCCGAAAGGGATGTACTGTTCACAGTTGCTGCAGGTCGAGCGTGTTCTGAATTCTGATCACGCGTTTTCGCGACAGCACGGATTTAAATCAACAACAACAACAACAACAACAACAACAACCATGCGGACATTGTTCTCTCGACCTCTATCTTCACAGGATAGGGCGTCACCCCACAGGGTTGCGTGACCGGTGTAAGGCTCCCGAGGATTTGGTTCAGGTTTTCTCTCTGCCCTCAGTACGATGAGCCCAGATGGCGTCCACTGCATTCTCTCCGTGTCATGGGGATCACGTGGTCAGGCTTGTCAGATGCGTTTTGCCATCTGACCCAGAAGCACCACTGTTTCTGTCGTCATTTTTAAAATTCATTAAAGAAACGGGGCGAGCAATATGAGCCTCCAGAGTCCTATCCATGTCTGAGGTGTTTTGGTGCGCGCTCTGAAATCGCAATTAAACTCCAAAAAGAGAGAAAGAACAACAACGCTCCGTCATTCAGAGCGAGTGGTTCGTGCTCCGTCATTCAGAGTGAGTGGTTCGTGCTCCGTCATTCTGAGTGAGTGGTTCGTGCTCCGTCATTCAGAGCGAGTGGTTCGTGCTCCGTCATTCAGAGTGAGTGGTTCGTGCTCCGTCATTCTGAGTGAGTGGTTCGTGCTCCGTCATTCTGAGTGAGTGGTTCGTGCTCCGTCATTCAGAGTGAGTGGTTCGTGCTCCGTCATTCAGAGTGAGTGGTTCGTGCTCCGTCATTCAGAGTGAGTGGTTCGTGCTCCGTCATTCAGAGTGGGTGGTTCGTGCTCCGTCATTCTGAGTGAGTGGTTCGTGCTCCGTCATTCTGAGTGAGTGGTTCGTGCTCCGTCATTCAGAGTGAGTGGTTCGTGCTCCGTCATTCAGAGTGGGTGGTTCGTGCTCTGTCATTCTGAGTGAGTGGTTCGTGCTCCGTCATTCAGAGTGAGTGGTTCGTGCTACGTCATTCTGAGTGAGTGGTTCGTGCTCCGTCATTCTGAGTGGGTGGTTCGTGCTACGTCATTCAGAGTGAGTGGTTCGTGCTCCGTCATTCTGAGTGGGTGGTTCGTGCTACATCATTCAGAGTGAGTGGTTTGTGCTACGTCATTCAGAGTGAGTGGTTCGTGCTACGTCATGCTGAGTGAGTGGTTCGTGCTCCGTCATTCAGAGTGAGTGGTTCGTGCTACGTCATGCTGAGTGAGTGGTTCGTGCTCCGTCATTCTGAGTGAGTGGTTCGTGCTCCGTCATTCTGAGTGAGTGGTTCGTGCTCCGTCATTCTGAGTGAGTGGTTCGTGCTCCGTCATTCAGAGTGAGTGGTTCGTGCTCCGTCATTCAGAGTGGGTGGTTCGTGCTCCGTCATTCTGAGTGAGTGGTTCGTGCTCCGTCATTCTGAGTGAGTGGTTCGTGCTCCGTCATTCAGAGTGAGTGGTTCGTGCTCCGTCATTCAGAGTGAGTGGTTCGTGCTCCGTCATTCAGAGTGAGTGGTTCGTGCTCCGTCATTCAGAGTGGGTGGTCGTGTCCGTCATTCTAGTGAGTGGTTCGTGCTCCGTCATTCAGAGTGAGTGGTTCGTGCTCCGTCATTCAGAGTGGGTGGTTCGTGCTCCGTCATTCTGAGTGAGTGGTTCGTGCTCGTCATTCAGAGTGAGTGGTTCGTGGTACGTCATTCTGAGTGAGTGGTTCGTGCTCCGTCATTCTGAGTGGGTGGTTCGTGCTACGTCCATTCAGAGTGAGTGGTTCGTGCTCCGTCATTCTGAGTGGGTGGTTCGTGCTACATCATTCAGAGTGAGTGGTTCGTGCTACGTCATTCAGAGTGAGTGGTTCGTGCTACGTCATGCTGAGTGAGTGGTTCGTGCTCCGTCATTCAGAGTGAGTGGTTCGTGCTACGTCATGCTGAGTGAGTGGTTCGTGCTCCGTCATTCTGAGTGAGTGGTTCGTGCTCCGTCATTCTGAGTGAGTGGTTCGTGCTACGTCATTCAGAGTGAGTGGTTCGTGCTACGTCATTCTGAGTGAGTGGTTCGTGCTACGTCATTTTGAGTGAGTGGTTCGTGCTACGTCATTCTGAGTGAGTGGTTCGTGCCACGTCATTCTGAGTGAGTGGTTCGTGCTCCGTCATTCTGAGTGAGTGGTTCGTGCTCCGTCATTCTGAGTGCGTGGTTCGTGATGAACACGATCCCCGACCGCATGAGAAATTCCAAGGTACAGAGGGAGATGGAGAATGTCCTGAAATGTTACAAGGAGGTTCCAAACAGAAAATCAAGACAGCACTCAAGTCTCCATGATGAAGTTCTTCAAGAAAAATAAATCCCAAGTGAATCGACCTCCATTTTCATCTTCTGAGCCTTCAACCTCAACTGGACAACCTGCCACACTGAATGTGCCTGCGACAAGCAATATGTACCGTATCCAACCCCATCATGACAACACTTGGAGAAAAGTAATTCATTTTAATGTTTTCATTTGTTATGAAGTGTTGTATATGTTGTATTTATGCAATGTTTACTGTTTTTTTTTCCCTCGTCGCTCCCCACTCCTCCTCACTCCCCACCCCTCCTCGGTCTCCCCACCTCCTCGGTCTCCCCCACCCTCTCACTCCCCACCCTCCTCGTCCCCCCCACCCTCCTCACTCCCCACCCCTCGTCGCTCCCCACCCCTCCTCACTCCCCCACTCTCCTCACTCCCCCACCCCTCCTCGGTCTCCCCACCCCTCCTCGGTCCTCCCCACCCCTCCTCACTCCCACCCCTCGTCGCTCCCCCACCCCTCCTCACTCCCACCCCTCCTCGCTCCCCACCCCCCTCACTCCCCACCCTCTCGGTCTCCCCCACCCTCCTCGGTCTCCCTAACTCCTCGCTTCTCCACCTCTCTCTCCCTCTCTTTTTCTCCCCCCCCCCCCCGCCAATCTTCGTATACCTGTCGTCCGGATGGTGGTTATATCCGGTAGGACCCTACCCTCACACTGCTTAACTTGCCCTCCCCTCATGTTACCTTCTTTTCCGCACGCCTCCTCGCTGCCCCTCCACGCCCCCCCCCCTCATTCCTCGT
>CM068964.1:24006450-24033702 GCA_035128595.1 Eptatretus atami | reverse complement strand
TGAGATATCTTGGCATGGTTACAATTGCTTCAAGCAGTTACTTCCAAGTTGAATTGCCTCTTCTGAACCTTTTTCTCCCATTGAACGGGTGGCCAGGTGGTGGAACTGTCAGGCCGATGGTGTCAAAGTTTAATGGGTGTTTCACAAGCTGTCTGTATTTGGGAACATTTGAGGCCTGGCTAATCCCTTCCTTACTTGAATTATGTTAGAGATTAAACCATGTAGTACTATAAGAATGCTAATGATAATAATAATAGTAGTAATAATAATCAGAATTATAATGAACAATAATAATAATAAAGGAAGCAAATTCTAACTCTGATGAAAAGTTTCCTTCAATGTGCTTTTCGAACCAATTTAGAATAAATGGTCATTCCATAATTGTGTGATGCCTATTAACTTTGAGATATTTTCCCCATCAGAAGTTTTGGATATAGTTTTAGGGACAGAAAACTTACAGAAATTAGGTTAGAGGTTATCTACTTATTACGTACACAAACTGGCAGATATTTGACTGCCTCCCGTAACCTCACGGTGTGTCCGATGTGGACATCATCACATGCTTCTTTTATCATGACTCACCTAATTGATACAAAATGCTCTGGTCTAAACCACCAAAAGGTAACGTGTACGAACGCGTCAAAAGTACAAATTCATCGTCTTCTGAAAACTGTGAATGGCTACTCAGCACGCTGACAAATCAATTTTATGATTGTCTTGAGTCTCGACCAAGTTATTATTGTGTTTGTAAAACCGGTTTCTTTGAGCATCATATATAACATTGAGAAACATCAGACTAGTAAACGATGTAATACAGACCAAAAGGGAATATGACCCTCAAGGAATCGGTGGCCATAAATGTATATCTCTGGATGTTTCATGGTGGTGTGTTTTATTTTGGGTCGAGCGATCATGTGTATGTCCGTGTAAATAAAATGATACAACAACGAGGGTAGCTCATCTAGCCCAGAAAAGCTTGGTGTTGGCTTAGTGGTTAGGGTGGCTGGTTTGGGGTCCCAGCGTCCTGAGTTCGAGCCACCGTGGCTGCTGAATTAACACCAGGAAGGGTTGACTCAGCCTGTCATCCTTCTGAGGTTGGTGAAATGAGCATCAGCGTATTGGGAAAGCGACACAGCATCAGTGGCACAGCCATGCTCGTGCCCCAACAAAATGATAGCTACCCGGAAAATGATAGCCAATCTGCCATACGCAAGAATAAGAAGATCTAGCCCAGAGTAGGTTTGAATCAAAATAGTCCTTAAGAGGACCACATTACTCCATCATCCCCTGGTGTAATCAGCAGGTCCAACCGTTTTTAAGAAATTAACGAGTAATACTAAATTAGATGGAAAAATAATGTTTCGGATCTACCGTCGGGTCGATTAATATCCACACTCTGGTGACACACCAAGGGATGACAAACAGATGCGTAGGTGGTTTGTATGTCCCAATCGCAACTCACTCAATGATTCATTCGGACCATATGACCAGTTAGTACCATGTGACTTCATGTACATGATGTTGTAAGTTCCCCACACGGAGGTGAAAAGTGTGATTTGGAGGTTTTAGAGTTTCTGAGATAATTAAGCACTTTTTCGAAAGTTGAACTTGCTAACAACCTTTGCAATAACCTCGACATGCTATGACTGTCACCAGAGGAAGAATGAAGATTTCGACAGATTCCGGCCAAATATGCGACCACGTTATGGTGGTTTGCAGCAAGCTTGAAGGCCTAAGGAATATGTATATATATATACATATATATATATATGTAGTTAAGGGGGAGATCCAGCAATTCACACATCTGGAGGGAAATGAACGGACATGAGATTAAATAAATAAACAAATTATGAGCACGTGATATTGAATGACTCAATACATACAGAGATGGATAGTTGAGTTTGAGGCTGAGGTGGTTGTTGACATTCGATAGGTTTGAATGAGGTTTCGGTGTTAAATGCTCCAAATAATGTTTTGATGAAGAGTAAGGTAGTTATCATCAGTAATCCAGCACTCTGATAACCACCAAATTGATAACCATCGCCATCTCGTGGTGGTCTATGAGGCCCTCTGGGTGTGCAAAGAACACACACACCTTCCTTGGTTTTCCCACCTTTTCCCTACTGTCAATGGAACCCATCTCTGGCTGAAATTTTCATGATTGGACATTCATGGGTTTTCAATGGAAGGTTTTCAGAGTTGGAGATCTATTGCGTTTCCACTGATGACGACGTTGGGAAATGTGGAGCTTCACCGCATACCGACTACCATTGATGTGATACATTATTAGCTGTGATCGTTTGGACTGTGCATTGAACTGTGTAATGGGATGATGATTGAGCCTGTGCCATTTGGAGAGTTACACCTGATCTTGAATAACATGTCTGTGATTGAGCATGGTCATGCTCCTTCGATCATCTCGTTGGGGGGGATAACATTAAAATAATTCCTGATGCCACTGGAAAGTTCCTCTTTGACATCTTATTATTTATCACTTGATCTATTTTGGCAAAGGAAAGAGAACTCCAAGATGGAAAAATTTCCTGATAACAGGCGTCGAGATTGGCAGGAATTGCGAGCAGGCTGGACCTGCCCAAATCCGTGAGTTATTACAAAGACGGCCATCTGTCTCAAGGACTTTTATGGCTCGATTGTAACCGCGTGATATACACCGGAATAGTGTGAGTTGGACATTGGAATGACCGACTGTGAATTGGTAAGATTAGGACACAGCGCGTGCCGCTGAAACCCCCTTTGGAGGATGAAGTGTGAACTCGCGTGGCAATCGGTGGGGGTCTGAGATTTGGTGAGAAGTTGCAAATAATGAGACGGTGGTGAAAGAAGGGGAGGAGGGGGAGAAGGTTATTGGGGTCATATACCACGTAGTGTAAATAAATAAACAAATAAATAAACAAATAACGTTTAACGTTGACTTCATGCTTCTGCCACCCCACCCCACCCACCCCGACCCCTGCACCCCCCCCCCCAGCCCAATCCAGCTTCGGAGGCGAGGCCAGGGAAGTGGAACATATACTAAAGAAGGCTCTTTCACATCCCATGGGTAAGCAGCGTGGACAAGAGCGCGTTAAAAGTGTCCATCAAACGTTGTACGGAGTCACATCGTCGAATAGCGCTTCGTGATGCGCTAAACCGTCGTTGCTGCGCACGCGGATGCGTCCCTTACGCGCGTCACACTTTCCCACGACTTCCTAAACATTTTGATTCTCGGCTGCTCTCAAGGACGATCATGATGATGACGATGATGATGATGATGATGATGCATTTTCACGGTGCGTTACTCGCACTGCAAGCGGCGTCGTGCGTCCCTCTGACCCCCTTCGCCTTGTCTCCCCAGCCAGCAGCCGCTCGGGTAAGCAAATCGACACTTTTCTGCGCCGAACTTCACGAAGTTTACTTTTTGTTTGAACTTGCGGCGTTGCCGCTTGATGGTCCTTTTGAGCTCACTTTCGGTGTCCCTGTGAGTGCTTTGTGTACATCCTGGTTTTTTTTTTTCTCTGCCATTTAGAACCCCCTCGTTCATATTCACACAAACGTTTTGCACAATTCGAGCATTTCCATCAAGGGGTAGTAATGCGCTTATGGAGGGTTATAAGCGCTCGATTTCCGCTGCGGTTCAGTCCGAGCCACAAAACCGCGTCTGCTCCGTATGACCAACCACACACTTAAAGTAATGCGACCAGGCCGGGCACACGGAGACTGTCTGTCGCCGGTTCCCGAAAAAATAAGAGGTTATCCCGGGTGTACCTCGGGGGAGAACAGCGTCTGCGGGGTTTCCAAACAGCCTGTTACCTGCATCATGCGAATTACCTGTGCGTTACGAGGCGCCGCGCCAGCAGCGTGTTAATTAACGTGTGCGCTGCCGAAACGGCTCCAGACCTCAATTTGCACCGCGTGGTGACCCGCACATTCCCCGGTAGGGCGATCTCCCCCATCGCCATCCGATCCTGCATGTTGACTCGAAGCCTCCTTTTTGTCTTGTCCGGCCGGATCGCTCCATCACGCAATTCAATTAGATAAGCAAACAGCCATGTGTGAGTTCTTGTCTCCCCGTCGTAGGGACCTATAAATTTGGCCCAAATCCTGGAACCTGTAAGTTGTTTTTTTAACCCAAAACGTAAATGCTCACATTCGCTCAGACGTTATGACCCCGTAAGAGCCCCTTTCCCTCCGCCTCTCCCAATCTAGATTAAGATGAAATTGCGATTCCGAATAGAATATTCAAGAAATTTATTCACATTGTTAACGCGCAGTCGAGCGTATACACTGAACACCTGTACACGCGTGTTCCAACGGAGGTGAGGGTTTGTGCACCTGATCACATCGAAACATTGTGCTAAATATATATAAGGCCTTTTGGAAGCGTTTCGCAGGGAGTTTAACTTTATCAATACATTAAGCAGCTCGCTTCTGCTTTAATTCCTGGCTTGCATCCCACCCACTGACACGAGGGGTTCCCAACGTGAATACATTTGATGCATCTGTTCGCCATCGTCACAAGGGGTCTGGAAGTTTTCTTGTTCTCATGAGCGATCATACGGAATGGCAGGGTGAAAATGGATGGCATTGTACCAAATATAATTCATTTGACTCTAAACCGCTTGCCTTATAGTCTGCCGAGAATAGGGTTGCTCTCACAAGTTCTCGATTTGGGGGTAACCCTCTCTCTCCCCCTCCACCCCGCCTGCCGACATCATCATCATTGTTGTTGTTCGTTAAAATCACACATACCAAGGAAGGCTTGCCAAATAGCTCGCAGATATTTTTGAGTAGGTAGAGTAACCTAATTTTTAAGTATTTTAAAGAATAGTGATGAAGTTATTTCAGATAATTCTGGTCCTCAGTTGGCAGGAAAGTTTGTGAACGAGGAGAGAACTGGTGGATGAATACTTATAAACATGGAATGAAACGGTAATCTGGAGGCACCGGAGCATTTCACGTGTTTAGTGCAATGAAGTTATGAGAATGTGACAAGTTTTCTGGATAACGTAAACTTTTGTTTCACTCCTTATTTGCCAGCTGTGCCACCACTGATATCATGGCTTGCACTTCATGCCACAATGATTGTACCATTTTATTGAGTGTGTAGGCAAGTGATTGACATGAATTAAATTCTGTTTGGTGTTGTGATGTGAAATCTGTGCGGACAAAGCGTGAGATTGACCACGTGATCTCGATTTGCTGGTTGCATCACGAGGGAGGCATGGCCAGGCCATTGATGCAGTGTCCTCACCTTCGGCAATAACATCACCCCATTAAACAAGCTCAAATGAGCTAAGATCCTGGTCCTCTTAATGATGACGTCATAAAAACGAATATGGCGTCATTGTGATTGTATCAGGTTTGTGATAAATTATCTGTGCTAATGCCCAGCTTGATTCCCGCAAACAAAATTCAAACAGCTTGCCTAGTTTCGGAGATAATGGAATAGGCGATTTCCATTAGCGGCGATATTATGACGTCAACTTTTTTTCTAGGAAGAATTTCCAAAATCGGAGATGGTTACTGCCTGCGCGTGGGCTTTCTGCATATACATGGCAAGTTTCACGAAGATCCGATGAAAACTCTGGTGTGAAACAAAAAAATGTCAAAAAATAGGAATGACGTCATAAAAATTGATATGACGTCATAGTGATGTAACATATTGTGGTAATTCATCTCTGCTAATGCCCCGTTCGATTCACGCAAACAGAATTCAAAAAGCTTGCCTAGTTTCGGAGATAATTTTTTAGGCGATTTCCTATAGCGGAGATATTTTGACGTCATAACTTTTTTTCTAGGAGGAATTTTCAAAATCGGAGATGGTTACTGTCTGCGCAGGGAATTTTTACATATATACGCCAAGTTTCAGGAAGTTTTGATGAAAACTGTAGGCTGTGAAACAAAAAAGTTTCACGAAGATCTGATGAAAACTCTGGGTTGTGAAACAAAAAATGTCAAAAAATAGGAATGACGTCATAAAAATTGATATGACGTCATAGTGATGTATCATATGTGCCTGAATTCATCTCTGCTAATGCCCTGTTCTCGAATGCCCTGCCCAAAAATTGCCTCGAAGAGTTTAACTTCAGGAACAATCAACAAGGAAGCGTGACATCATTTTGCTAGAACCAGATGGTACGTTTTGAAACATCTTCATGGTCTCCGCCTCTTGCCTGCCGGGGTCATGCTAAGCTCACCATTGTGTTCATCATCGTGTCCAACATCGTTCACCTTTGTGGTCCTTGTGACGTCACTTAGGTCCTTGCACTTCTGACACATTGTTTATCGAATGACATCGTCTTTATTGTACACATACCTTCTGATGTTGAACCTCACGACTCATTGAAATTGATGGAGTTGCTACGTCGTAGCGAATTCTGTAATTTTCTGGCCATGACTATGCCATAGATTTTCAAGGCCATAGGTCAAGGCCATAGATTAATAAATGATTTTTTTTTTTTTTAAGAAGTAATTTAATGTTAACCTCTATCAGCCTTTTTAACCTGAGTGGTATGTTTTAAATTTCCTTTCTTATCTTTGCGAATCCAGCAATTATGAGACGATTTTTTACTCAAATTCGTGACTTCTGTTGGTACAGATTTGTGGTCACCATTCAATGGAGTGGTTGTTGATTTAAGATTTTATGACCACACAGTGACATTCACACAAAACAGTTGCACGTGAAGTTTGGAAGGTTCGGGAATCATTTCAGAAGCATCTTCCGATGTATGATCTGATTCGGGTATTGGAATTAGTAAACGGTGATGCAACTTGTGAATGATGTGTAAGCTATTCAATGTCATTGTGCATCAACTAAGTGAAAACGTTTGTTTTTAATGTTTTTGCACTGTCCGTTTTCATCAACGTGTCGGAATATGATTTAACTTGATGTTATCCATCCTTCCTTCCTTCAATCCGACAATTCAAACTATCTGAACAAATCAAATCAAATTCTTCATTCATCTGAGATGATCGTTTCGGATGACATTGCATGAAATGTAGGTAATCAAGGTGTGATGTTGCAGGCACTACCCATCCAATTTATACCTTTTTTGTATCTACATTATATCCTTATACATAAGGAAGGATAGACACAAGGAACTTTATCAAATTAGGAGGCCATTTGGCCTATTATGCTTGTGCTACATCAACACCACAATTGCCCATCCATACTCTATCTACCTATACCAGTCCTACCAATGTCCATGTATCCCTCCATTGCCAATGCTTGTCTTCTGCTGCTCCAATCGGTTCATCTGGTCATATGCTTGTGAAAGTCAACATCTATCTGGCTATTCTCAGTGAGCTGCTTCAGCACCGGTGAGTCTGACAGTTCACTCAGGCAGATTGACAGGGACTTTAAGGAGCCATCTCTCTTCAGGACTGGTCTCCCATATCTACTGACCCTGATGTTAACTCAGCCTGGGAATTCCTACACACAAACCTGCTCTCTTTCTCATGCACAGATTCATCCCATCTCGTCTTCCATTTTACCACCCTTCTTCCCACCCATGGTATACTGAATCCTGTGGTGAGGCAGTTGCTCTGAAACAACTTGTCTTCACTTCCTGGAAGGCAAACCTGACCATTAGCAATCTCAGATCATTCCACGAATCCTGCAACAAGTGTGTGTTCTTTCTCAGGAGAGTCACAAAACAACATCTGTCCACTCTCAAGATTTAATTTTCAAACTTGTCTCCCTCTTCTAAAACCTGGTGGTGCATTAAGTCTCGCTTTGGTGCATGCTTCCCTGCATCCCTTCCCTCTTGCTTCCAAATTTTGTGTTCCCAACCCTTCACTCTCTGTACCCACCATAAACAGTCATACCCAACTGCTACTGGACTCTGTCTTTTTCACATGAGAATGTGGAGAAGTTTCTTGCAATCCTCGACTTTGATTCTGCAACTGGACCGTTACACATCAGCTCACATGCCCTAAAAACCTGCTCTGCTGCTCTTGCACATCCTCTCTCTGCTCTTTTAACCTGTCATTTGCCTGAAGGTCATCTTCCATCTGTTTGGAAATCAGCCAATATCACTGCATTATCTTAAAAAGGTACAAAAACTGATCCCCTTAACTACAGGCCCAACAGCTTATTTCTAATCATCAGCAAGGTCATGAAATCCATCATCACAGTTGATAGGAAATCCTTCCTTTTCTCAAAAAACCTCGTCTCAGATCATCAATTTGGTTTCAGACCAGGTCACTCTACCTTGAACATGCTGCTTCTACTCTTCCAACAATGGATGGAGGCCCATAATGTTAGGCATGAGATCTGGGCCATCTTTCTTGACATATCTCGAGCTTTTGATACAGTCTGGCATCCTGCATTGCACTCCAAACTCTTTGCCAATGACATCCAAGGCCAACTTCACACATGACTTACTGACTTCCTCTACTCTTGTAGCCAATGTGTGGCACTCAACAGGATCCTTTCAGCTCCTCTTCCTGTCAAGGCTGGAGTGCCCCAAGGAAGTGTTCTGGGCTCAGTCCGATCCCTGATCTTCATCAATGATCTATTTGACTCTCTGGAAAATCCTCTTTATCTATTTGCTGACGACTCCACCCTCTGCCATGACACCTCTCATCCTTCAGACAGGCAGACTGCAGCCTCTTCTCTCTCCAGACCTTGAAAAAAAATCACAAGCTCATCAAACACTTGGAATATGTCTTTCAACTCAAACAAATCTCTCTCTGTCTCTGACTCTATCTCTCCAACAGGGAAACCCTCCCATCTAACTTCTTAACAATACTGTTGAAGAAGTTCAGTCACTTAAACGTTTGGGTCTATCAGCCATGCTCTTTCTTGGGCAAACCACATTTCAAAGTTGGCCTGCAAAGCCAGCCGCCGACTGAGCATCCTCTGTCATACAGAGTCCTTTCTTGGCACAAATTAACTCCGATCCACCCACAAGGCATTCATCTACAGCTTGATGGAGTACTGCTCTCTTCTCCAGCCTGGTACCCCTGCGTCACACCTTTCTTAGCTTGATACATCACACCTCGCTTAGCATTAAAGCACACTTTTTCCACCTTCGTTTATACATCATAACCCACAACTTCCAAGTGAAAAACGAATTCCACAAATTTCAGAAAATTATTTACAAATACAAAACCAGAATAACTTGGTTGGATAAGTGCCCACCCCCCTGAGTTAGTACTTGGTGGAAGCACCTTTGACAGCAATTACAGCTGTGAGTTTGTTGAGATAGGTCTCTACCAACTTTGCACATCTTGATTGGGCAATATTTACCTTTTCTTCTGCACAAAACTAGTCAAGCTCAGTCAAGTTGCGTGGAGAGCCTTGATGAACAGCAATCTTCAAGTCATGGCACAGATTTTCGATTGGACTTAAGTCAGGGCTCTGACTGGGCCACTCAAGGACATTTATCTTTTTATCCCTCAGCCACTCCAGTATAGCTTTGGCGGTGTGCTTCAGGTCGTTGTCTTGCTGAAAGGTGAACTTCCGTCCAAATTTCAGCTTTCTTGCAGAGGGCAGCAGGTTTTCCTTGGATTTTAATGTATTTTGCTCCATCCTTTTTCCCTTCTATCCTGACAAGTACCCCAGCCCCTGCTGATGAGAAACATCCCCATGACATGATGCTGCCAGCACCATGCTTCACAGTAGGGATGGTGTTCTTTGGGTGATGTTCTGTGTTGGGTTTACGCCAATCGTAACGTTTTGCTTTTCGGCCACAAAGTTCCATCTTGGTTTCGTCAGACCACAAAACTTTTGCCAGATAGCTTTAGAATCTCTGGAGTGGTTTTTTGCATACCTCAAATGGGACTCAAGGTGGGCTTTTTTGAGTAATGGCTTCCTCCTTGCCACCCTACCGTGCAGGCCAGATTTGTGGAGTGCTTGGGATATTGTTGTCACATGCACATGGTGACCAGTCTTTGCCATAAAGACATGTAGCTCTTTCAAAGTTGCCAGTGTCCTCTTGGTGGCGTCTCCGATCAGACTCCTCCGTGTTTGGTCAACCAGTTTGAAGGGATGGCTTGATCTAGGCAGGGTTTTAGTGGTACTATACGCCTTCCACTTCTTAATGATTGTGTTAACTGTACTCCAAGGGATATTCAAGGCCTTTGAAATATTTTTATATACATCCCCTGATCTGTGCCTTTCCATAACTTTATCCTGGAGGTCTTTTGAAAGCTCCTTTGTGCTCATGGTTGAGTCTTTGCTGTGAAATGCACTATTCAGCAGATGAAACTGACAGGAACAGCTGATTTTATTCTGAAATAATCAGAATCACTACAATTTAACACAGTTGGAAGCCAACTAATTAAGTGTGTGATTTTGAAGGTGATTGTTTACACCTGAGCTCATTGCCCTTGCCGGAGGAGAGGGTATTGCAGTTGGGTCCGTTTATTACTTACGAAATCTAAAGATTTCGTAAGTATATTGATGACTTCCGTCCTCTGTTTTGTGTGTTTGTTTGTTACATAAGAAATCAAAGATTTCGTAAGTATATTGATCACTTCCGTTTCTGTGTTTGTTTGTTTGTTTGTATGTTTGTTTGTTTGTTACTTACGAAATCTTTAGATTTCGTAAGTATATTGATGACTTCCGTTTCTGTTTGTTTGTTTGTTTGTTTGTATGTTTGTTTGTTGTTTGTAGGCACGATAACTCGAGAACGGAAGAAGCTACCAATGTCAAATTACACCAATTGATTCAGGAGGGGGATGGCAAGTGCTGATTAGATTTTGGTCGAAATCGGTCAAAGGTCAAGGTCACAGTGAGGTCAAATATTCGATTTTTGATGTTTGGTACAGATAACTCGAGAACGGAAGAAGCTACCAAGTCAAATTAAACCACGTGATTCAGGAGGGTGATGGCTAGTGCTGATTAGATTTGGTCAAAATCGGTCAAAGGTCAAGGTCACAGTGAGGTCAAACATCCAAAAAATGATAACTCGAGAACGGAAGAAGCTACCAATGTCAAATTACACCATGTGATTCAGGAGGGTGGTGGCTAGCGCTGATGAGATTTTGGTCAAAATCGGTCAAAGGTCAAGGTCACAGTGAGGTCAAACATCCAAAACATTCGATTTATGATGGTTTGGTACAGAATCATCGTAGAAACTTCTGGTTTGCGTCGCTACCTCTCTAGAGACAGCTTTTATTAGACAAGGTCAGAGGTCAAGTTGACGATTTCGTAAGTACCAGTCTATGACTGCTTGTTTGTTTGTTGTTTGTTTGTTTGTAGGCACGATAACTCGAGAACGGAAGAAGCTACCAATGTCAAATTACACCACGTGATTCAGGAGGGTGATGGCTAGTGCTGATTAGATTTTGGTCAAAATCGGTCAAAGGTCAAGGTCACAGTGAGGTCAAATATTCGATTTTTGAATGTTTGGTACAGATAACTCGAGAACGGAAGAATCTACCAATGTCAAATTACACCACATGATTCAGGAGGTGATGGCTAGTGCTGATTAGATTTTGGTCAAAATCGGTCAAAGGTCAAGGTCACAGTGAGGTCAAACGTCCAAAAAATGATAACTCGAGAACGGAAGAAGCTACCAATGTCAAATTACACCACGTGATTCAGGAGGGTGATGGCTAGTGCTGATTAGATTTTGGTTAAAATCGGTCAAAGGTCAAGGTCACAGTGACGTCAAACATTCGATTTATGATGGTTTGGTACAGAATCATCGTATAAACTTCTGGTTTGCGTCGCTACCTTCTCTAGAGACAGCTTTTATTAGACAAGGTCAGAGGTCAAGTTGACGATTTCGTAAGTACCAGTCTATGACTGCTTGTTTGTTTGTTTGTTTGTTTGTAGGCACGATAACTCGAGAACGGAAGAAGCTACCGATGTCAAATTACACCACGTGATTCAGGAGGGTGATGGCTAGCACTGATTAGATTTTGGTCAAAATCGGTCAAAGTCAAGGTCACAGTGAGGTAAAACATAATTCCGTAAATTAATGTGGAGAAATGGAGTATTTTTGCTTCGCTCGACGTTACGAGTTCGTTTTAACTTTGATTTTAATTTTGTCTTCGGTTTTTGCGATCGCTTAGGACGCTTAAAACTCGGTGTCGAAATTCTGGTAAAAATCGGATGTTTTGGAGACGTTTTAAGATTGTATAAAAATATTTCACTCGACCCGTCACGGGGGCGTCCCATGATGCAGTGCGCTCGAGCAGACGCGTCGTTGAGTTACGTTAAGGTTTTCCGTGTGCGCTGAGGTGTTTTCGATAAAGATGGTGTTTAAAATTCATTTTTTATCCCAATAAAGTTATCGTCGCATGCCTGACTTGCTGAGCCGTCGGATATGTAAAGATTGTTGGTGGATGGCTGAATATTACGGTTTTGTGACTTTGATAAAATAATATAAATAATTGCGTGGAGAAATGGGGATTTTTGCTTCGCTCGACGTTACGAGTTCGTTAACTTCGATTTTAATTTTGTCTTCGGTTTTTGCGATCGCTTAGGACGCTTAAAACTCGGTTGTCGAAATTCTGGTAAAAATCGGATGTTTTGGAGACGTTTTAAGATGTATTAAAAATATTTCACTCGACGCGTCACGGGTCGTCCCATGATGCAGTGCGCTCGAGCAGACGCGTCGTTGAGTTACGTTAAGGTATAATTGCGTGGAGAAATGGAGATTTTGCTTCGGTCGACGTTACGATTTTTGATGGTTTGATACAGAATCATCGTAGAAACTTTTGGTTTGCGTCGCTACCTTCTCTAGAGACAGCTTTTATTAGACAAGGTCAGAGGTCAAGTTGACGATTTCGTAAGTACCAGTCTATGACTGCTTGTTTGTTTGTTTGTGTGTTTGTTTGTTTGTTTGTAGGCACGATAACTCGAGAACGGTAGAAGCTACCAATATCAAATTACACCACGTGATTCAGGAGGTGATGGCTAGCGCTGATTAGATTTTGGTCAAAATCGTCAAAGGTCAAGGTCATAGTGAGGCAAACATAATTCCGTAAATCATGTGAGAAATGGAGTATTTTTGCTTCGCTCGATGTTACGAGTTCGTTTAACTTCGATTTTATTTTTGTCTTCGGTTTTTGCGATCGCTTAGGACGCTTAAAACTCGGTTGTCGAAATTCTGGAAAATCGATGTTTTGGAGACGTTTTAAAGATTGCTATAAAAAATATTTCACTCGCGCGTCACGGGTCGTCACGTGATGCAGTGTGCAATTCCGTAAATTAATGTGGAGAAATGGAGTATTTTTTTGCTTCGCTCGACGTTATGAGTTCGTTTTAACTTCGATTTAAATTTTGGCTTCGGTTTTTGCGATCGCTTAGGACGCTTAAAACTCGGTTGTCGAAATTCTGGTAAAAATCAGGGTCGTTTTTCCCATGGATGGCCATTGCGCTCGAGAGCCAGACGTCCACGGGTCTCCCTGATGGCATTTTCCGCTTCGAAAGGCAAGACTGTCGTTGATTGGGACAAGTTTTTGCCATGGGAGGGAAATGGGAGATTTTGCTTTCGTCATTGTTTACCGAGTTCCGTATTTTAAACCTCGATTTTTAATTTTTGTCTTCGGTTTTTGCGATCGCTTAGGACGCTTAAAACCTTCGGTTGTCGAAATTTCTGTAAAAATTCCGGATGTTTTGGAGACGTTTTAAGATTGTATAAAAAAAAAATATTTCACTCGGAAAGCGTCAGGGTCGTCCCATGATGCATTGCGCTCGAGAGCAGTCAACGGTCGTCCCATGATGCAGTTGCGCTCGAGAAGACAGCGTCGTTGAGTGACGTTAGGTTTTTGCATGGAGAAAATGGAGCATTTTTTGCTTCGCTCGACGTTTACGGTTCGTTTTACTTCGATTTAATTTTGTCTTCGGTTTTTGCGAATCGCTTAGGACGCTAAAAAATCGGTTTTTGTCGAAAATTTCTGGAACATCACGATGATTGGGAACGTATATATCTATTGTTAAAAATAAAATAAAGGTTCTTTTTATCCAAATTCTTTCTTGACAAGTAACACCCTATTATCGGGCAATAATTTTCCCATGCTGGTACGAAAATCACTTTAAAAAAAAAAAATGGAATTTTATAGAAAAATCTAGTTGTTTGCTGGGGGACTCATATCTGCAAAAAAACCACAGGTAAAAATTCGTAGGGGACCACCAATGAATTTCAAAATCAAGCCCCTTGGGGGTTCTGGGGACTGGATTCATCTTTTTGATTAAGGAAACAAGGTCAAGGGGTTTTCAACGTTTTGGATTGATTTCGTTAAGTACAGTTCTATGACTGCTTGGTTTGTTAATTGTTGTTTGTAGGCCACATAAACTCGAGAACGTAAGAAAAACTACCAATCAATACCACCAAACGGTTGATTTCAGGAGTTTTGATGGCTATGTGATTAGATTTTGTTTCAAAATTCGGTCCAAAAATCAAGTCCACAGTTGAGGTTTCAAATATTTCTTTCTTATGTTTGTAGAGATAACTCGAGAACGGAAAGAAGCTACCAATGTCAAATTACACCACGTGATTCAGGAGTGGATGGCAGTTGCTGATTAGATTTTGGTTTCAAAATCCTCAAATCAAGGTCAACGTGAGGTCAAACATTCGATTTGATGGTTTTGAAGATAACTCCGAACGGAAGAAGCTCCAATGTTCAAAATTACCACCCACGTGATTCAGGACGTAAGCCAGTGCCTTGATTACATTGGTCAAAATCGGTCAACGTCAGGTCCAGGTTTTTGAGGTTCAACACATTCGATTTTTTTGATGGTTTGGTACAGAATCAGTAAGAAACTTTTCTGTTTGCGTCCTACCTTCTCTAGGAACAGCTTTATTAGACCAAGGTCAGAGGTTCAAGTTGACGAATTCGGTAAGTACCGTCTATGACTGCTTGCTTAATCTAATTGTCATTTGTGCTTGTTTCTGTTGTTTGTTTGTTTGTATGTTGTTGTTTGTGGGGCACGATAACTCGAAACGGGAAGAAGCTTACCAATGTCAAATTAAATCACGTGATTCGGAGGGTGATGGCTAGGCGTGATTAGATTTTGGTCAAATCGGTAAGGTCAAGGTCACAGTTGAGGTAAAACATAATTCCGTAAATTAGTGAAGGAAATTGGAGTATTTTTGCTTCGCTCGACGTTACGAGTTCGTTTTAACTTCGATTTTAATTTGTTCTTCGGTTTTTGCGATCGCTTCGGATGCTTAAACTCGGTTGTCGGAATTCTGGATAAAAATCGGATTTTTGGAGACGTTTAAGATTGATAAAAAAATATTTCACCGAAGCGTCAAGGGTCGCATGATGCAGTGCGGCTCGCGAGCAGACGCCACGGGTCGTCGGTCCCATGATTGGCAGTGCGCTCAGGCAAGACGCGTCGTTGAGTCACGTTAGGTTTTCCGTGTGCGCGTGGACGGTTTTTCAATAAAGATGGTGTTTAAAAGTCATTTTTTATCCCAATAAAGTTATCGTCGCATGCCTGACTCGCTGAGCCGTCGGATTATGTAAAGATTGTTGGTGGATGGCCGAATATTACGGTTTTGTGACTTTGATTAAAATAATATTAAATAATTGCGTGGAGAAATGCCGATTTTTGCTTTGCTCGACGTTACGAGTTCATTTTAACTTCGATTTTATTTTGTCTTCGTTTTTGCGATCGCTTAGGACGCCTTAAAACTCGGTTGTCGAAATTCTGGTAAAAATCGGATGTTTTATGAGATTAGTCGGGTGTCGTATCTGAGGTATTATGCACTGAAGATTATGCTAATGAGGGGATTGTAACACCAGATTACGCCGCTCGTTTGCGTCGCTACCTTCTCTGAGACAGCTTTTATTAGACAAGTCAGAGGTCAAGTGACGATTTCGTAAGTCCAGTCTATGACTGCTTGGTTGTTGTTGTTTGTTTATGGCACGATTTAACTTCGAGAACGGAAGAAGCTACAATGTCAAATAATCACGTGATTCAGGAGGGTGATGGCTAGGCTGATTAGATTTTGGTTCAAAATCGGTTCAAAGGTTCAAGGTCACAGTGAAGGTCAAAAATATCGAATTTTGATTGGTTTTGGTAACAGAAATCGAAAACGGAAAAAAGAAGCTTACCAAATGGTTCCCAAAAAATACACCACGTGATTTCAGGAGGGATGGGTATTTTGTGATTTAGATTTTGGGTTTGTTTCCCAAAATCGGTTCCAAAGGTCAAAGGTCAACAGTGAGGTCAAAATCCAAAAAATGATAACTCGAGAACGAAAGAAGCTACCAAATGTCAAATTACACCACGTGATTCGGAGGTGTGGGCTAGCGCTGATTAGATTTGGTCAAAATCGGTCAAAGTCAAGTCACAGTGAGGTAAATCCAAAACATTCGATTTTTTGATGGTTTGGTACAGAATATCGTAGAACTTCTGGTTTGCGTCGCTACCTTCTCAGAGACACGCTTTTATTAGACAAGGTCAGAGGTCAAGTTGACGATTTCGTAGTAACCATGTCTATTGAACTGCATTTGTTTTGTTTGTTTGTTTTGTTGTGTTTGTAGGCACGATAACTCGAACGAAGAAAGCTACCAATGCAATTAACACCACGTGATTCAGGGGGTGATGGCTAGGCTGATTAGATTTTGGTCAAAATCGGTCAAAGGTCAAGGTCACAGTGAGTCAAACATAATTCCGTAAATTAACTGGAGAAATGTGAGTATTTTGCTTCGCTCGACGTTACGAGTTCGTTTTAACTTCGATTTTATTTTGTCTTCGGTTTTTGCATCGCTTCGGATGCTTAAAACTCGGTTGTCGAAATTCTGGTAAAAATCGGATGTTTTTGGAGACGTTTTAAGATTGTATAAAAAAATATTTTCACGTCAAGCGTCAAGGTCGTCCCATGATGCATTGCGCTCGAGAACGTCACGGGTCGTCCATGATGCATGCGCTCGAGCAGACGCGTCGTTGATGACAAAAGGTTTTGCATGGAGAAATGGAGATTTTGCTTCGCTCGACGTTACGAGTCGTTTTAACTTCGATTTTAATTTTGTCTTCGGTTTTTGCGATCGCTTAGGACGTTAAAACTCTCGTTGTCGAAATTCTGGTAAAATCGGATTTTGGAGACGTTTTAAGATTGTATAAAATATTTCACTCGAAGCGTCAAGGGTCGTCCATGATGCATTGCGCTCGAGCAACGTCACGGGTCGTCCCATGATGCATTGCGCTCGAGCAGACGCCGTCGTTGATTGCGAAATTTGGCATGGAGGAAAATGGAGATTTTTGCTTCGCTCGACGTTACGAGTTCGTTTTAACTTCGATTTTAATTTTTGTCTTCGGTTTTTGCGATCGCTTAGGACGCTTAAAACTCGGTTGTCGAATTCTGGTAAAAATCGGATTTTGGAGACGTTTTAAGATTGTATAAAAAAATATTTCACTCGAAGCGTCAAGGGTCGTCCCATTGATTGCATGTTTGCGCTCGAGCAGGACGTGCCCCGACAGGTCGGGTCCCATGCATGCTGTGCGCTCGAGCAGACATGTCGTTGAGTGACGTTAAGGTTTTGCATGGAGAAATGGAGATTTTTGCTTCGCTCGACGTTACGAGTTCGTTTTTACTTCGATTTTAATTTTGTCTCGGTTTTTGCGATCGCTTAGGACGCTTAAAACTCGTTGTCGAAAATTCTGGAACAGCGATGAATAAACTTGATTATTAAATAAATAATAAGTTTTATCAGATTCTTCTTGAAAAAGTAATACACCTATTATTCTGGCATATCCTGCTGGTACTGAATCACTTTAAAAAAAAAAAAAAAAAGGTTTTTATAAGAAATCTAGTTTTTGTCTGGGACTCATTATCTGCAAACCACAGTGTAAAATCGTAGACCACAATGAATTCAGAATTTCAAGCTCCCCTGGGCTTCTGACTTATTTTCATGCTGTTATTAGACCAAGGTCAGAGGTCAAGTGTGATTTCGTTTAAATGTAAACAGTCTATGGACTGCCTTGTTTTGTATGTTTGTTTGTTTGTAGGCACGATAACTCGAGAACGGAAGAAGCTACCAATGTCAAATTACACCACGTGATTCAGGGAGGTGATGGCTAGTGCTTGATTTTAGATTTGTTTTCCAAATCGGTTCAAAGGTCAAGTCACCATGAGGTCAAATATTCGATTTTGATGGGGTTTTGTACAATAAACTCGAGAACGGGAAGAAAGCTACCAATGTCAAATTACACCACGTGATTCAGGGACGGTGATGGAGTGCTGCAATTAGATCTTGGTCGAAAATCAGTTCCAAAGGGTCAAGGTTCACAGTTAGGTCAAATATTTGATTTTTTGATGTGTTTGGTTACAGTTTAACTCGAGGAACGGGAAGAAGCTACCAATGATCCAATTACACCCACCGGTGATTTCAGGGACGGTGGGATGGCTAGTTTGCTGATTACATTTGGTCAAAATCGTCAAGGTCAAGGTCACGTGAGGTTCAAACATTTTCGATTTTGTGTTTGTACAAGAAATCATCGTCATAGAAAATTCTGGTTTTGACGTCGTACCTTTCTCTAAGACAGCTTTATTTAGAACAGGTGTCAGAGGCATTCAAGTTGGGACGATTTTGTTAAGTAACGTAGTTCTATGACAGGTTGTTAGTTTTACGGAATTAGATTTTCGTAAGTATATTGAATGACCTTTCGTTCTGTAGTGTTTGTTTGTTGTTTTGGTATGTTGTTGTTGTTTGTAGGCCACGATTTAACTCCAGAAAGGAAAACGGGGAGGAAGCTTCCCAATGTTCAAATTACTCACGTGATTTCAGGGGAAGGTGGGATGGCTAGCGGCATTTTAAAAGATTTGGTTTCAAAAATCGGTTCAAAGGTCAAGTTCACCAGTGAGTGGTCAAAAACATTAAATTCCGTAAATTAACGTGAGAATGTGAGTATTTTTGCTTCTGCTTCGACGTGCGTTACGAGTTCGGTTTTAACTCGATTTTATTTGGTTCTGTCGGTTTTTGCGGATCGGCTTCGGGATGCTAAAAAAAACCCGGTTGCGAAAAAATTTTCTGGTAAAAAAAAATTTCGGATGTTTTTGGAGATGTTTTAAGGATTGTTATAAAAAATATTTCACTCGAGCGTCAAGGGTTTCGGTCCGATGAAGCAGTCGGGCTCGAAAGCAGAGCGTCACGGGGTCGTCTTCCTGATGCCAGTGCGGGGTCGAGAGACGCGTGTATGAGTCAGTTTACGGTGTTTCGTGTGGCGGTGACGTGTTTTTCAGATAAAGATGGTGTTAAAAATCATTTTTTATCCCAAATAAAGGTTATCGTGCATGCCTGATTCGCTGACCGTCGGATTATGTAAAGATTGTGGGTGGATTGGTCCGAATATTACGTTGTGATTGAAAAATAATATTAATTCCGTAAATTCATGTGGAGAAATGGAGTATTTTGCTTCGCTCGACGTTACGAGGTCGTTTTAACTTCGATTTTAATTTTGTCTTTGGTTTTTGCGATCGCTTAAGACGCTTAAAACTCGGTTGTCGAAATTCTGGTAAAAATCGGATTTTTTGGAGACGTTTTAAGAGTGTATAAAAAATATTTCACTCGACGCGTCACGGGTCATCACGTGGTGCAGTGCGCTCGAGCAGACGCGTCTCACGGTCGTCCGATTGATGCATTTGCGCTTCGAGCAGCGCGTCGTTGATAGTTGACGTTAATGTTTGCATGTAAGAATGGTAGATTTTTGGCTTCGTCCGCGACGTTACGAGTTTCCGTTTTAACTTTCGATTTTTAATTTTGTCTTCGGTTTTTTGCGATGCTTAGACGGCTTTAAAACTCGGTTGTCGAATCTGGTAAAATCGGATTTTTGGAGACGTTTTAAGATTGTATAAAAAAATATTTCACTCGAAGCGTCAGGTCGTCCCTCAGATGCATTGCGGCTCGAGCAGACGTCACGGGTCGTCCCATATGCATTGCGCTCGAGCAGACGTCACGGGTCGTCCCATGATGCAGTGCGCTCGAGCAGGACATGTCGTTGAAGTGACGTTTAAGTTTGCATGAGAAATGGAGATTTTTGCTTCGCTCGACGTTACGAGTTCGTTTTAACTTCGATTTTAATTTTGTCTTCGGTTTTTGCGATCGCTTAGGACGCTTAAACTCGGTTGTCGAAATTCTGAACAGCGATGAATAAACTGATATATATAATAAATAATAAGTCTTTTATCAGATTCTTCTGAAAATAATACACCTATTATCTGGCATATCCTGTGGTACTGAATCACTTTTAAAAAAAAAAAGAAATGGAAATTTTTATAAGAAATCTAGTTTTTGTCTGGGCTCATTATCTGCAAACCACAGTGTAAAATCGTAGACCACAATGAATTCAGAATTCAAGCTCCCCTTGGGCTTCTGACTGTATTCATGCTTATTAGACAAGGTCAGGTCAAGTTGACGATTTCGTAAGTACCAGTCTAATGACTGCTTGTTTGTTTTAGTTGACGATAACTCGAGAAGAAAAGCTAACCATGTCAAAATTAACACCACGTATTCAGGAGGGTATTGGCTATGTGATTAGATTTTGTATGTTTGTGGTTGTTTTTTGATGGTTTTTGGTACAGAATAACTCGAGAAACGGAAGAGCTCCCAATGTCAAATTACACATCGTTGATTTCAGGAGGGTGAATGGCTAGTGCTGATTAGATTTTGTCAAAATCGGTTTCAACGGTCAAGGGTCACATACATTCGATTTTGAATGGTTTTGGTTACAGATATCGTAGAAACTTCTTTGGTTTGCGTCGCTCCTTCTCGAGAGACAGCTTTATTAAACAAGGTCAGAGGTAAGTTGACCGATTTCGTAAATACAGTCTATGACTGCTTTGTTTTTGTTATTAGAAATCTAAGTCGTAAGTATATGATTGCTCCCGTTCTGTTTTTGTTTTGTTTGTTGTTGTTTGTAGGCACGATAAAAATCGAGGAACGAAGAAGCTACAATTGCCAATTTACACCAGCGTGATTCTGAAGGGTGTGAGTAGCGCTGTTAGATTTTTGGTCAAAATCGGTCAACGGTCAGAGGTTCGGTGAGGTCAAATTCGATTTGAGGTTGACAGAAAATAACTCGAGACGGAAAGAAGCATACATGTCAATTACACCGTCGATTCAGGGTGAATGGCTAGTGCTGATTAGATTTTTTGTCAAATCGTCAACGGTCAAGGTCAAGGTGAGTTTCAAACATTCGCTATTTTTTGATGGTTTTGGTACACGAATCAATCGTAAAACTTTCTGGTTTGCGTTCGCTATTTCTAGAGACAGTTTAATTAGAACAAGTCAGAGGTCAGTGAACGATTTCGTAAGTACCGTCTATTGAATGCTTGTTTGTTTGTTTGTTTGTTTGTGGCGATAACTCGAGAAAAACGGAAAAGCTACCAATGTCAATTACACCACGTGAATTCAGGAAGGTTTTTGATGGCTAGTGGCTGATTATGATTTTGGTCAAATCTCGTTCCAACGGTCCAGGGTCACGCGTGAGGTCAAAATTCGATTTTGATGTTTGGTACAGATAACTCGAGACGGAAGAAGGTACCAATGGTCAAATTACACCAACATGATTTCAGGATTTGGGGTGACTCAGGTCTAGTTCGTCTCGATTGAATTTTACGATCTAAAATTTCGGTCAAGTCAGGTAACGGGAGTGTTGCAAACATTTGGATGTTTGTTATGTGTTTGTAGACAGATAACTCGAGAACGGAAAGAGAAGCTACAATGTCAAATTTACACACGTGATTCAGGAGGGTGATGGCTATGACGTGATCTAGCTTGATTAGATTTTGTCAAAATCGGTCAAAGGTCAAGGTCACAGTGAGGTCAAACATAATTCCGTAATTAACGTGAGAAATGGAGTATTTTTTGCTTCGCTCGACGTTACGAGTTCGTTTTAACTCGATTTAATTTGTCTCAGTTTTTGCGATCGCTTAGGAGCTTAAAACTCGTGTTCGAAATTTGGTAAAAATCGGATGTTTTGGAGACGTTTTAAGATTGTATAAAAAATATTTCACTCGAAGCGTCAAGGGTCGTCCCATGATGCCATTGCGCTCGAGCAGACGTCACGGGTCGTCCATGATGCATTGCGCTCGAGCAGACGCGTCGTTGATTGACGTAAGGTTTTGCATGGAGAAATGGAGATTTTTGCTTCGCTCGACGTTACGAGTTCGTTTTAACTTCGATTTTTAATTTTGTCTTCGGTTTTTGCGATCGCTTAGGACGCTTAAAACTCGGTTGTCGAAATTCTGGTAAAAATCGGATGTTTTGGAGACGTTTTAAGATTGTATAAAAAAATATTTCACTCGAAGCGTCAAGGGTCGTCCCATGATGCATGGCGCTCGAGCAGACGTCACGGTCGTCCCATGATGCAGTGCGCTCGAGCAGAGTCACGGTGTCCCATGATGCAGTGCGCTCGAGCAGACATGTCGTTGAGTGACGTTAAGGTTTTGCATGGAGAAATGGAGATTTTTGCTTCGCTCGACGTTACGAGTTCGTTTTAACTTCGATTTTAATTTTGTCTTCGGTTTTTGCGATCGCTTAGGACGCTTAAAACTCGGTTGTCGAAATTCTGGAACAGCGATGAATAACTGATATATATAATAATAATAAGTCTTTTATCAGATTCTTCTAAAAAGTAATACACCTATTATCTGGCATATCCTGCTGGTACTGAATCACTTTAAAAAAAAAAAAATGGAATTTTTTATAAGAAATCTAGTTTTTGTCTGGGACTCATTATCTGCAAACCACAAGTGTAAAATCGTAGACCACAATGAATTCAGAATTCAAGCTCCTCCTTGGGCTTCTGACTGATTCATGCTTTTATTAGACAAGGTCAGAGTCAAGTTGATGATTTCGTAAGTACCAGTCTATGACTGCTGTTTGTTTGTTTGTTTGTTTGTAGGCACGATAACTCGAGAACGGAAGAAGCTACCAATGTCAAATTACAACCACGTGATTCAGGAGGGAGATGGCAGTGCTGATTAAGATTTGGTCAAATCGGTCAAAGGTCAAGGTCACAGTGAGGTCAAACATAATTCCGTAAATTAACGTGGAGAAATGGAGTATTTTGCTTCGCTCGACGTTACGAGTTCGTTTTAACTTCGATTTTAATTTTGTCTTCGTTTTTGCGATCGCTTGGACGCTTAAAACTCGGTTGTCGAAATTCTGGTAAAAATCGGATGTTTTGGAGTTTTAAGATTGTATAAAAAAATATTTCACTCGAAGCGTCAAGGTCGTCCCATGATGCATTGCGCTCGAGCAGACGTCACGGGTCGTCCCATGATGCATTTGCGCTCGAGCAGGACGCGTCGTTGATTGACGTTAAGGTTTTGCATGGAGAAATGGAGATTTTTTGCTTCGCTCGACGTTACGAGTTCGTTTTAACTTCCGATTTTAATTTTGTCTTCGTTTTTGCGATCGCTTAGGACGCTTAACTCGCGTTGTCGAAATTCTGGAACAGCGATGAATAACTGATATATATTATAATAAATAATAAGTCTTTTATCATGATTCTTCTGAAAAGTAATACACCTATTATCTGGCATATCCTGCTGGTACTGAGTCACTTAAAAAAAAAAAATGGAATTTTTATAAGAATCTAGTTTTTGTCTGGGACTCATTATCTGCAAACCACAGTGTAAAATCGTAGACCACAATGAATTCAGAATTCCAAGCTCCCCTTGGCTTCTGACTGATTCATGCTTTTATTAGACAAGGTAGAGGTCAAGTTGATGATTTCGTAAGTACCAGTCTATGACTGCTTGTTACTTACGAAATCTAAAGATTTCGTAAGTATGATATGATTTCCGTTTCTGTTTGTTGTTTTTTGATGTTTGTTGACTAGTTTGTAAGTTTGATGCTCCGTTTGTGTTTGGTAGTTGTAGCACGATAACTCGAGAACGGAAGAAGCTACCAATGTCAAATTACATCACGTGATTCAGGAGGGTGATGGCTAGTGCTGATTAATTTTGGTCAAATCGGTCAAAGGTCAAGGTCACGGTGGGTCAAACCATTTCAGATTTTTGATGGTTTGGTCAGATATATCGCAGAAACTTCTGGTTTGCGTCGCTACCCTTCTCTATGAGACAGCTTTTATTAGACAAGGTCAGAGTCAAGTTGACGATTTCGTAAGTACTAGTCTAATGACTGCTTGTTTTGTTTGGTTTTGTATGTGCAACGATAACTCGAGAACGGAAGAAGCTACCAATGTCAAATTACAACACGTGATTCAGGAGGGTGATGGCTAGTGCTGATTAGATTTGGTCAAAATCGGTCAAAGGTCAAGGTCACAGTGAGGTCAAAATTCGATTTTTGAATGGTTGGTACAGATAACTCGAGAACGGAAAACTACCAATGCCAAATTACACATGATTCGGAGGTGATGCAGGCCTGATCAATTTGGTCATTATCGTCAAAGGTCAATGTACAGTGAGGTCAACATCCAAAAAATGTACTCGAGGAACGTAAGAAGCTACCAATGTCAATTACACATGATTCAGGAGGGTGGTGGCTAGCGCTGATTAGATTTTGGTCAAATCGGTCAAAGGTCAAGGTCACAGTGAGGTCAAACTCAAACATTCGATTTTGATGGTTTGGTACAGAATCATCGTAGAAAACTTCTGGTTTTGCGTCGCTACCTTCTCTAGAGACAGTTTTATTAGACAAGGTCAGACGGTCAAGTTGAACGATTTCCTAAGTACCATCTTATGACTGCTTTTGTTTACTTCGAATCTAGATTTTCGTAAGTATATTGATGATCCGTTTCGTTTGTTTACTTGATTGTTTATTGTGTACGTTTTTGTTTGTTTGTTTGTTTGTTTTGTAGCACATAACTCGAGAAGGAAGAAGCTACAATGTCAAATTACACACGTGATTCAGGAGGGTGATGGCTAGCTGATTAAGATTTTGGTCAAAATCGTCAAAAGGTCAAGGTCAACAGGTGAAGGTCGCAAACATAATTTCCGTAAATTAGACGTGGAAGAAAATGGGAGGTTATTTTGCTTCGCTCGACGTTAGAGTTTCGTTTTAACTTCGATTTTAATTTTGTCTTCGTTTTTGCGATCGCTTAGGAGCTTTAAACTCGTTTGTCAAAATTCTGGTAAAATTGGATGTTTTGGAGACGTTTTAAGATTGTATAAAAATATTTAACTCGAAGCGTCAAGGGTCGTCCCATGAATGCATTGCGCTCGAGCAGCAGACGTCACGGGTCGTCCCATGATGCATGCGCTCAGAGCAGACGTCACGGTGTCGTCCCATGAGCAGTGCGCTAGAGGGCAGACGTCACGGTTCGTCCCATGATGCAGTGCGCTCGACAGACTGTCGTGAGTGACGCTTAAGGTTTTTGGCATGGAGAAATGGAGATTTTTGCTTTGGCTCGACGTTAACGGTTAGTTTTTAACTTCGATTTTAAATTTTGTTCTTCGGTTTTTGGCGATCGCTTAGGACCGCTTAAAACTCGGTTGCGAATATCATGCGTAAAAATCGGTATGTTTTTGGAGAATGTTTTAAGATTTGATAAAAATATATTCACTCGAGTGTCAAGGGTCGTCCCATGATGCAGTGCGCGACGCTTACGGTTACAGATGGCGTCGCCGAAGACGTCGATTGTCACGTTAAGGTTTTCCGTGTGCGCGGCGGTGACGGTTTTTTCAATAAAGATGGAGTGTTAAAAGTCATTTTTTTTATCCAATAAAGGTTATCGTCGCATGCCTGACTCGCTGAGCCGTTCGATTATGTAAAGATTGTTGGTGGATGCCCGAATATTACGGTTTTGTGACTTTGAATAAAATAAAATTAAATATGCCGTGAGAAATGAAGATTTTTGCTTTGCCTCGACGTTCGAGTTTCTTTTAACTTCGATTTTAATTTGGTCTTCGTTTTTTTTTTGCGATCGCTTAGGAACGCTTAAAACTCGGTTGTCAAATTCTGGTAAAACGGATGTTTTGGAGACGTTTTAAGAATTGTATAAAATAATTTTCACATCGAGCGTCAAGGAGTCGTCATGAGCATTCGTGAGCAGTCGGCCACATGATGCAGTGCCGGCGTAAATAACATGTGTTGAAAAGGTTCATGGAGAAATGGAGATTTTTGCTTCGCTCGACGTTACGAGTTCGTTTAACTTCGATTTTTAATTTGTCTTCTGGTTTTTGCAGATCGCTTAGGACGCTTAAATACTCGGTTGTCGAAATTCTGGTAAAATCGGATGTTTTGGAGACGTTTTAAGATTGTATAAAAAATATTTCACTCGAGCGTCAAGGTTCTCCCATGATGCATGCCGCTCGACGCGTCACGGGTCCAGATGCATCGCAGCAGACGTCACGGGTGTCCATGATGCAGTGCGCTCCGAGCAGACGCGTCGTTGAGTCACGTTAAGGTTTTCCGTGTGCGCGGTGGACGGTTTTTCAATAAAGATGGTGTTTTAAAGTCATTTTTTATCCCAATAAAAGGTTACGTCGCAATGCCTGACTCGCTGAGCGTCGGATTATGTAAAGATTGTTGGTGGATGGCGATATTACGGTTTTGTGACTTTTGATAAAATAATATTTAAATAATTGCGTGGAGAAATGCCCGATTTTTGCTTTGCTCGCACGTTCGAGTTTCATTTTAAACTTCGATTTTAATTTTGTCTTCGGTTTTTGCGATCGCTTACGGAGCTTAAAACTCGGTTTGTCAAGCAAATTCTCGCGTTAAATCGGATGATTTTATGAGATTGTTATGTCGCGCGTGTCGTATCTGACAGGGTAATATGCACTGAAAATTAGGAGGCGGGGTTGTAAGACACAGCATTAACGCGCTCGTTTGCCGTCGGCTACTCTTCTCTCGAGACAGCCTTTTATTAGACAAGGTCACGAGGTCAATGACCGATTTTCGTTAAGTACAGTCTAATGACATGCTTTGTTTGTTGTTTAGAACAAGCCGTAGTTATTGATGCTCGTTCTGTGTTGTGTAATGCTTTGTTTGTTTGTTTGTTGTAGGCACCGATAACTCGAGAAACGGAAGAACGTACCAAATGTCAAATTACAACCACGTGATTCAGGAGGGTGATGGCTCACGGCTGGATTAGATTTTTGGGTCAAAATGCGTCAAAGGTCCAAGGTCACAGTGAGGTCAATACAATAATTCCGTAAAATTCATGTGGAGAATATGGAGTTTTTTTTGCTTCGCTCGACGTTACCGAGCTTCGTTTTACTCGATTTTAATTTGTCTATCGAGTTTTGCGCATCGCTATGGACGCTTTAAAACTCGGTTGTCGACACATTCTGGTAAAAATCGCGATTGTTTGGAGACGTTTTAAGATTGATATAAAAATATTTCCACTCCGGCGTCCAGGTCGTCCAT
>CM068964.1:23991963-24002502 GCA_035128595.1 Eptatretus atami | reverse complement strand
CCTTTCCTGAGTCGGGGGGGGGGAGGCGAATGGTGCTAACACTGATATTGCTTGCTTTTAGTGACGAACGTGATGTCACTTCCGTGAACGTGAGATCACTTCCTCCGTGACAGATAAATAAATACACAGATATATGTATATTTTTTACATAGGGTGGGGCAAAGAAACGGGCGATTTTAAAAACTCAGTAATTAAATAAACATTTTGTATTTGCCAAATTATAAATATGCCATCTTGAAGTACATAGCATGCCATTTATTTCTTGGAGATCACATCCTCAAGATGACCTTCGTCTCTGCATAAGCATTCCTCTAGTCTTCCACGCATGTTTCCCATGACGCGGCGTAGCATCTCCAAAGAAATTCCGGCAATTTTTTGACGGCATGATGTAACTGGTATGATGTGGACAAGATGTAGGGTGACGTAATATTAATTAGGTGATGTAACAGTGTGACGTAGTAGGATGACACGTAGTTTTCCCACTTTTCCGGTATCTCGATGAAAATGTTGAAGTTTCTTAGACTATTGTGCTGAGTATCTGGTTCTGAGAACCTTTTGAACTGGCGGCTCTTCGTACAGTCCCAGCTGAAGGCCCTTCTGTTTGGAACATCAAGCCTGGATGTTTATGTTTCATCCAAAAGTGCAACGGTGTAGATTTATTGCACTTTCTGCACTCTTGTCGATTCAAATCTCTCTGCACTCGAAAGTACACACTCGATCCTTCTCTCTTATCTAAATGGGATTTCTAATGAGACATCAAAATGCTTGGTTGGAAATGACGTTGTGCAAAAGGCATGATGGGAACCGTGAGTGATGAATCTCGAGGAGGTATATGAGAGTGATAATTGCAGTGTCATTGTGTTTCAGCCATTGTGACGTGCCAGATGGACAGGGCTCGGGCACAGGAGCGAAAAGACAAGAACGGTTTCATTCCCGAGTGCAAAGACGACGGGACGTATGCTCAGGTGAATGTTGCTACGTGGCGCAGATATCGACAAAACGGCCATCTGGACCTAATAAAGGTGTACGCATGTCTGCTTTTATGTTCTCTTGTGATTTTTATGAAGACAGGAAATGTGCTTTTGTTTGAGTCTGCATAATATTGTAATTGAGCATATTTATGTCATTTGATCCCATATATTTCCAGAGTGCAGACAGGATGGCATAGAGATATGCACACTCGCAGCTAAGCCGTCTCGCCTGGGTTTGAATCCCGACAAAGCTATAAACTGTCATTCCGGTATTTCACAGGCAGGGTGATTCACCAATGTGTGTTCCATCCCTCGGATGGACATTAAACTGGGCGTCCCGTCTGCCGACATTAGTTGGTTGATGTTAAAGATCTCACAGTGTCCTTTGCGAAGAGTAAGCAAGCTATGCCGGCAATCTGAACAAATTACAAATTCCTGCCCTAACTACTGCTGGGAGAGGGATGGCAAACTACCCAGTTTCACCCTTACCAATAAACTGCTTTGGCAGTAGTGAATCTGCTTTTGGGCAGAACATCAGAATATGAATATGAATATGAATATCTGTAGTAGAGTCTGATACAATGGTGTGGAGGCCTGGTAGCGCACTCACCTTTGATCGTTTAGTCTGTTTGATTCCTGACCCGACTATAAACTGTCGGATTGGTGCTCTGCATGCTGGGAATTTTTTTTATTTAATATTTTTTGGATACAAAGTCAAAGCTAATGGAAGAGCTAGAACACTGAACGGATTAGGACACAAGAGAACAAAAGGAACAGCAGAAAGAGGGGGGAAACACCAACAGCAGAGTGAAAGGGCAAAATAGAGGGAGACTTGGACAACTAAAGTATGTGGGAAAGAATGAGGGGTAGCTCAGAGAGGACACACAGGGTGAACAAGACAGGATACAGCCACAAACTCTCAGGAAGGAAAAACTCGAAACTTGGAAAGAGGTGGGCTTTGGGGAGGGTTAACGGTGGTGGAAAAGATCATGGTTTTGGATGGGGGATGATCCAAGATGGTGGTGAGCAGCTATCCTGAAGCCCTGGAGGGAAGAATGACATTGAAGAGAAAGTGGACGTTGATTCCACAAGCAGGTCAAAAGGGGAACTCTGATAAACGTTAAGCTGGGTGTCCCATCTGCTAGTATCAATTCCAAATGCTGTTTGAATTTGATTCCCAATCTGACTATAAAACCTAAGTTGTCCTGGTGCTTCACAGGCAACACTGAGTATGCTATCCTTCGGAAGGGGTGTTAATCTGGTTGTCCCATTTGCTAGCATTCGCAGATGGACTTGAAAAGAACAAGGGTTCCTTTCAAAAATAGTAGGGCATTGCATGTCTGTGCTCTTTCCAAATTCCTGCCCTGCGATCCACATGTGCATCAGCCACGCCTCAGTAATGATGTAACCAGCAGACGAAAGTAAATATACATTCGTTCAATCTTTAAATATGGGTTATCTATATAGTACGCATGCTAAAATGTTGGAATCTTTGACCCTCCGCTCTGTATAACAAAGTGAACTCTTTATTTATTTTTTTTCTCCTCCAAACCTCATCGCAAACTCCCCTCCATGCCCAGCTTTTCTCATATCCTCTTCCTTTTCCTTTAATCTCTCAATTTAGGATTGCCCCCACATCCTCTCCCACCCTCTGTGAATGTGAATTTGTATAGATTTGTAGAATGTGGAGGGAAAGGAATGGGAATGTAGTCATATAAAGGTGTGGAGACTAAAGATTCCACCATTTTGGACCCTTATACTTAGATGGGCCCTCATGTAGTTGAGGGATTTTTTTTAAAAATCGAGATTATAACTCGGCGTCGTGTTTTGTGAGTGTAGGTTCAATGCCATCGCTCCACGGGTTACTGCTGGTGTGTAACGGGTGAAGGGCGTCCGATCAGTGGAACATCGGTGAGAAACTCGCTCCCCAAGTGCTCAGGTGCACAGAAAAGTGAGTTGAGCTTGTGAGTGAATCTTTTTATATTGAAAAGTATAAACATGTTGGCATCTCTTGGACTGTGGTGAGTATCTCGATGTGAGCTGCTGAGTAATTGAGTAGGTATATCATTGTTGTCTTGTTGCCATCACTGACACGCGTTTGATTCTTAGAGTTGATTCGAACAGGGGATCCTGGTTGTTTGTCTTTATTTAGAAAAAGTAGAAACACCCACTGCCATTGGGACCATTGTCCATTGTCCATAAGTCCATTCATCCATTGGGAGCATACTCTGTGCAGAGCGTTGGTGCTGCCTATGCAGTCTCCTTGGCTATTGGGCACAATCCTGGACAGGTCACCACTCCAACACAGGATATCAGCAAGCTGGTGCTCATTTTGCCAACCTCAGAGGGATGACAGGCAAAGTCAACTCCATCTGGTATTGATTCAACAGCCAAGGTGGATTTGAACTCAGGAATCCTACAATCCCAAGCCCACCACCCCAACCATTAAGCCAACAGCAAGCATGTTGGCACGTCGTCTCTCCTGATATATGATTTGATGAATCGATAATATGATTTTGTTTTTTTCTTCAACCTAAAAATTCATTTCATCACTGTGAAATTGCCAAAACCAGGTTTTGGGTTATGAGTTGGTGTAAAGAAAAGTTTACTTTCCTTTTGATTTTCATTTGGTTGGTAAAATGGAGTAAAGCACCTACTAGGGAATATGGCATTGAATTGACAGTTTCTCAAAAGTAAAACTCAGCAGGATATCTTACTTTCTGCTTGCAATCAAAATTTCTCTGGAGAGGGTTGTAAATGGTGTCCCTAGCGCTGAAATGTGGGGAAAATAACTACATCACAGGTGGGTCACTGGGGGGTCATTTAATTTCCAAAAATGATGTGGAGTGCTTATGGTTGCTTCGAAGTTGTAATAAATAATTCATTCTTCATTTTGTTTTACCGTTTTGCTTTCAAAATCAGTCATTTGACAAGAAAAAGTATTTTCTCCAAAACTTGAACATGTCTTGTCATTGGCTAAGCAGCTGGCTCAGAGATAGTGGAGTCAGCTTTGAGCATGTGGGTGTGATTCCCAACCCAACTAGAAACGGTTGTTCTGGAGATTCACCAGAAGGGTGTTCGCTCAAAGGGTGCACCATCATTTGGAGGGATGTTAAGTCGGTTGTCCTGTCTGCTTGTATTCGTTGGTGGATATTCATGCATGATACTTGTTCAAAAAAGTCGACCATTGTGTTCCTGCACGAAATTGCTCCTCAACGGCATCCGTGCCTCACGAATTTTGCAACCAGCGGTACAAATTTATAACTGAATCCCGGTGTGATGTCCATTCGCGAGAAAAATAGACTCGGTGTCAATTTGAAATCGTCATGAAATTATATTGATATTTTCAAAGGATGTGCAATCAAGTTTACTGCATGAAATTCTCCAACTTTCGTGATTGTACAACTGAATAAAAATCTCATCACAAAGATTCAACCAACATTCTGTTAATATCCCATTGAAAAATAGATACCAGGATCATACGAATATAACTGAATAGCCATCAATACCTGAATCATATGAATATACCTGAATAGCTGTAGACACTTGGACATGAAAGAATATACCCAAATAAACATAAATGCCTGGATATATATGAAGATACCTGAATATCCATAAGGTCAGGTCAGGTATGGGAGCATGTGCCAGAGCAGCGCGTCGCTGCATCCACTTTCCGCCGGTACTCCAAGGACCTCTGTCTGGCCATCCCCCAGGCAGAAGCCTGACCCATCATCATCTCTTTGAGATGTTGATCAACCTGATACAACCACGTGGTATGTGGTCAGCCAATTGGCCTCTTCCACTCATGAGGCTCCCTCGTTGAGAGAATCTGGTGAGCAGGAGTAGCATCAGGAAAACGAGCTACATGTCCATACAGCTGCAGCTGACGCTCATGAACTATGCAGGTAACAAATCTCATTTGTCTCTCTCTCAGCCACCGCTCATTGGACACAAAGTCTGACCAGCAAGAGCCAAGGATTCTCCAAAAAGACCTGGTACCAAATGAATTCAGTCTCCATCTCAGATCCTTGGTCAGAGTCCAAGTCTCATCTGCAGAGCAAGACTGTAAGCACAAAGGACCTGGAGGCTTGGACCTTCGTCCTCCTGCACAGGTACTGACAGTGCCACACCCATGATCCAGTGACTCCATGACTCCCCAGGCCCAATCAAGATGTCGATTTACCTCTGGCTCACAGCCAGCAGAGACATGAATATCACTGCCAAGGTAATTAAATCTCTCCGTGACCTCAACATCCTCACCGCAAACAGATACAGACAAGATAGCAGCATCCAAGTTGTCATTGAAAGCCTGGATCTTAGTTTTGGCAAGGAAACCCAAAATCTCAGCAGCTCCGACTCCTCATTCAGCACCTCGAGGGCCCCCAAAAGGATATCCAGAGTTTCCGCAAAGATAACTACATAATCTGCGAAATCAAGGTCAAAGATCTTGACATTCCCAAACGATGCACTGCAGCTTGATGTCTCTGACATCCTCCCTATAATCCAGTCTGAAAAGTGTGGGGGCCAGTACACGCCTCTGATGAATTCCAGTAACTGGAAATAAGTCGGAGATGGTATCACCACATCTCACAGCACTCTCAGTACCAGAGTAGAGTTCTGCAGAGGGCATCCCGATTCACTAAATCAAATGCTTTGCAGAGATCACCATAGGCTGCAAGCAGCCCCTGCCCAAACTCTCGTCTGCATTCGGTGAGGACCCGAAGAGCAAGGATACGGTCAATCATTGACAACTTTGGTGTAATATAAAGCCTGACTGCTCTGGCTGCTGGTGCTCAAGCAGATGGTGGCGAACCCGATGAATAATTATTTGAGGAAAGATGAGACCGAGAGCGGCGTCACCCCTCGGTAGTTGTTGCCGTCCTGGCGATCACCCTTCCCTTTCCAGAGAGGGACAACAATGCCCCTCTTCCAGTCAGTTGGGATGATGCCTTTGTTCCAGGCAGAACACAGAACTGCATGCAATGACATCAGTACAGCATTTCCACCAGCCTTGAGAAATTAATCATGGATGTCACAGATCCCAGGAGCTTTACCCAATTTCAACCGGTTCACTGCAGACTGTTTCCACAAAAGGAGGTGGATCACAGTTGATTCCATCCATCCATTGGGACCATACTCTGTGCAGAGCATTGGTGCTGCCTAAGCAGTCTCCTTGGCTATTGGACACAATACTGGACAGGTCGCCACTCCGACACAGGATACCAGCAAGCTGGCATTCATTTTGCCAACCTCAGAAGGATGACAGGCAGAGTCAACCCCACCTGGTATTAATTCAACAGCCGAGTGGGATTTGAACCCAGGATCCTGGGATCCCAAGCCCATAACCCTAACCATTCAACTAACACCATGCATAGAGTTGATTGGAGGGTCAGCAATTGGGATAGTAACACCCCTGACATCCAACTCAACAGCTGGTGGATCAGCCTGGTATAGCTGGTCAAATTAACTGGCCCAGCGGGCCTTCACTTTGGACTCCACTGTCAAGAGCCCACCGCCCGCCACTCTACCTGCAGTACAACGAGGGACGGGTTTGGATGAATGCAATGCATGAATTCCCCTGTAAGCAGGATGAAAATCACTTAACCGCAGTTGATGCTCTACCCTTCATAGATTCCTCGCACAAACGCCTCCTTGTCCACCCTCAACACACGTACAGTTTTACACCTCAACTCCCTGAACAGCTCAGCTCTGCCATTCAGCCAGGCCCTGTGACAGGTCATTGTTTTCCAATGTCCCTTGAGAGACAAAATTATTCTTCGCCCTGAAGTGAGTTCCAAGACTTCCACCGGCAACATCAAGGATGGTGTTCTTGAAGGCACTCCACAACTCTTCAGGATTTCCCAAAGCACCCAGACCCCCCAAATCCCCACTCAGCCTGTTTGCAAACTCCTCATCTACTCTCTCATCCTTGATCTTGTCAGCATCCAAACTAGGCTGGGATGGTACCATTCTCTTGGATTTAAACTGCAACTTCAGAGTTGCTATCTCAAGCCTGTAGTCGGCATTGAGTAAATGAGCACTCCGGTAGACCCTGCAGGTCTGGATCATCCTCCAGGGACCATCAAATGACACACTGTCAATCTGCTTTGCCACACCACCAAAGTTGGAATACCAAGCCCAGCGATGAGCCTGTGTGTGCTGAAACCATGAACCAGTCACCTTAAGTCCATGACTTCTTGCAAAGTCAGGAACTTAGTGCTATTCTGGTTCACAGTTCAGTCCCATGGGGACCAACACATGTCTCATAACCATCCCTATCAGTTCCAGTCGATGCAATGAAATCCCCAAGACGAGAAGAGTATCTCGCCTGGGGCACTGATCAACCACAGACTGGAGCGTGTCATAGAATGCGTCCTTCATGGTGAGATCACCCACCTCATTCGGAGCATAAACAGAGACCGGGGAAACGACACCCAACGAGTGACGGATCCTTTGTCTCATAATATGCTCGTTGACCGGTGTTGCATCAATTATCATTCGAGTCAGATTATTGGACACAGCTACAGCAACTCCTTGTGCATGGTAACCATCAGAGGGACCAGACAAATAGTAGGTGTAACCACCTGCCATGATCTCATCACTATCCGGTCTCCAAATCTCAGAGAGTGCTGCAATACCGATGTTCAAACGCTTGAGCTCAGATGAAAAGAGAGACAGGTTGGGATAGGAGAGATAGGAGATAGGAGAGAAAAGAGAGACAGGTGATCATCCTCTCTTCGGGATAGGAAACCTGGTGGGGGAGACGGTTTAGTCGCCGACAACCCAACCATGAAACAACCGACAACCCGACCATGATACCTCGATATGTACGAATGTTCCTCAATTGCCATAGATACCTGGATCATATGAATATACCTGAATAGCTATCGATACCCGGATATGTATGAATATACTTGAATCGCTGTCAACACTTGGATATGTTGGAATATACCTCAATAAACATAAATACCTGGATATGTATGAGGATACCTGAATAGCCATAGATACCTGGATAAGTATGAATATACCTGACTAACCTGACTAACCAACCAACATTAAGACAGAAGAGTCATACAAACTTTTCAAATGAAAATCATAGCATGACGGCGTTGCTCACCTCAACATCCACATCCAAATTGACTCCACCTATCTACACAGCAGGCCTGTTAATTGCACAGCTGAGACAACGCATGACCCTTCTGCATGGAAGTAGGTCCAACGAAACAAGCCCTGTTGGTAAGGGGTCGCTTGAATTAAGAAAATTAGGGAGGAAAGCAAAGGGAAGGGAGAAAAAGAAGGAGGAAAGGAAAGTATGCAGAGGGAAAGGGGAAGGGGTAGAGGAATTGTTGTGGAAAATGGAGTAGGTGAGGTGGTCAATGTTTCTCATCAATCTTCAGCTAAAACACCTTACTATCTCCTGATGATATATTTTAAATGTGATGATAAATTGTTTGCATTTGGACACACTTGTAAGAAAACCGAGCTGCAGCAATCAAGTTATTTCTTTCTTGGCCTAAGGGGCCAATTTATTTAATAGTTTCACAAATACTGTAGAGCAGAAGTTTTAACCCCCCCCCCCAACCCCTCCTAGTGTACTCCTTACAGCCTCCACCTTTCCCAAATGCCTCTACTCTTCCCTTATAGCATATCCCAGACTTGCAAGTTCAAATCCGACTGAAGGCAACGGTGTTAAAGAATTAGCTTCTAAGCTTCTTCAACCTGAGTCCAGAAGTCTTATTAATCACCGGTTCCACCAGGTCTGGCCTGTAGGTGGTGCAAGGTCAAAGTTTGTGGTTGCCTATTAAATGCCTTTCCAGAGTAATTTGGGATGGTTCCTAAAACGTTACCGATAAATGTAGTGGCAGCCACATGATCCTAATTAGAAATGTTTCCTTGTCACCATTATGACGTTGCTACATTGCACAGTACGAGGTATGTTTCAATTTCATGGCTTACCAATGTGAAAATGTCTTCATTGCAGGCTCACAGCTTCGAGTGTCAGCTCATGATAAAGTGGGAAAGGCAGGTAAGCTGGTCCTCACACTCACCAACTGCTGGTTCAGGATCACCTTAATCCAATGTTTGACACGAAATGTCAGGGCTAAACGGCATTGTACCATCGCTCGAGTCACGTCGCATCTGTGTTTTGTCATGTCGGGAGAAGCCATCATTGCGGGCTTGCCATGTTTTCAATGTGCCTGATGTCGTGGCATGTCAGCTTTCATCAGAATTGACTGCTCATGGAATTTTTTTTTTTTTTACCTTATTATGCACAAGGATGTCAATGTGTTGCCAATAGATCCTTCTCTTGGGATTTTAACTCTGCGTGTAATGAATGCCCACGACAGCAGACCTCGATGCCAAAAAATTCCAAGATTTCATTTTTTTTGGCTGCAATGCAGGATTGACCAGTTTTCCTCATTTTAATTTGTAGTTTGGATTGGCGATTTGCAGTTTGTTTGTGGTTTGACAGGTTTGTCGTTTGGTGCATCCCATTGTACGATTGGTCAGTTGTGGATGCAATGTGCGATGGGGCAGTTTGCCTCATTGTAATTTGTAGTTTGGATTGGCGATTTGTAGTTTGTGGTTTGACAGTTTTGTAGTTTGGCCTTGACCAATATACAATTGACCAGTTGCCGATGCAATGTAGGATTGACCAGTTTGTCTCATTGTAATTTGCAGTTTGGATTGACGAGTCGTAATTTGTTTGTCGTTTGATATGTTTGTAGTTTGGCAATAGACCAATGCAGAATACACCGGATTGATTGGCTACAATGTATGATTGAACAGTTTTGGCGACAATGTTGGACTGACTAGTTTGCCTCATTGTCGTTTGCAGTTTGGATTGATGACTCCTTATTTGTTTGTAGTTCGACAGGTTTGTAGTTGGGCGATTGACCAATATGGGTTTACCAAAGTGATACCTGGATCGATATTTCCTCTTTGACACTATTGACACACTTTGATAGAGAGCTATAATGTAGGATTAACAAGTTTTGGCCACAATATAGGATTGACCAGTTTGCCTCTTTGTAGTTTGTTTGTAGTTTGGCGATTGACCAATGCATGACTGACCAGTATGATTGGCTACAATGTATGACTGCCAGTATGATTGGCTACAATGTATGACTGCCCAGTATGATTGGCTGCAATGTATGACTAACCAGTTTGATTGGCTACAAGTTATGACTGCCCAGTATGATTGGCTACAATGTATGACTGACCAGTTTGATTGGCTACAATGCATGACTGCCCAGTATGATTGGCTGCATGTATGACTAACCAGTTTGATTGGCAACAATGTATGACTGACCAGTATGATTAACCAACTTTGGCTACAATATAGGATTCACCAGTTTGCTTCATTGTAGTTGTTTGTAGTTCGACAAGTTTGTAGTTTGGCGATTGACCAATATGAAATTGACTACTTTGATTGGCTACAATATATGACTGACCAGTATGATGGACCAGCTTTGGCTACAATGTATGACTAACCCAGTGGTTCTTAACCTTTTTACCACCACGCCCCCCTCTAGTAGTTGGTCCTTGCCTCCACGCCCCCCCCCCT
>CM068964.1:23959005-23971939 GCA_035128595.1 Eptatretus atami | reverse complement strand
ATATATATATATATATATATATATATTGTTGCGAATTCGCGCCCGTCGGCGTGCGGACGGCCACGTAACTCGGATCGCGGCACGTCGCCCACCGGACGGACAATTCAGTCGTGACCCTCCGGGAACTATCGCCCGAGCCAGTCACGGGTGGGCCTTTCGACCTCACCACAATCGTGCCAATCGGCCACCCGCGTAGGATAGGGTTGTTCGCCAAACTCGACCTACCTAAGTACCCACGCGGATGGTAACCGTGGTGACGGTTCAGATTATTTACCGGGCGTTTTGCACCCACTACGAACCCTTTACGTGAAGCAGGATGGAGGTCAATGAAGAAAAGACGAAGCGAAACGGGAAAAACAGTTCACACAATGCACATTTATTCCGCGGCACACGGAGCACACATATAGCACGTATTTACACCACAATAGCAAATGCACATATATCAATTTAAGACAAAAACAATAATGCAAGCAACGCAGAGCTACGACCGACTAAACGCGAACACTCGGCAACACTTATACAGTTTCTACCTTACAAGACACGGCGCCACAACACGCATTCACACCTAAGCAAAGAAAAGACCCCCTCAAAGGCAAGGGAGTCAGACTGGGCCCGTGGGCCTAATGCGCGTGGAACCTGGATGAGCGGCCAGGTCCACGAGACCGAAGGGTCCTACCCGCGCCCTCGTGGCGAGCGCAAATGTCGCTGCACGCGGTTTCGTGGGCACCTTGGTGTAAAGTGGGAACGGGGCCCCCTTGTCGCACTCTCTCAGCGCGAGGGAAAGGGGGAATTGTTGATGCTCTGGGAGGGAGTATGGCTGGCTTGCTCGAGTCCCGCGACTCAACGCGACCTCGTCGCCGACCTCCTCGTCCCGGACCCAAGCCTCCAGGTTCTCCTCAGCCGATCTCCCTCCGCAGCCGTTCGCCTCCGTAGCCGTCTGCCCCCTTCTGCTTCGAGCTCCGTCTCCCGACTCTGCCCACCGATACTGCTTCGAGCTCCGTCTCCCGACTCTGCCCCACCGATCCTGCTTCGAGCTCCGTCTCCCGACTCTGCCCACCGATACTGCCCCACGATACTGCCTCGATTCGCCTTGCGCTCGTCTTTTTATCGGCTCCAGGAACCCACCATATGCAAATTCTCGGATCCAAACGACCTCAGGGGCGGAGCCACGCTCGCCGATTGGACGGAGAAAAAGGGGCGTGACTCTTTCCTGATCCTCAAATTTGCATATGCCGATTTCCGTCAGGCGCGTCTGGAGGCGGGGCCAAGCCGCCCCGCGCTTCCTAATTGGATGGATCAGATGTGGGCGTGTAGCATCCTGATCCGAATTCTCCTCGGAAAAACCGCCATCTGCACTCGCGGCTCGCGTGTGTCGCTGCAGATAGCCCGACGCTCGGTGTCCACAGGTGGTGCGGGAGTGGCCGTAGGAGAAGGTGGTGGAGGGTTTTCGCGGTGTCCGATGGCCATGGCGCTGTTTGGAATGGCGGTGATGTGAGGTTTGCGGTAGCGAGTGGTGAAGGTAGGTTGTGGCTGCTGGCGTTGTTGTTTTGTTGTTGTAGTGGTTGGCTCAAAACAAAGGAAACAGAAAAACGCCTAACTCAAAGGATCGCAGCCCGAATGAATCACATTAATTCCCTCTAAACAATGGGTTTGGGCTAACTACACATGTACTTAAGAAATATATCTCACCTATGGGACCTTTATGATGTTTGCGAATTTCCACAGCCGTAACTCTACCCCCTCCCCTTTTACAGACTCGTCCGAGTCGTCAAATTATCGTGTGCCATCATGTGTAGTTCTCCCCTAGTACGTTTTACCTACGGATCCCTGAGTGCGACATTCATGGTATTCGTGTCCCCAAAATAAATAACCTGAGGGCTGAGTAACTAACTAAACAAACTCACTCACACGGACGACTTAAATAAAATTGCCGGCGCTAGACAGACATGCCGGGGGCGCACTCATATTACAATACAACTTAACACCTTAACCTTATAAATTTACACTAAACCATGGCCCAGGATCAATGGACTCTGCAGGGAAAAGAAAAAGAGTCAACAGAAAACCGGTGCACGGGCCGCCACTGCAGGCCCGTGTTGCAGCTGCCAACAGGACAGTTCCTGCAGCTTGCAAACTGTTGCTTGCGGATCCTGGCGCGCATGGAAATGAACAGGGGGGTGAAAGCAAAATTGAACAGGGGCAAAATGACATGGGCAGTGGGCATGAGCATGGCAAAGGCGAGCAGGCAAACACAGCCTGCAGAAAAGGCCGTTGCAGGCAAACACAGCCGGCAGACAAAACTGGCCGGCACAGGCCTTGCAGTAAAAACAGCCGTCGGACGATATCCGGCCGGCACAGGCCTTGCAGTAACACACAGCAGACGAAGTTGGCCGGCACAGCCTTGCAGCAAACAGCCAGCCGCAGACGATCCGGCTGGCACAGGCCTTGTAGAAAACAGCCAGCCGATGAAGTTGGCCGGCACAGGCCTTGCAGCAAAACAACAGCTGCCGATAACTTGGCCGGCCTCTTGCCGTGCAGTGCAGGTTGGTGGAGGGAGTGCGGTGGGCTGGCCACACAGAAGGCGGGCTCGGACCTGCCTACTGTCTCCCTCCCACCTATCGCCTTTGCCTGTCACTGTCCATACCCACTCCCTTAATTTGTAAAAACCAATTTAGCCCCAACTTATTTTTTTGTTGTTTTTATGTTTCATCCCCTCTATCAATTCGTCTCCCCTAACCCCCTTTACTGTCTCTGTTCGGCTAACCTATCGTCACCTAGCCTACTCCCAACCCCTACGTTCCCTTCCCGGAGGGAATAAGGGAGAGCTAGCGTCCTGTGCCGAGGCCCAACCAAGCCTCAGATGGCCTCCCCAGATCTCAGCGATCTAACCCAAAGTGGGTCCACGGCCCACAACGAGAGCGAAGGGATGGATGGTGCGGAGGGGTACACTTCCTAATCTACCCTATCCATTTAACTATTAAACTACCCCGGGGCTTTCAACAAGCGCCTCTCGCTTACACTATTGGTTCTAACAACCCAGATTCCCGTCGCCTGTGTTGGTGTCCTTACAGTTCGGGCCTCGCCCTCGAATTTTCCCTCGTGCCCTTGCACGGTCTCATGGCTGGGACGCGTGGCTCCCTTTGGCAGGCACGACCCTCTGCCGAATCCCCTACAATGGCACCCCGGGCACTACACTGCCTCCGAGCCTACCAGCTCCCTAAACACCGGGAGTGCCCCTCATGGCAACTCCCCTGAAACGCACACGTGGCAGGCTGGCGCCCCGGGCCCCTTTCCGAGGGTCACCCGTGCCACGACACTGCCCACGCGGCTAACGGCGCTCCGGGCCCCCGCACCAAGCGGGCGCACCCGTGCCCACTACGCTATCCCGGCCCCCATGGGCCTTGGCCTACCACGGCCGACTAGCCCGGTGCCCGGGGTACCCACTCAGCGATACTCACCGTTCGCAGCCACGCTCCCAGCCCGTCAACAGGGCTCCTGCACCCTCCAAATGGGTATCGAGCCTACATTCCCCAACAACAAAACGACTCCATTTTTATCAATTTGACTAACCAGCTAACTCATCTACACTGACCCGGGTCCCTTGGGCGGGAGTCACTCCTCCCCCAATCACTCATCGCACCATGCATTCCCAATCACTCCATACACTCAGACCGCTGGCCTCACTCACTCGACAAGCACATTTCCGCTCTTCAACTCACACTCCATCGCTGAATCCTGCCATTCTCCTATCTACCTCCCCTAACTACCTCGTGCTCCCACGTCGTCCCTTACACTATAGCACGTTCCATTTAACACTACGTAGCTAAGCTACGTCCCGCTACACATCCACAGTCTGTCACCGTCCTCAAATCCTCAAATTATTATTTCCCATCCTAAAGCTCACTACAATCCCTCTAACTACCATTCCACGGGCCCCATGAGGACTTCCCCTGCCCCATGGAGGCCGGTCTAGCTAAGCTAACCCTTCCCCCTAGCTAGTTCCATCCTGTGCCCAGGTAAGGGATCTTTCACCCTTACCCGGGGATCATGTTCACCCGAAAAGCGAGCTTGCTTTCGTTAATTTTGTATTTCAATTATGCGCAGCACCAGCGCGGCAACTCACAGCTCGCGCACTTTGCACCTTGCCCGTGACGTCATGCAGCTGCACGTGTACCTCGTCCCTCTTGGACGGTACCATCCGCAGGGATTCACCTCCTGCCGGATTCCAACCCCACGTGCAGCCATGACGTCACCCTGCGCACCCCCAAAAACAACCCTCGCACTCCGAGGGGCTCCCCACGCGAACACATGTGCTCTGCCCGTTGGAGCCTAACACAAGCTCGCGTGGAGAACCCATCGCGTCCAAATCCGTCTACCTGCCTAGACTTTGTCCGTCCGCGGATCGGCAAATCCACCGCTGGCGTTTCCGGACCGGGCTTCACTCCCGCAAGCGAGCACGCGTGGGGGTCTCGTGCGCTTGCACAGCACGGACCTCGCGCTCGCTGCTGGGTGAACCCGGCACGGTTCCACAACAGCTACAGCCGCTACCCGGCTTTTGTCCTCTGTCGCCGTCGTCTCCGTTCCACCACGCACACCTGCGTGTCACGACGCACAGACTCCACTCCATCACACTCACATTCACACCGGGAGACGCGGCTGCATGCTCACGCATGCCGACCGACTTCTCCTCACACACAGAGACCTCACACACACCGTCTCCCTCACATACCGCATTCTCACACACCGTGCTTCGCACACGCGTGCCTGTTTCTGGCGCCACACGCGGCTCCACCCACCCGTGGTCTTTCACCCGCAACCCGTGGCTCCCTCCACACACGGTGCTCTCATCCACCTCGGTGCCCCTTTCACACACGGCACGCTGGGAAGCACGCACTCCGGCACACATGCCACCACACCACTCACACACGGGGTCGCTTCCACACACGGGACACACTCAAACCTTGCGTGCCGCAAAGCACGGCATGTCCGCACCACTCGCAAACACACACCCCCGCACAACCACCACTGGGATCGTGTCCCCACAAGGGTTCCCGGCCTCTATACCCCCAAGCTGCACGTGCACCTATCCACAGCACTCGTCCCTTGAACTCCGCTTGGCACGACGAACCCACCTGGTCGTGATCCGCTTCAAGGGGGCATACTCCCTCCCCTCGTTCCTGGAGGCAGCCATCCAGCTGCTCACACCGGGTCCCCACACATTCCGCGAGCTCACCCCCATTATCCTCCACTACTTCTGTTTGTGTGTGTTCTGTTTTTCTTTAACCCCGTCATTATCATGCATCTCTCCTCTATTTTCTCTATCTCCCTGGTCTCTATACATCTATTAGTTTTGTTTCTTTCTTGAGTTTTTCCATCTCTCTGGATTTTCAATTTCATTTCTCTTTCCTTCCAGTTCACATTAATTTCAAACTCGTGTTTTTTATTTATACTCTCTATTGTGAATGGACCTGAGGGGAAACCCATCCCCCCTCTCTCCAGGATGTGGTTGCAAACGTCAATCATCGACGTACTCTGCTCCAGCCAATGGGAGCTCCAGGTGAAGATGATGAGCCGACCAATGGGCGTTTGGATTAACCGTGATGTCATTACGGTTGAACCAATCAGCGTCTACCTTATTGAGTCCTGCGTATAAAGCACACGCCTTCACTTCCTTCTTCACTTGCTGCGATTTTTACCCTGATTAGTGCAGCACGAAAAGCTTCGGTCACTATTATGTCATGTTTGTTTGTATCCATATTAATATATGTATATATATATATATATATATATATATATATATATGTCACCAGAATCAGACCACCATTGGTAGGGGATGAGAAGTTGCCGTGTCTGCTCGTAATTTGTCGCCAGTTGGTGGTTTTAAAAAAACACGCCGTTCCATAGCTGCCCTCTCAAATTGGCTGAGCTATGCTGAAGGGCAGTTTGGTTTTAACTAATGGGGGACCTTATCACACTGTATCCCAATTTCCCACGTACGGGTTTACGTGCCAAATGAACTAACGCACTACTGCACAGAACCTCTGTTCCCTCATTGACCACAAAACAGGTTCTTATTAACAAAGGATTTCTTCACAAGAAAGAAATATGGGCTGGGGAGAAGAGAAAATATCATGACCAAAGAAACAAACTGAAACAAAATAATAAATAATTAACCCTCATGGCCACAATGTGAACTAAGGACTTTTACATTTAATCTTAAGGTCTCTCACACGGATGACAGGATAGATAGAAAAAGAAGAGTGGACACAAAATAACTTGGGTGGGGTGAGCGGGCCTTGCTCGCATCTGATTTTGGTATTGAGACATACTGGCCTCGAGGTGCTTTGTCTGTCCCATGACCTCCCATTTTTGTCACGGCAGCACACTACAGCGCACCACAAACAGCCAGGAACCACACTGAGAGCGTGGTGGGAACCATATATGGGCGCAGAGAGTCGGTGGAGGTCCTGCAGAAAGCATATCCGTATCGGAGACGGGCAGATACAGGAAGCGGTTATGACTCTGGAATTGCTCTGCTGGAGATGGCACCCCAAGCTAAACCTGCGAGTTTTCACCTGTTTACCCGCTCTGGAATTACAACTCTCTGAGGGGTCACACCAAAGACTGCCTGGAATGCCAAAGAATGAGCGACTTGAACAAATGAACACTCTCCAGCAGCCGGACCTGCCCGCCAAGCTCAACCCCACAGTCTAAACCCCGAAATCTGGCTCAGGCCAAGAGACTCTAGAACCTTTCGCATTTTATCTGTAACTAGCGTGGTTCGGCTCGCTACGCTCTCTTCTCCACACGTCGTTGCAGAGAATGATGTCACAGATTTGCTTTGTTGGCATGATTTACACCAATCATAATACAAACATTTCTTTTATACAAATTTATTTGTAATATTGCTGATATTGTATTTTAAATTTCATTTGTGATATGAGAAGGTCCAAGTGGTCTAAGTGGTCAAGGATCTAAGCTGTCTAAGCTGTCTGAAGGGTGTAAGGGGTTGAAATGGTGTTGAGGTCTAAGGGGGTCTTCAGGGTCTTTGGAAACTTCTGGGTCTTTTATGTCTGGTGTTGGCTTAAAGGTTAGGGTGGTGGCTGGGATCCTAGGATCCTGAGTTCAAATCCCACTTGGCTGTTGAATAATACCAGGTGGGGTTGACTCTGCCTGTCATCCTTCTGAGGTCAGCAAAATGAGTGCCAGCTTGCTGGTTGTACTGTGTCGGAGTGGCGACCCGTCCAGGATTGTGTCCAATAGCCAAGGAGACTGCTGAGGCAGCACCAATACTTTGCATCGAGTATGGTCCCAGTGGATGGATGGATGGGTCTTTTAGGGTCTTTGGGGATTTTGGGTCTTTGGGGCTTTTGGGTTTCAGGATTTTGGTTCTTGAGGTCTTCAAGGTCTTTTGGGGTCTTTGGGTTTTTGGTCTTCAGGGTCTTTGGGGTTCTTGGTGACTTGGTCTTTAAGGTTTGGGGGTCTTTTGGTCTCAGGTTTTTGGTCTTCAGTATTTTGGGTCTTCACGGTCTTCGATGGCTTGGGGGTCTTCGGTGACTTTTGGATCTTCGGGTTCTTTTGGGTCTTCAGGGTCTTTGGGTCTTTTGGTTCTTCAGGGTCTTCTGGGTCTTGGGGTCTTTGGTGACTTTGGGGTCTTGGAGTTCTTTTGGGGGGTCTCAGGGTCTTGGGGGTCTTCAGTGACTTTTGGGTCTTCAGGGTCTTTGGGGTCTTTCAGTTATTCAGGTCTTCATGGTCTTCAGGGTCTTGGGGGTCTTCAGTGACTCTTGGGTCTTTGGGGTCTATTGGGTCTTCAGGTCTTTTGGGTCTTCGGTGACATTTGGGTCTTCGGGTCTTTGGTCTTCAGGGTCTTTGGGTCTTCAGGGTCTTTTCGGTGACATTTAGGTCTTCGGGGTCTTTTGGGTCTTCGGGATATTTTGGGTCTTTTGGGTGTTTGGGGTCTTCTGGGTCTTGGGGGCCTGTGGGGTCTTGCGTTCTTTGGGTGCATTGGGGTCTTCGGGGAATTACTGGTCTAACAGCGTCTTAAGAGTCCTCAAGGTCTTAGAGGGTCTTCATAGGTCTAAGGGTCTCAGCAGTCTAAAGGGTCAAAAGTACATTCCAATAGTAGGTAAATAATCGACATAGTCACACGGATGGACGGACGAACAGATGGACGGACGGAGGGATGGAGGACGGATGGAAGCATCCGAACCAACCGAGCTCTTTTTATACATACAATAGATGTTTATAAAGGCCCGAGACACCAGTGCTTCATGCCTTTATTTAATTTCAGCACACATTTTACAACTAAAAGCGATAGCCGCAGCATCTCTCAACCCAAGAGGAATCCCAAAATTCAAACAACGGAATCAAACCAGCAGCAGCAGCCCTGACCGACAAAAAAGTGCCATCCACCCAACCCACACACTCCCGACACTCCGGGCTCAAAACACAACACAACAACAACACCACATCACAACATAACCACCTCCAAACCACAACACCAACCTGTGGGCACTTATCACATCACCCATTGTTTATCACTTCATGACAGTTGGAAGAGGGGTGAGAAAATGAGCAGGGAGGAAGGAGGGGTGGGGAGTGAGGACAAACAAAGGTATTGGAGGGGGATGTATGGATGGATGGATGGAAAGAAGGGTGAATGGCGGGAAGGGATGGATGGATGGATGGATGGTGATGGATGAAAGTGGATTCCAGTAACTTCTACAGTTGTTCATGAACACACAATACTCCAATCTCATAGAGTGAACAGAAGGTGTAGGTAATGAATGAATGATGAATGATATGAATGATGTTCACACCTGCTGTTCCTCCGTCTAACATTGCATTCCCTGCAGCATCTGCAATGAGCTTGGATTTGGATATATATATATATATATATATCTTCTTCTTTCGGCTGCTCCCGTTAGGGTTGCCACAGCGGATCATCCGTTATGATCCGCATACTGATTTGGCATAGGTTTTACGCCGGATGCCCTTCCTGACGCAACCTGGTCGCCTCTTACGACACAGGGATAAGGATTGGGTTTCGCCATGATTCCGGGCTGCCCTACACCCTCTCATAGCGCGGCCCAGCGCAGAGCCCCCGTCCTCAAGCGATCCTCCAACCCAAGCCTCGAGTAGCCGGATTACAGGCGCACGCCACTACGCCGGTGGACATATATATATATATATACTATATATATATATATATATATATATATTATATTTGTTGCGGGCCGGGGGTCGGTGGCGAGAACGACCACGAGGTGGGGAAAGCTACGTCGTTTCACCAGACTCCCGAATTGTAGGCCGTCGCTCGGATAACTCCGTAAGCTGGCGGTTCGTTTAACCGACCGGGGAACGCCAATATCTCGACCGCGTGGCGTAGGGTTATTTTGTCTCGATCCAATGTACCTAAGTAACCACGCGGTCTCGGCTACTGGGATCCACGCCCTCGGAACGCCTGGCCAAACCGGATTCACTCGACTGGCAGCGGTAAAATTACACCTACGACTACCACTCTGCCACCCACCTTCCGGCTCGGATGCAGTCGAGCGGGCCAGCCCAGGACGTCCCGGCTACAATTGTCTGATTACCGGGGATAAAACCCTGCCTAAACTTAGATCCGAACCATGCTGGACCAATGCAAGAAGGACGGAAACGGACTGGGAACATTTCTGTGATGATTTATTTACAGTAAATGAAGACACAAAGCAAGACTAAACACGAATATGCAAGCAAGGAATATTTCAATGATCCAAAAACACTTATTCAGTTCTACTTAAAGAGGGCCCACACTCAACACACACACACACACACACACACACACACACACACACACACACACACACATGGAAAGAAACCCAGAGTTCTTTATTGGACCCTCACAGCCGAGGAGAGAGACAAGCTGGGGGTCAGAGTTCGGATGTTACTTGGCCGTGGGAGAAGGGGGTACCCGTGCTGCGGCACCTGACAATGGTCGCTGGTTTGGTCCCCAGTCACACGTGTGGGACTCGAGGTTCGTGGGAGCTCGGGTGGTGAATGGCCGGGGTCCACGGAGGGGGAGGGGGGGTCGGGTCACGGTCGCTCTTTCCTTCCTTGTAGTGGGCAGCAGAGACACGTTCACGCGCTCGACGACCTTCTGCTCAACCCTCATGACAGCCCTCGTAACAACCACTGTTACCACCCCTTCGTACAGCTTTCGTAACCCTTCGTAACAGCAAAAACCCCTTTCGTGACAGCAAACCCCACATAACTCTGCTCTCAGAGAGTGGTGGGGGATTTTTATGGACCTCCCTCCACGGGGAGGGGCCTTGGTGAACACACCTCGCTGTCCGCCTTTGAGTGGACAGGGTCCCACGGCATACCTTTCCGGGGCGGGGTTTCGGCCTTGTTTGGAGAAAGCCGACCCTCCCTCCGCGCATGTTCGAGAAAGGTCGTGGTGGTGAAACTGCCTCGAACATCCTCGGGAATCCGTCTCAGGCAAAGGTGCGCTGTGGCCCGCGAACCGAGGGCTGCAAGCGCGATGGTACCGTGGATCGTAATGGGCCGAGGGGTCATGCAGATGGGATGGTTGTTCGATGGCTTGTTAGATGTAATAACCTAACTAAAAAAATCGCAACGCACGCCTTTGATTCTCCACTAGACAAAAGGAAGGGGATCTGACTACACACATACTTAACGGCATAACTGACTTTCAGGACATCTGTATGTTGAATGCATATGGTTTTCAGATCTGTAACAATATATATATATATGTATATATATATATATATATATATCTATATATATATATATATATATATATATAATATATATATATATAATATATATATATATATATATATATATATATATATATATATATATCCCAACATCATTGTTGATTTTAATTTATTGACAAAGCACGAGTTAATCCACGTTAAAATCAATCTTGATGAATAAATCTCAGTTTGATTGCATTTTGAGATGAAAGTTGAAGCTCCTATTTTGCTCAGGATTTCGAAAGGCATTCCTTTAAATGCCTTTGTTTACCATGCCTTTGCTGTTGTGTGGATGTTTATTTATAAATTCGCTCATTCTGTTCCCACAGCTCCAACTCTCCCTCAACCTTTGATGTATCCATCTGGCAGAGCTTTTGGGCAGAAAGAAATTTCATTATTATCCTGACCACATTGCTGATGTAATTGTAAATTCTACATTTCAATGATGCTCGCTTGTAGCTCTTATCGACGAATGATTTATTTCCCTTTTCTAAAGACTTCAATTCTTGCTCTTCATGTGTCATCCTCAGTGGACCGTTATTGAGTAAGGATTTCAAAGTTTAGCAATCTTCTATCAATGATTCATTCTTCTCTCTCTCTCTCTCTCTCTCTCTCTCTCCTTCTCTCTTCTCTCTCTCTCTCTCTCTCTTATCTCTCTATCTCTCTATCTCTCTATCTCTCTCATCTCTCTATCTCTCTATCTCTCTATCTCTCTCATCTCTCTATCTCTCTCCTCTTTACATGAGCCTTAACATTTTCACTTCGCCATATTATATACCATTGTGTGTCGAACGTATAACAAGCAGTTTTGTTTCCCTTATTATATAGGTGATGCTCATTATTAAAGGCATGTTTATGTGAGTGCAGTCCAGGCCAAATTATTATTTCTCAATCAGATATGGCATTTATGGTGAAGCGATGAAGATAAGGCTGCCTCATGAATCGAGGAAATCATTTTCATCACTTCCCAATATAAACTTTCGATAAAATTATAAGCTGTAGTAAATTGTAGTTTTATTAGCCCATCGATTAAAATAACTGATACCGTGAACACCAGCTGTTGTATATTATAAAGTGAAACAAAAATCAATTTCAAAAGCAGAACTAATAACTTCTGATGAACATCAAATTTCACTTCACATTTTTACACAAACCGAATGCACCATCAAAACGGAAAACTCTGATTTCCAGGGAGACGGTCGTATCCACGATTGGACTTGGCAGAGATAGCTTCGAAGTTTGTGCCATTGGCATTGAATTGTCTAGCTTGACCTTGGTTCTAATCCCAATGCATTTATAAACTGTCATGCTGGTGTTAATTTTAGGCGGAGGACCATCGGGTAGGGAGCACTGGTCGTAGGTGGATGATAAAGATCACTAGGTTTCCTTCCGAAGAGGACATGAGCTATTACCACCACCCTGAAGAAATTAAAAATTCCTGCCACCTCCAGTCAGACGTCAAGCCTGGCAATGAAAAATTGGGCCAAAACGGTCCCTGGCCAATCCTACAAGGGTGGAATGGATAGGGCTGTGGAAGAAGAAGTCGTTAATGTATGCTGTTGCAGGGATTACAGAGATTTGATGAATTGCATGCCAAATTTCCATTGTATAATCATCATCATGTCCCAATTTGAAGATTTTTTTTACCCCGTGGGGGTCTTCCACCCCATGAGGTCTAAGCGCCCTCGCGTTCTCTCTTTTCTTGTGTAGTTCATTTGAACGTCTATTTCTCCATTATTCATAACAGAATTCATGAAAATGGACAAGCCTATACTAGACACATTGCGCAGGCATTAACTGAGCCAAAAGTGCGATTGCGGCCCTTCGGCCGAGGAACGGCCCATTTTGGCCCATTTTCTTAAAATTGTTATTTCTTGGTTATTAGTGAACGGAACGAACCAAACTTGACAGGTATATTCTAGAGACCATCCCCAGGCATTAACTGAGCCTAAAGTGCGATTCCGGCCCTTTGGGCCGAGAAACGCCCTTTCGGCCCATTTTCTTTAAATTGTCATTTAAAAAAAAATTAAATGCGCTGGGCGATGCCACAACGCAAAATTAATTCGCAAATGATAATATGAAACGCCTCACTCTTGTGAGGTGTTCTGGTTTCTTTTTTCTGATGCGATGAAAATCTTACCAAATTTCAAAACTATCCGTCGTCCGTGCTC
>CM068964.1:23921370-23946750 GCA_035128595.1 Eptatretus atami | reverse complement strand
GCCGCAGACAAGCCCGGAGAAACCTCTCGGATCACTTACCTGTATGACACTTACCATTAAGCTGAACCAAGCCATTAAGCTGCTCGACTTGACATTGTGAGTATCGTCGTTTAAGATAAATAAACAGATGTTTGGTACTACAGAACTTTAATATGGATACAAATAAACACAACATAATAGTGACCAAAGCATTTCATGCTGCACTCCTCAGGGTAAAAATCAACAAAATTTTGTTCAGAAACAAAATTGCCTTGATCAATATCCTGGTTAACAGAGCACAGAGGATTTGTTCACCTTGTTAATCTTCCTGCTGAAATTGACAAAATCATGAATATACTCGGTGAGAATGGTTATCCTGAGCATATAGATTAAGAGATACATACACAAGTTTCTAAACACGACAAAAAGATCGGAAGATTGGTCGGACAAATGTCCAGTCTATACAGGATGCCCTGGAAAGGGCAATCATCACGAAGGTTTGAAGTACAAATCAAACATATTGTGTCCAACACGTTTCTGGCTGTGCAACCCCGAGTAATCTTTACCTCTCGCTGTTTGCTGACGTCGGTCAACAAGGATGTGCTACCCACCTCACAAACCAGCAATGTTATTTATGAGTTTAAGTGCCGATGTGAAACTCGGTACGTGGCGCACAACACTAAGATTGGCTGATCGGATCAAACAACACGTCCCTTTGGCGATTCAAAGAAAGATTGTTGAGGGTTAGAACACAACCAGTCGCGACATGTAGAAATATCCAGCAACCACCGGCCACTGTACCTGCTTCATCTGCCATTGCTCAGCACCTGGTTGCCAACCTATCTGTGCAGACCAGTACAATGCAGATATGTTCAGGATATTGAGCCGAGGTCGGAGCTCGTTTCATTTACGTATGTTGGAAGGAACCTTCATCCTCACCACCGATCCAATACTATGTCGTCAAAAGGAATTTGTATGATCTCTGTGTCTCTTTCAGCATGGAAAGATCAAGGAAGTACGGTAACAAATGGTGAATGGACCTGAGGGAAACCCATCCCCCCTCTTCCAGGATGTGGTTGCAAACGTCAATCATCGACGTACTCTGCTCCAGCCAATGGGAGCTCCAGGTGAAGATGATGAGCCGACCAATGGCGTTGGATTAACCGTGATGTCATTACGGTTGAACCAATCAGCGTCTACCTTATTGAGTCCTGCGTATAAAGCACACGCCTTCACTTCCTTCTTCACTTGCTGCGATTTTTACCCTGATTATGCTGCAGCACGAAAAGCTTCGGTCACTATTATGTCATGTTTGTTTGTATCCATATTAAATATGTATATATATATATTATATATATATATATATATATGTCACCAGAATCAGACCACCATTGGTAGGGATGAGAAGTTGCCGTGTCTGCTCGTAATTTGTCGCCAGTTGGTGGTTTTAAAAAAACACGCCGTTCCATAGCTGCCCTCTCAAATTGGCTGAGCTATGCTGAAGGGCAGTTTGGTTTTAACTAATGGGGACCTTATCACACTGTATCCCAATTTCCCACGTACGGGTTTACGTGCCAAAATACTAACGCACTACTGCACAGAACCTCTGTTCCCTCATTGACCACAAAACAGGTTCTTATTAACAAAGGATTTCTTCACAAGAATAAAATATGGGCTGGGAGAAGAGAAATATCATGACCAAAGAAACAAACTGAAACAAAATAATAAATAATTAACCCTCATGGCCCAATGTGAACTAAGGACTTTTACATTTAACTTAAGTCTCTCACACGGATGACAGGATAGATAGAAAAAGAAGAGTGGACACAAAAATAACTGGTTGGGGTGGGGTGAGCGGGCCTTGCTCGCATCTGATTTTGGTATTGAGACATACTGGCCTCGAGGTGCTTGTCTTGTCTGTCCATGACCTCCCATTTTGTCACGGCAGCACACTACAGCGCACCACAAACAGCCAGGAACCACACTGAGAGCGTGGTGGGAACCAATATGGCGCAGAGAGTCGGTGAGGTCCTGCAGAAAGCATATCCGTATCGGAGACGGGCAGATACAGGAAGCGGTTATGACTCTGGAATTGCTCTGCTGGAGATGGCCACCCAAGCTAAACCTGCGAGTTTTCACCTGTTTACCCGCTCTGGAATTACAACTCTCTGAGGGTCACACCAAAGACTGCCTGGAATGCCAAAGAATGAGCGACTTGAACAAATGAACACTCTCCAGCAGCCGGACCTGCCGCCAAGCTCAACCCCACAGTCTAAACCCGAAATCTGGCTCAGCCAAGAACTCTAGAACCTTCGCATTTTATCTGTAACTATCTGGTTCGGCTCGCTACGCTCTCTTCTCCACACGTCGTTGCAGAGAATGATGCACAGATTTGCTTTGTTGGCATGATTTACACCAATCATAATACAAACATTCTTTTATACAAATTATTTGTAATATTGCTGAATTGTATTTAAATTTCATTTGTGATATGAGAAGGTCCAAGTGTCTAAGTGGTCAAGGATCTAAGCTGTCTAAGCTGTCTGAAGTTGAGAGGGTTGAAGGATGGTTGAGTCTAAGGGGTCTCAGGGTCTTTGGAAACTTGGCGTCTTTTATGTCTGGTGTTGCTTAAAGGTTAGGTGGTGGGGCTGGGATCCTAGGATCCTGAGTTCAATCCCACTTGGCTGTTGAATTAATACCAGTGTGGGTTGACTCTGCCTGTCATCCTTCTGGGTCAGCAAATGAGTGCCGCTGTGCTGGTGTACTGCTGTGCGGATGGCGACCCGTCCAGGATTGGTCCAATAGCCAAGGAGACTGCTGAGCTAGCAGCACCAATACTTTGCATCGAGTATGGTCCCAGTGGATGGATGGATGGGTCTTTTAGGGTCTTTGGGGATTTTGGTCTGTTGGGCTTTTGGGCTTCAGGATTTGGTCTTCAGGTTAGGTCTTTTGGTCTTGTATTTTGGGTCTTCGGCTTTTGGGTTCTTGGTGACTTGGGTCTTTAATGGTTTTTGGGCAGGGTCTTTTGGGTCTTCAGGATATTTTGGGTCTTCACGCGTCTTCGATGGCTTGGGGGGTCTTCGGTGACTTTTGGATCTTCGGGTTCTTTTGGGTCTTCAGGTCTTTGGGGTCTTTTGGTTCTTCAGGGTCTTCTGGGTCTTGGGGGTCTTGGTGACTTTGGGGTCTTGGATTCTTTGGGGGGGTCTTCAGGGTCTTGGGGGTCTTCAGGACTTTGGGTCTTCAGGGTCTTTGGGGTCTTTCAGTTATTCAGGTCTTCATGGTCTTCAGGGTCTTTTGGGGTCTTCGGTGACATTTGGGTCTTCGGGGTCTTTTGGGTCTTCAGGGTCTTTTGGGTCTTCAGGGTCTTTTCGGTGACATTTAGGTCTTCGGGGTCTTTTGGGTCTTCGGGATATTTTGGGTCTTTTGGGTGTTTGGGGTCTTCTGGGTCTTGGGGGCCTGTGGGGTCTTCGGGTTCTTTGGGTGCATTGGGGTCTTCGGGGAATTACTGGTCTAACAGCGTCTTAAGAGTCCTCAAGGTCTTAGAGGGTCTTCATAGGTCTAAGGGGTCTCAGCAGTCTAAAGGGTCAAAAGGTACATTCCAATAGTAGGTAAATAATCGACATAGTCACACGGATGGACGGACGAACAGATGGACGGACGGAGGGATGGAGGACGGATGGAAGCATTCCGAGACCAACCGAGCTCTTTTTATACATACAATAGATGTTTATAAAGGCCCCGAGACACCAGTGCTTCATGCCTTTATTTAATTTCAGCACACATTTTACAACTAAAATGCGATAGCCGCAGCATCTCTCAACCCAAGAGGAATCCCAAAATTCAAACAACGGAATCAAACCCAGCAGCAGCAGCCCTGACCGACAAAAAAGTGCCCATCCACCCAACCCACACACTCCCCGACACTCCGGGCTCAAAACACAACACAACACAAACACCACATCACAACATAACCACCTCCAAACCACAACACAACCACCTGTGGGCACTTATCACATCACCCATTGTTTATCACTTCATGACAGTTGGAAGAGGGGTGAGAAAATGAGCAGGGAGGAAGGAGGGGTGGGGAGTGAGGACAAACAAAGGTATTGGAGGGGGGATGTATGGATGGATGGATGGAAAGAAGGGGTGAATGGCGGGAAGGGATGGATGGATGGATGGATGGATGGATGGATGGAAAGTGGATTCACAGTAACTTCTACAGTTGTTCATGAACACACAATACTCCAATCTCATAGAGTGAACAGAAGGTGTAGGTAATGAATGAATGATGAATGAATGATGAATGAATGAGTTCACACCTGCTGTTCCTCCGTCTAACATTGCATTCCCTGCAGCATCTGCAATGAGCTTGGTTTGGATATATATATATATATATTTCTTCTTCTTTCGGCTGCTCCCGTTAGGGTGCCACAGCGGATCATCCGTTATGATCCGCATACTGATTTGGCATAGGTTTTACGCCGGATGCCCTTCCTGACGCAACCCTGGTCGCCTCTTACGACACAGGGATAAGGATTGGGTTTCGCCATGATTCCGGGCTGCCCTACACCCTCTCATAGCGCGGCCCAGCGCAGAGCCCCCGTCCTCAAGCGATCCTCCAACCCAAGCCTCTGAGTAGCCGGATTACAGGCGCAGCCACTACGCCGGTGGACATATATATATATATATATATATATATATATATATATATATATATTATTATTTGTTGCGGGCCGGGGGTCGTGGCGAGAACGACACGAGGTGGGGAAAGCTACGTCGTCTCCACGAGCACTCCCCGAATTGTAGGCCGTCGCTCGGATAACTCCGTAAGCTGGCGGTTCGTTTAACCGACCGGGGAACGCCAATATCTCGACCGCGTGGCGTAGGGTTATTTTGTCTGATCCAATGTACCTAAGTAACCACGCGGTCTCGGCTACTGGGATCCACGCCCTCGGAACGCCTGGCCAAACCGGATTCACTCGACTGGCAGCGGTAAAATTACACCTACGACTACCACTCTGCCACCCACTTTCCGGCTCGGATGCAGTCGAGCGGGCCAGCCCAGGACGTCCCGGCTACAATTGTCTGATTACCGGGATAAAACCCTGCCTAAACTTAGATCCGAACCATGCTGGACCAATGCAAGAAGGGACGGAAACGGACTGGGAACATTTCTGTGATGATTTATTTACAGTAAATGAAGACACAAAGCAAGACTAAACACGAATATGCAAGCAAGGAATATTTACAATGATCCAAAAACACTTATTCAGTTCTACTTAAAGAGGGCCCACACTCAACACACACACACACACACACACACACACACACACACACACACACACACATGGAAAGAAACCCAGAGTTCTTTATTGGACCCTCACAGCCGAGGAGAGAGACAAGCTGGGGTCAGAGTTCGGATGGTCTTGGCCGTGGAGAAGGGGGTACTCCGTGCTGCGGCACCTGACAATGGTCGCTGGTTTGGTCCCAGTCACACGTGTGGGACTCGAGGTTCGTGGGAGCTCGGGTGGTGAATGGCCGGGGTCCACGGAGGGGGAGGGGGTCGGGTCACGGTCGCTCTTTCCTTCCTTGTAGTGGGCCAGCAGAGACACGTTCACCGCCTCGACGACCTTCTGCTCAACCCTCATGACAGCCCTCGTAACAACCACTGTTACCACCCCTTCGTAACAGCTTTCGTAACCCTTCGTACAGCAAAAACCCCTTTCGTGACAGCAAAAACCCACCAATACTCTGCTCTCAGAGAGTGGTCGGGGATTTTTTGGACCTCCCTCCACGGGGAGGGGCCTTGGTGAACACACCTCGCTGTCCGCCTTTGAGTGGACAGGGTCCCACGGCATACCTTTCCGGGGCGGGGTTTCGGCCTTGTTTGGAGAAAGCCGACCCTCCCTCCGCGCATGTTCGAGAAAGGTCGTGGTGGTGAAACTGCCTCGAACATCCTCGGGAATCCGTCTCAGGCAAAGGTGCGCTGTGGCCCGCGAACCGAGGCTGCAAGCGCGATGGTACCGTGGATCGTAATGGGCCGAGGGGTCATGCAGATGGGATGGTTGTTCGATGGCTTGTTAGATGTAATAACCTAACTAAAAAATCGCAACGCACGCCTTTGATTCTCCACTAGACAAAAGGAAGGGGATCTGACTACACACATACTTAACGGCATAACTGACTTTCAGGACATCTGTATGTTGAATGCTATGGTTTTCAGATCTGTAACAATATATATATATATGTATATACATAATATATATATATATATTCTATATATATATATATATATATATATATATATATATATATATATATATATATATATATATATATATATATATATATATATATATATATACCCAACATCATTGTTGATTTTATTTATTGACAAAGCACGAGTTAATCCACGTTAAAATCAATCTTGATGATAATCTCAGTTTGATTGCATTTTGAGATGAAAGTTGAAGCTCCCTATTTTGCTCAGGATTTCGAAAGGCATTCCTTTAAATGCCTTTGTTTACCATGCCTTTGCTGTTGTGTGGATGTTTATTTATGAAATTCGCTCATTCTGTTCCCACAGCTCCAACTCTCCCCTCTACCCTTTGATGTATCCATCTGGCAGAGCTTTTGGGCAGAAAGAAATTTCATTATTATCCTGACCACATTGCTGATGTAATTGTAAATTCTACATTTCAATGATGCATCGCTTGTAGCTCTTATCGATCGAATGATTTATTTCCCTTTTCTAAGACTTACAATTCTTGCTCTTCATGTGTCATCCTCAGTGGACCGTTATTGAGTAAGGATTTCAAAGTTTAGCAATCTTCTATCAATGATTCATTCTTTTTCTCTCTCTCTCTCTCTCTCTCTCTCTCTCTCTCTCTCTCTCTTTCTCTCTCTCTCTCTCTCTCTCTCCATCTCTCTCCATCTCTCTCCATCCTCTCCATCTCTCTCCATCTCTCTCCATCTCTCTCCATCTCTCTCCATCTCTCTCCATCTCTCTCCATCTCTCTCCCTCTTACATGAGCCTTAACATTTTCACTTCGCCATATTTATATACCATTGTGTGTCGAACGTATTACAAGCAGTTTTGTTTCCCTTATTATATAGGTGATGCTCATTATTAAAGGCATGTTTATGTGAGTGCAGTCCAGGCCAAATTATTATTTCTCAATCAGATATGGCATTTATGGTGAAGCGATGAAGATAAGGCTGCCTCATGAATCGAGGAAATCATTTTCATCACTTCCCAATATAAACTTTCGATAAAATTATAAGCTGTAGTAAATTGTAGTTTTATTAGCCCATCGATTAAAATAACTGATAAACGTGAACACCAGCTGTTGTATATTATAAAGTGAAACAAAAATCAATTTCAAAAGCAGAACTAATAACTTCTGATGAACATCAAATTTCACTTCACATTTTTACACAAACCGAATGCACCATCAAACGGAAAACTCTGATTTCCAGGGAGACGGTCGTATCCACGATTGGACTTGGCAGGATAGCTTCGAAGTTTGTGCCATTGGCATTGAATTGTCTAGCTTGACCTTGGTTCTAATCCCAATGCATTTATAAACTGTCATGCTGGTGTTAATTTTAGGCCGGAGGACCCATCGGGTAGGGAGCACTGGTCGTAGGTGGATGATAAAGATCACTAGGTTTCCTTCCCGAAGAGGACATGAGCTATTACCACCACCCTGAAGAAATTACAAAATTCCTGCCACCTCCAGTCAGACGTCAAGCCTGGCCATGAAAAATTGGGCCAAAACGGTCCCTGGCCAATCCTACAAGGGTGGAATGGATAGGGCTGTGGAAGAAGAAGTCGTTAATGTATGCTGTTGCAGGGATTACAGAGATTTTGATGAATTGCATGCCAAATTTCCATTGTATAATCATCATCATGTCCCAATTTGAAGATTTTTTTTACCCCGTGGGGGTCTTCCACCCCATGAGGTCTAAGCGCCGCTCGCGTTCTCTCTTTTCTTGTGTACAGTTCATTTGAACGTCTATTTCTCCATTATTCATGAACAGAATTCGATGAAAATGGACAAGCCTATACTAGACACATTTGCGCAGGCATTAACTGAGCCCAAAGTGCGATTGCGGCCCTTCGGGCCGAGGAACGGCCCATTTTGGCCCATTTTCTTAAAATTGTTATTTCTTGGTTATTAGTGAACGGAACCGAACCAAACTTGACAGGTATATTCTAGAGACCATCCCCCAGGCATTAACTGAGCCTAAAGTGCGATTCCGGCCCTTTGGGCCGAGAAACAGCCCTTTCGGCCCATTTTCTTTAAATTGTCATTTAAAAAAAAAATTAAATGCGCTGGGCGATGCCCAACGCAAAATTAATTCGCAAATGATAATATGAAACTAGCCTCACTCTTGTGAGGTGTTCTGGTTTCTTTTTTCTGATGCGATGAAAATCTTACCAAATTTCAAAACTATCCGTCGTCCGTGCTCTCGCTCACCTGAGAGTTGTACGAATGAACTCCCACGGGGTATGATCGCAATTCGAACTTGTTTTATCGACGGGGTTGTTTAAAACTCCAAAATCGATGCTTTTATGAGTGAACTTTCCTTTCTGCTGTGTATTTGTGCTTAGCTTTCTGGTGAAATATTTTATTAATTTACAAGTTAATAAAAATATTACATACTCATACCTCCTAAATTGCATAAATTGTCATACCATCATATATATCATCCCATTGGCCTGTTAGTATTCCCACATGAATCCCTGGCTCATTGTGATGGGCACCCAGGGTCTTCAGGGTTCCCATCTAACCAGATGTGTGTGTCCATTGTTTACGACACTTATGTCTACTAAAATGTCTTTGTCCTGCATGTGATATTTGTTGTTTACTACACTTATGTCTACTAAAATGTCTTTGTCCTGCATGTGATATTTGTACAAGCTCCACCATCAGCCTGACTGTTAAATATATAAATACATATATATACATATATATATATATATGCATGTATATGTTGTAATAAGGTTTGTGAAGTTGAGCAGGAAAGTTTGCTTTAGGTCTGCGTCTGCAGTCGAGTCTGGAGATGTGGGCTGTCCAGGATTTAATAAAATACACCAGCTCACCAAGCCCTAGCTTCGACTTTTTCCTTCCAAAAGGTTCTCATCAGATTTCTATCAGATCTCAAGAGAAACCACAAGAGGTTGTTTTTTTCCTCAGGAGACTTCATGCAAAGATGTCATGCTATCTCTCAACCAGCAATTTCACTCCACTATAGATCTCCCTGGTACCTTCACAAAAGACTGAATAACAGGATTTATCCCCACGATGACATGGTGAGGTGTACCAATTAAGACCTTGTGTATGAAGATGATCGATACTTTTTTTCATTTTGAATGGAAAAACTCACTCCTTTTGAATTTTCTTAGTCGTCCATAAATTTGGGCTGGCTTGTTTGGCGCTCTTATCTGAGCTCTAGGCTCACAGTTTTAAGTCCCTCCTATATCCTGTGTTGATTGTGCATTGTCTGCATTTTCTTTGCAATGTATGTAGAAGCTGATGTCCTTGTCCTGCATGTATTATCACGATGTAAGATCCTCCTTGAAACCCCAGACATTGCATAAAAATGAGCTTCTGCATGACCACAAATCCTTCCCATCTTCAAGTTATGTGGGCCATAGCAAATAAACACACGTGATGACGTCACACCACTCCTTTCATCAACAGCACGGTTTTGCACGGGTCATGCTGCTCGTACAGAAAGAAAAAAAAAATTGGACAACTGTTCCCGTTTCTTCTAATATGCGAGGTCTTCCTCACCATACCTTCCTTGTACAGTACCATTCCTTAAAAAGCTGTTGCCCTGGAAACCTATACCGGTCCACCATCACAAGCCATTCTTTCCAAGATGATGGTCAGGCGTATTATCGGTGATATACCAGTCAAGGGGTTGTCAATGGTATTGCAGCTGAAGACCCACCAGGCATCTGCATCATCCTACAACCACCTGCTCATGAGTTAAATTAATCTTGGTGTTCGTCTTCCACTTGAGGGAATTACATCTGCTTCCCATCTGCTGCACTCTCACCTCTCATCATTCAGGCAGCGTTCTTTTCCATTCTTAACAATTTGCTATTTTGTAGCAGGTATCACAAGAACAAAAAGAAGATTAACTAAAGTGCAGAATAAGAAGACTACAGAAGGTGCAGAAGGTGCAGAGTAGAGGAAAATTTTTCTAGAGTATCATATAATAATAGGCCTGGTATTGGCTTAACAATTAAGGTGCTTGGCTTAAGATCCGAGGGTCTTGAGTAAAAGCCCCTGTCGGCCCGATGAATTAACATCAGGTAGGGTTGACTCAGCCTATCATCCTTCCAAGGTTAGCAAAACGAGTACCAGCTTACCGGTAACAGGGGCGTTGCATCAGCAGCACAACTGCGCCCCCAGAAAACGATGCAGCCAAGCAGCCATAGGCTGCATATAAATAAATTAATTAAAAATATATAATAATAACAATTAATAATATCATCAACAACAGCAATGAAAACAATAATCTGCATTATTTTGGATCCATGTTTAATACTACTTTATATTATGTAGATAGACGTTTCTTCTTTTGCACATATCAAAGAAGTGTAGACAATCCCAATTGATATATCGATCTAAACATGTCAGAGCATTGCGGAATATCTGTGTTAATTCTGAATGGAGGTGAGAATTTGGAAGCTAATTTGCAATGCAAACGAACTCTTCTCTCACCAGGTATCTATCTCGTGACAAGCAACCTGAATAGCACATTAATTAAACCTCGATGGCAGATCGTATGCAATTTACTTAACGAGCTTGCAGTCTAGGAGTTTAATTTATAATTGTTGTTGTTTTCTTCTAAACATGTATTAATTACCGCGTATTGCATTGAGCGGCGCCCTTTGTAATTATGGCCACGCTTTGTTTTTTTTCGCTTTCTTGAGACTTCATTCATCAAATTTATTTGTCTTGCCAGTTGCTACTTATTTCCCAATTCACACGGGTTGGAGACGACGGTTGAGGAGAACAAGTGATAAATCCTTGATGTGAGTGGTTGCTTTTCACTGCCATTTCTCAGAACTGATCAGCGCTCCGACCATCTGGAGGAACCGGCTGTTGCGGGGGCGAGAATGGAGGTCTGGTAATACCACCGCAAAAAGCCCAGGTGAGAAACCGAGAGATCTCTACGGGGTGGAATCACCACCCTCAAAGGACATGGTACAATTGTCTCATGGGTTTGAAAGTTTAACTCAGTACTAACTGTTTGAAGCCAATATCTGTCAAGTTACATTCTTCCCTCCACTTTATAAGAAGGTGAGCCATTGCCATTTATTGACATCCCCGTTTCCTATTCCTCATATCTTCTTCTCATGGACTTTCTTCTGCAGCTCATCTGTACTCTTCCACGCTTGCATTGTTTGTCAGGTTTTCCTGTCTGCTGACATGTCCTTTGTCTATTTATCCCTTCTTTTCCTCTGTCATGTCCGTGTCTCCCTCCTCATTATCTTTCCTTTCTGCACATTCCTTGCGAAATCTCCCCTCCTTGTCTGCAAGCTCCCTTGTGCTATGTTGTGTCAAATCAGAAGCTTGTCTACAAGCTTCAATCTCTGTAAAAAATATATATATATATATATTGCAATGCATGGAGTCTCTGAATCTTATCGAAGTGATCAAAGCTATGACTCTTTCATTGGCTTTTGACACTATCTGGAATCCTGCTCTGTTCATGACCAAGCAAGCAAAATAGGTTGAAATAACATTAACCAATGCTCGTTAGATGCCGTCTTCTCGGTCTTCGGCATTGAAATGGAATTTCAACCCAAATTCATCTTTGAAACAACGCCAAGTACTGGCTGGGCAATCTCTCTGTCTGCGGCATTTAATGCCACCTTCATTCCTGGCTCACTTACTTCAATAGCATCCTTTCATTTACTCTTCCAGTGGAGGCTGAAGTGCTCCAGATGCATTGTATTGGGCCCACTTTTGGCCCTCACGTTCATCACTTGTTTCTTTTATGCTATTGTGCCGAGGCAATTCCATATTATCTCCCTTTTCAGATGAGCCCTTGTTATCTCCACCACCGAAGGTAATGTTTTTACCCCTGTTTGGCTGTGTGTCTGTGTCTGTGTCTGTCTGTCTGTCTGTCTGTCTGTGTGTTTGTTTGTCTGTGAGCAGGACATCTCAAAAAGTTATTGACGGATTCGGTCGAAACTTGGTGGGAAGGTTGGGTGTGTGAGTGTGACAAGGACGAATTGATTCGATTTTGGTGAAGATCCTGATCCGGATACAATAATTTTTTAAGTGATTTGTAACCATTGAGAGATGGGGTGAAAAACAATATGTGGACGATATCTCAAAACGTTGTGGACGGATTATGACAAAACTTGGTGGATGAGTTGGGTAGGTGACAAAGAACAATTGTTATACGCTATGGTATGTGCTCTACCAAGTGCCGTTTTAGTTATGCCATGTGGTACATTTTGCCAATGACAGACCAGTATCAGTTGCTTCCTCCAGCAGATCTGAAAATAATCAGATGCTGGTCTGACACAAGGAACATGTTATTCAATCCAGGTAAGTCTCTCATCCTCACCGCATCTCTCCACAAGGAATGTCTAATAATATCACCTATTGACTTCCTTTATCAGCCACTGGAAGAATTTAAGCCTCTCAAACTTCTGACCCTCATTATCAGCCATGACCTCTCCTGGACAGATCATCCATCAAAGCTGGCCTCCAAAGCCAGCCACAGACTGGATATCCTCCTTCATTCCAAGTCCTTCCTCACTAAATCTGAACTTCTCATTGCCGACAAGACCTTTATCCTTAACTCAATGAAGTACTGCTCTCCCCTATTCACTGGTTCCTCTACTTCACACCTCTTCTGGATTTCGTAGGATCCAAAGCTCTCAACACCATTGCCATCTCCCACAAAGAGGCAGAGGCACGGGGCCGATTGGCCTCTCATCACAGACAAGTTGCGGCCCTCTCTGTTTTCTACCAACCCTCTTCTGGTCTTGCTTTCCATCTGCTCTTTCAGCCCCCCCATACATTCCAGGTCCTTTCAAGATCGATGCATTCGTCCATTAACCCTTTCCTTATTCGCCTTCCACAACCCAGGCTTACTTGGTCACCTGTAATTCCTTTCTTCCTCTTGTTAGTATGTTACCCTTTTATCATCCATCGTCTTCCTCTTACATGAGCTGCGATTTTATATCCAGAAACAGGATGAATAACGTTTCAGTATATCTTGTATCTGGGAAGGCAATGGTAAATGACCCAGTATAACCCTTGCCAAGAAACTGCTTCGGCAGCACTGACGGATGCTCTGTAACAGAGTATGGTACATCAGAATCAGAAAATCTTGCATACATTGATAAAAGGAAAACAAATCACCAGAAGAACAGATAAATCTCAAAATGTTTTATTTTTAATGTTGAATGGGCAAGGAATAGAAGTCACTGTATTGTGTATCCATTGGAGACTTTGTGTTACTCAATTAGTTTTAGGAGACCGCACCTGATATGATCTAATTCGCTGCTCAGGGCCTTTTTTGAATGGCTCTTATCACATCACCACAAATGGTGATACCTTTATGGTTTGTGTGACAATTGTTATGAAAGCTTCAAGGTTTTGTAAAATAGTTTTGATCTGAATTCAAGATGTCATTTTACAAAGGGGAAGCATCCCATTGTTGATTGGAAAATATTCACAGGAAGTAACACACTCAGTGATATTGTCTGAGAGTTTTATTGCATTTACTGCAGCTCAGTGTTGTGGTTGTCATGTTTGAATTGTCTAGTATGGGTTAGATTCCCAACAGAATAGGATCTGATTATGTATTTATGCTGATGCTCCGCAGAGAGTGAATTGCATCATCAAGTATGGGATTTTTCTTGAAACCTCTTTAATTTGGCTGTCCTATCTCATAGCAGTAGTGAGCAGAATTGGAAGTAACCATCAAATATTACATTATTTATGAATAAAGTCTTTTAACCATTTGGGGCACCACGATTCATTGGGTCGGAGCAGACCTTGATGTAAACAAGATGTTTGTGAAACGTCTCTCCCTGCAGGCCGGGTCCTGTCGTGTGAGCGTGAGAGACGGAGTGCACTTGATGAATCCCAGCAAAACCCAAGGGATGCCATCTTTGTGCCAGAGTGTGGCGTTTCAGGCCTGTACCGCCCAGTGCAGTGCCACCAGTCTACAGGATATTGTTGGTGTGTCCTCGTGGATACAGGACGACCCATCCCAGGAACGTCGGCGCGGTGAGTAGCGGCTCCTCATGGTTAAAGATGATGGAACTAAATATCCATTATAACCCTTAAATCGATTAGCTGATTCCAACTTCCATACTGGCCAGAAGCTCAGCTAAATCTGAATCGTCTGTGCTTGACAGGTATGAGAGACCAAACTGTGATGATAATGCTCGCACTGGGTCCAAGCTTGAAGATCCTTTCCATGAACGACAGCTGTCAGGTTAGTGTTTCCGTTACTTTGTAGAGGAAGGGAAATAACTTTGAACTTTAGTATCATTATAACAATTATTAACACTTTACTTTATGAGCAGAGTCTCACTTTTTGTCTTGATCTGTGCTCTTAGTCCATGCATGAGTTTCCTAGAATATGCCTGCAATGAGGAATGAATGAAATGTTTTAATTCATTCAATCGATTATGACTCAGAACGCTAGGCTTAAGGTGGCTGCCTTGTCCCTGGCCAAAGGTGACGAATGGTCCCGATGAATCTTCAATCCTAAGCTCAATGAATATATAGGTTATTGAGTTGAATGAGTGTCCACAAATGAGGCCTTGTGTTGGCTTCATGGTTAGGGTGGCTCGCTTAGGATATTGGCGGCCTGAGTTCAAGCCCTGTTGTCCACTGAATTAACACCAGATGGGGTTGACTCAGCTTGTCATCCTTCTAAGGTCAGCAAAATGAGCACCAGTGCTCTGGTGTAGGGAGAGGTACAGCATCAGTGGTATAGTTGCACCCTAACTGCCATACACAAGAAGAAGCAGACATGGTGTTCTGATTCCTGCAGTGGTTCATGGTTGGTTTTTTGCCATTTTGCATGATTCCAGCACAAGTCGATGATCGAAACTCTCAGAGGAATCGAGCCTGAATGGCGAGAGCTTTCCCACGTAAGTGCAACATTGAAAGTATTGGTATTCTCATAAGTGATAAAAAAAAATTCTCTCACGGAACCAGTAACTCAAGGCTGGCAAGTGACTTTCTTTCAAACTTGTGGAAAGTTTCATGAAAAATTCTTTCATTGGAGGTCAGAAGAATTATCCATCATTCCTTTTCATTCAATCTTTCTCAATACGTGCTTCTAAAGGTTTTTCTCTTGGATTTCTGATTAGGATTTAGCTTTCCAGTTATTTATCGAACCTTCCTGATTTTTTTTGGTGTTTTGAAATCTGAATGGTGGTACAGATAGTGTAAGGCATATCCATCTACCAATCATTCTGCCATCCTTCAAAGGGAGGATATGTATGAGAATAATAGGTATGAGACAACATTGGAATTTCGGACTCCCAACGCACTCCCTCCACCCCATCCTCCTTCCTCATGCAACCTCTCCTCTCTCTCCTGTCCCTTCTCCACTGTCCTCCCCCTCCTCTTCGCTTTTTCCATAGTCTTCGCTTCACCCCTCAAAAGCTCCTCTGTGACGCCCCCTCTGTTCTCCCCCCTCCTCCATCCCCCCCCCCCTCCTCTGCTCCACCCCTCCCAATGTGTATGCAATTAAAATGGACCCCAGGAATTTCCGATAAAACCTGAGCACTTTGTAAAAGAGACATAAGCAGGCCAGCCGCAAGGACAGAGTTGGGTAATGGCGCCTCGTTTTTAGGACTAAAGCTAACGGCATGGCATGTTAAGACCAGGTTGAGGCAGGGGCCTGGTCGCCCTCCTAAGCTCATTCGATCTCAGTGCTTTGTTTAAAATTCCACTTCGTGCAGGACCCAAACTGCAATCGCACAGCCGGTGTGAACACTTCAAAAGGTCGTGGCTCGTGAATGCAAAAACATTCATGCCGTGCATTCCGTGCACCGATGGGCAGTGTTTGCCTCCAAAAAAAAAAAAAGGAAGGTCTTTGGCATCTCTTTGTTTGGAAACCCGAGAAAAATTGCACCGCTCGAAGAAATTTCTACAATAAGGGGCAGCACATTACAGATGTGTCTAGACAGGCATTGAATTTTGGGAATTGATTATTATGTCTGTCCTGCGACTGGCTTTGGGCCAGTGTTCGCCATAATGCTTTTTGTCCTTTACAAGTTGATATTGAAATTGAAAGCTGCGAAAGGCAATGCATGTAATGGACGTATTTCAATGATGCGTTTTCTTTTTTTTTGTAATTGTCATTGGCGGAGTAAGAGCTGTTCAAGAAAATGATGGAACTTGTGAGAAATGAATTATTTATTTATTTTTCTTTGTAATTGACGATTGCAGTGAATGTCTGATGTGATCACATTGAAATTCCTCATGCTGTGCAATGTGTGGATTGTCGGTTTTGAATGTGGATTTTGCACATTGAAAGAGATTTGTCCTCAAACAACCAAAGAAAGATAAACTAATTCAATGACATAGAATCCAACTTGAGTCCCTATTTTGAATGGAATATTTTGAATAACTTGAGTCCCATAGAATCCAACTTGAATCCAACTGCTATTTCAGTTGAGAGATGAGGTTGTGGACCATGACTGGGACTCAAATGTGAAACCTTGGCCCTGGATTTGACCACACCGCCAGACTTAGACACGAGGCAAAAAGCAAAATATGCGAGAAGTCACCTCTTGGGTCCAGAGGTGAAGCTCGTGGTGGTGGGCACTGTATTGGCTTGTTGGAAGTTGTGGGTTCAAATATGGCTGAATTGACGACATTTAATATATTCATATTGCTACCACTTTGTTGGTGAAAACACAGTTATCTCATGCAGACCTTGGCAAAGGAATAATTTGCCTTCCCTAACCTGATCTAGTCTTGTTTCAGCCTTTGGGGGGACACAACTGGTGTTTAACTTCCTTTAAAGATACATCCAAGGTCTCACCTGACTCCACTCTTTCAAGTAGCTTCGATACACCTCACTTTTTGTTGCCATATATCTCTGTTACAATTATTTTAACTCTTGCTGCTATCCACTTGGGTTTGTTGCCACGTGACTTATCGCCAGGGCCTCGCCTTATTTGCGAAATACAAACCACATTGGAGACTGCGGTCCGGTAAAACATTGACCCCGGCCATGGCTCGGGGCTTCCCTGAGGTCAAAAGGCACGTTTGTTTGAAGGCTGCAGGTGTTTTGCTGCTGGGAGGAGGTTGGTACTCGGGATCAATGAGTGACTGTGTCAAAAGCCAGCCCGAGAGGGGTCACAGCTGGATATGAAACCTCTGGCCTCGTGAAAGCGATCCAGCATGGTGTTCCTTTTCACAGGTGCTAGATTGCGAAGCACTTGCCCATCTATGTCAAATTCCAGTTTGAATCCTCGTCTGAGTTTAGTTTTCCTCCAGGACACCTCAAATGCTCTCCATTGCTTCGTGTCAAGGAGCGTGTGAAATACTCGAAGGTATTTCACAGAAGGTGAGAACGCGACGAGGAGGTTTGAAGGTTGATTTGGAATCTGGACTGTTGTGTATAAAAGGCCGAGTGATGTTTTAATAATTTTTGAGAGATTTTGATTTATAATCTGGGTAATCTATTCCTTCTTCAATGCATGAGCTTAAAATCGGAATGGCAGCAGGTGAGATGACAAAGAGGGTTGGACGTCAAATAATTATGAAAAATTTGGTTAACAGAGCCAATAAACCAGTTGAAATCTAGTTGATTCCCAACCTGCACTTACATGTTGGTGATAATTGGTGATAATTACCTGTTGAGGTTGTATACACAAAGTTAAAAACAAAATTACAGGTTAAATTCGAAAAACATCATGACTACTACTACTATTACCACTACTACTTTAATGACCCCAATTATTCCACCCTTCCTGTGGGGTCGACCTGGAAATGTTTTGGCCCTGGGCTTTCACGAACAGGCTAATCATGCCTGACATTCGACTGCAGGCGGCAGGAGTTTATATTTTGCCCAGGGTGCTGGGGATAACTCGCTGCTCTTAACATTAGATGAGAAACACCGTTAGATCTTTAACGTCCACCACATATGAACAGAAGAGCATTTGTTCCTCATTTTTTTTTCCCACCACTGTGGAATCAACTTCCACACTCTCTTCAATCTCATTCTTCCCTTCCAGTCTTCAAGCTCGCTGTTCACCACCATCACAGATGAGCTCCCATCCAAAACCATGATCTTTTCGACACCTGTAAAACCACCACACCATCACCCACCCCCCCTCCCCAACCCCAAAGATTTTACTTTGTATCCATCTTGTCCACCCCTTGTGTTCTCCACCACTACTCATCATTAGCCACATCCTTCGTTTGTCCGTCGCCATCTATTTTCTCCCTTGGCCCTGCTGTTGGTATTTCACCCTGCTCCTTCTGCCGTTGCTTTTGTTATTGTTGTGCCCTGATCCATTCTGTGTTCGAGCTCTTCCATGAGCTTTGACTCTGCATACAAATAAAAGAAGAAGAAAAACAGACATCCGGTTTAGTGTCCACAGCCGACAGAGGGTGCACTTTGTGACGCAACACTCGGCCTGCGAAGCACCGATCCAACAGTTTACATTTGTGTTGAAAATCAAACCCAGATGAGACAGTTCAACGGCAAGTACGTAACCTCTGCAGAAATTTTAAAAAAAATAACTAAGTGGCAGTTAATATTTCGTATGGACGTTTTATTGTACAGCATGTAAGAATAATAGTTAAATTCTGAATTTTTTTGTGGAACCACATTGTCCAACCTGAGAAAGTAATGCAAGAAATTACGTTAATGCTGGTCAAGGAATTCTGAACAAAACCAACATGGCAGTCGACATAGTCACATGCGTTGCCATTCATATTAGATTGTCTGCACCACTTCGTGTTGCATGCGTTTCATTTGTGTTTAATTGGTGCAGTGAGTTTAAAATGTCCATTAATTGGAGAACGACATTGAACATTCTCACATGCATTCAACTGCTGCCATTCAAGCAAACATTAAACATTCAAGCAAACATAAACAAAGCTGAACAGAAACATTTTGTGGAATTGCCAGATTCCTCGAAGTGAAATTGCAGAATAATTGCTTGTCAGTGTTGGAATAGTGGAAATAATCATTCATTCACACTTGGAATTTGATATAGGATTAGTGGAGCATGGGTACCAAAGGATTACTCCACCACCCAACCATCCATTCCACCATCCATCCATCAGGATCATACTCTGTGCAGAGCGTTGGTGCTGCCAATGCAGTCTTCTTGGTTATTGGGCACAATCCTGGACGGGTCGCCACTCTGACAGAGGATACCATCAAGCTGGCACTCATTTTGCCCACCTCGGAAGGATGACAGGCAGAGTCAACCCCACCTGGTGTTAATTCAACAGCCGAGTAGGATTTGAACTCAGGATCCTAGGTTCCCAAGCCCACCACCCAAACCATTAAGCAAACACCAGGCATACTCTACCAGACCTTACAGAATCTAGATACTTTAGCGGGGATAGGTTGAGAAATCTGAAATAATTGAGTATATACAATCCTGATTTCTCAACATCGGATTTTAAACTGTTTGGATGATTAAATTAACACCTCTGTGGGATTAAGCTCACCAATGAAGAAAAGGTAATTTCAACATCTTGAATTGGCTGCGTACCCATAGAAAAGATGTTCTGCACAGACGTCATCAAAGAGGGGCAAGTGTACATGGGTCCTTGCTTTCCTTTCGTATGCAACACATCACTTTGGCCAGGGTGCCAGAAATAGCTCACCGACTCTTTGCAAAGGACACCATGGGCTCTTTCTTATCCACTATCTAATGCCAGCAGATGGGACGCCCACTTTAACGTCCACACGATGCACGGCATATACAATGATGAATCACCTTGCCTGCGAAACACAGGGATGACAGTTCAAAACTTTCTCCAGAAAACCCTCTTTATCTCTTTGCTGATGACTTCCCCCTCTGTCATAACATCCCTCATCCTTCAGATAGGTGGGTAGCAGCCTTTTCCCTCTCTGCAGAGCTTGATAGAATCACAAGCTGGTCAAACATTCGGAATATGTCTTGTAATCCTGACAAATCTCTCACTCTTGTTCTGTCTCTCCTAAAGGACTGTCTGATAAACCCTCCCATTTACTTTATTAACAATCCTCTTGAAGAAGTTGTCACTCCAACTTTTTGGCCTCACTATTAGCCATGATTTTCCTTGGATAAGCAAACCACACTTCCAAGTTGGCCTTCCATGTCTGTCGCAAACTAGGCATTCTGCGTCGTGCAAAGTTCTTCCTTAGCACATCTGAACACTTATCCAACTACAAGGCCTTTCTCTGCAGCTTGATGGAGTATTGCTCTCCCCTCTGGGCAGGCACACCTGCCTCACACCCTGCTCAGCTTGATGCCATGGAAAGGAAACCAAGGCCTTCCAGATAATTGGAATCTCTTGCAATGAAGCTGAGTCTATGGGCCTATCACTTTCCCACGCAGACAGGTCGGTGGTCTCTGTTTTATACCTCCTCCTTTCTGATCTTGCACACTCTACTCTTTTTGTGCTCTATCCCCATCCTCTTCATTTCTGCAGGGTGCACACGGACTACCAGCAACCACCTTCTGGTGAAACACCCAAAATCTAGAATTACTGCTCACCTATACTCATTTGTTCCTCTTTTAGCCCACCGATGGAACCAAGTTCCACATTCTCTTCAATCTCATTGTTCACTCTGGGGCTTCAAGACAGCTGTTCACCACCAACTTGGAACATTCCCCATACAAAACCGTGATCTTTTCGACCACTGATAACCCTCCCAAAGCTAACCTCTTTCTAAGTTTCCAGTTTTTCCTTCCTGAGCGTTTGTGGCAGTATCCATCTTGTCCACCTTTTGTGCCCTCTCCTAGCCTTCATTCTTTCGCACATCCCTTATTTGTTCAAGTCTCCTTCTATTTTGTCCTTCAACACTGCTGTTTGTGTGTCCCCCCCCCCACCCCCTCTTTCTGCTGTTCCTTTTGTTTTGTTATGTCCTGATCCATACATGGTCGAGCTCCTCCATGAGCCTCGACTTTGTATACAAAAAAAAATTCGGCTGAGATTCCAACCCAGGCTAGACAGCTCAGAAGCAAATGTGCATGCCTCTTGGGTATCGTACCAGACCAGTAGTGTGTATTTGTAGTCTGGAATACCTTGAGACATCGCTGAAGCTTTATGAATGGTTCGTTACTTTTTGATATCTCAAATGAAAAGTCCATGTCTTCCTTGAACTATCCTCGTACAAACAAAGTCCAGATCAATTTCAGTCACCCTCTTATGTTTTCTGCCACTTTTAGGCTGTTTTTCAGCAGTGCAGTCTAAACACCACCCTTTTCCTCTTTCTTGCAAAAACTTTTCCTAATGTTACGATAAGTGGAAATTTTAGAAACCTCATGAAATCTTGAGCAATATATCCCAGGGTATGACATAAAAGTTTCCTTTTTCACCATAATGGAAAAGTGACAAAGTGAAAGTTAGTTATCACAGCACGCTAATAGAACACCGGTTGGCTGCATAAGTGCCTTTCGGGAGGTCGTGAAATCAATTGTTTATTTTACATATCACTCCATAAAATGTCGATGGATCTGTACTCTGCACTCTCTCACCTTGAGTTTTTACAGTTGCGATAAGGGATTGGTCAAGACTTCTCAGCAGAAAGTACTCGAAGTGACCACGTAACCCCTGCACCCTGATTTTACACTCGGTCACTCTGCGATGAATGCTCCGTGGGCTGCGCTGGGAAAGTGATCGAGTGTACAATGCAATGACAAAGGCGATTGTGTGTCTTTGCCATTTTTGAACTTAGAACTCCCCACCCCCCTGTTAAATGGAGTGACAGGCTTTTTAAAAGGCAGGCCTTCTCTCCCTCTCCCCCCCCCCCTCTCAAATTGTCTTTAATTCACTGTACACCTCTCAATCATTGATGCCATCATGTCAATGCATACTTTAGTACACAGTCTTATTGCTAACTGGTCTTGCATGCTGTCTGATGAGTATGACGTAACCCTGCTCCAGTACTTGTCACCCTGCGGTACTCAGACAGAACAGGTGTCATTGGTCATGGATCTCCTTTCTCCAAAACAAAGGTTGATTCTCAGGCCTTGTGGCTAGGACAAGGGGCAGAGGAATAGGAACAAGAGGTGATGGGCAAGGAAAAGCAAAACAGGAGGAGGGGAGGATGAAGGGGTGACAGAGGAAGGGGGTGGTGTTGAGATTTCATTTTTTGTTTGGATACAATACCTCATCTCATGAAAGAGCAAGGAGATCGATGGCAAAAAGGCAGTGTGTTAAGATTGCAGCGGTAGATGGACGCTACAAGTCCCAAAAGTTCAATACACAGCAAAGTTGATGTTTTTTTCATTTCTCAATTTCTCGTAAATACAATTGGGAAGAAAAATATTATTTTCTCACTAATCACTGATAATAATAAAGTACACTACTACTACTACTACTACTACTACTACTAATACTACTGCTACTGCTACTACTAACAGAGGCTCAGTATTTTTGACAAAGCTTTCAGGGCATTCACAAGGCGATTTGTTCAGGGTGCCTGTGATAACTCACCTACTCTTTGCAAAAGACAGTATGGGATCTCTAATGTCTATCAACGACCAACGCTGGTCGACGGATCCTCCGGCTTAACTTTCTTCAGAGCGATGGTGCACACCTTGATGTCTTTCCTTTCCTGCAAAACACCAGGATGACAGTTTATAGCTGGAAATTCAAACCCAGTCTGGACAGCTCAATTCATGTGCACATACCTCTGGGCTATTCTGCCAGATCACCGTATACTTGTACATCGAAAAATAATAGACGTCAGCATTTGTTGGACTACATTGTGCAATTTATACCAACATGACCCTCAAAAAAATTCATCCTGATCAAATGTAGCATTCTACATATGCAAGTATTACATCATAATGAAGGCACCTATGACATCATACAAAAATCATACTTATTCCACATGCAGAGTACTTGCCATGTGCCAGGTTTCAATTTTTTTCCTTGGTGCGGTTTAGGAGATACTGAGGTCCAAAGTTTTTCCTTTTTTCCAACATGGCTGCCACACGACGTGACTTATGACTTCACAATTATCACTAAAACATTCTACACGAGTAGTCGCTCCTATGGTGAAAATTTCGTGTCAATCCGACAAGCGGTTGCAGAGAAAAACCATACTCATGTTCTGTGCAGACAAACAAACAAATGAAAAATCACACATAGAGCGACACTTGGCCAAACAGAACAAAGTAGAACAGAACTCGGTAGAGCGCATACCTGTGCCAGGCTGAACAGACTGGATCTGAAACAAAATCTAATCCACTTGTTCCTGTCACATAACCTTGTTTTGTCATAACTCGTCCACAACTTTTTGAGATATCATGATATATATATATATATATATATATCTATATATATATATATATATAGTTTTTAGCCCGATCTCTCAGTTTTAGAAATTAGGCCTATGTTGACCTTTTGACCTTAAAAATAATTGGTGGTTCAATTCATTGACTTGATATGCAAATCCTGTTCAAATTTCAAGTCAATCTGATGAAAATTGAGGATTTTCGAAATACCACCTAAGTTGTTGACCTTTGGCCAATGTTGACCTTTTGGCATATGCTGACCTCAAAAATAATTGGTGGTTGTATTCAGTGAGCTGATGTGAAAATCCTGTTCAAATTTCAGTTAATTGGACGAAAATTGTCAATTTTGGAAATTTTGGCTTATGTTGACCCTTTTGCCGACGTCGATCTCAAAAATAATGGTTGAATTCAGTGACCTGATATGCAAATGCTCTTCAAATTTCAAGCCAATCAGATGAAAATTGTGGATTTTAGAAATCTGAAGAAGTTGTTGACCTTTGACCTATGATGACCTTTTAACCTTTGACCTCAAATATAAATAGGATTCTGTCGAACCACAAACTCCACAATTTGGTGGAGTTTTGTGAGGATCGGTTTAAAATTGTGACCTGTAGGTGATTATAGGTGAGCGGACAGACAAACGGAAGCGATCAACATACTTGTCAAAAACAAAACAAAACATTGTTTTACCAAGTAACAAAGAAACAGACAAATGGACCCAAATACAATACCCTGTTCTCTACGAGGGCAAATAGAGCTCTGTAAATAAAATAATGTCTCCAATTGTCCCAATATCCTGCAAACGGACAAGACAAACAGACACAGACAAACAGGGGTGAAAACATAACCTCCGTCCACCTCCATGGCGGAAGTAATTATTAACTGTCGCAAATAAAATAAATATATCAGCATCGTTATCAAAATGATGATAGCATCTGATGAGGTGTCTTGCCATTGTTGGACTTGCTGAATTGTTGAAAGAGAACATGATCTCAGTGCTTATAACTACAGGATTCAAGGTAACTCGATGGTAGATGAATGAGGAGAGGGAAGAGGACTGAAGGGGGAAAGAAGAATAAAGGAACAGATGGAGGAGAATTGGAATTAGAATGTATAATGGGAAGCCGAGATTGGTGTGTTATCACCCAGAGGACTAATTGGAAATTAACTGCTAGAACAGAGCAATGGAAGATTTTATTTAAATACAAATAGGCAGAAACCGATGACAAGAGGGAATGAAAAGCAACGACTTTTCATACAAGACAAAACAGATGAATGATAAAGGAGATTCTCCCAAAGATATTCATTGCACAGAGAGTGAAAATGTCCTTACAATTGTCCAGGACGAGGTGCGGTGGAAAGAGACTGTGAGTTAGCCAAGGACAGGGCTTTTCATGGATTATCTTTGTTCAGAGAGAGAAAGACTGTGAGTGTTTTTGTGGAACCGTTGTTTGGAGAGGTTCTGGGCTGAAAGGATTGAAACCTCGAGGAAGAACGGTGCCCAGCTGATGATCCATGCCTTCGGAAAATCATTCAATTGCTTACAGGTTAAGGTTTTTATTTTAAGTAAGGGAACTATGTTTTGAGGTTTCCAATTTAAATAAAGTTGGATATAGGAAGTTGTGAAATTAACATATTTTTCAGCAATCCTTGAAATTATATTATATGTATAGTCAATACTGTACAATATTAATAAATACAATTGTAGAATTGTCAGGTATGTGTCTCTGTGTATATGTATATGTATATGTACATGTATATGTATGTGTATATGTATATGTAGCGCTATGAGAGAAGCGCCATTTTTGTGCGCGTCTGCACATGTAAATAGGAGTGCCTGGATTCCAAGTTCCACAAGGACCTGCTCTGGGCCAAGCTAAGTACAAGAATACTTGAAAGGA
>CM068964.1:23893907-23905585 GCA_035128595.1 Eptatretus atami | reverse complement strand
CTTGACAAAGGACCAAGGACGATCTACACAAAGACTAATTAAATAACTGTTCCTTGGGTCACCTACATGTCCATGTATGCTCGCCCCCTGGGGTAGGTTTTCCAAAACCATAACAATATGTATGCATGTGTGTGGTGTGTGTATATATATATATATATAATATATTATATATATGTATGTATATTATATATATATATATGTATATATATATATAGTGTGTATATATATATAGTGTATATACTGTATATACATATGTGTATATATATAATATTATATATATATATATATATAATATATATATATATATATGAGGCCCACGGAGGAGTGATGTAAGCGACATTTTTTAATGATATGATGATGATAGGCTCGGATGATAGGGTAAGGGTTAAAATAGTGCTATATGGCATTGACTCCAAAATGGCCGATGTGTCCCTTACATCACTCCTCCTCGCGCGCCTCATGTGTATATACATATGTGTATATACATATGTGTATATATATACATATATAAACAACATATATATATATATATAATATATATAATATCTTTCTAACCACTGACTGACTCCAAATCCATTGGGACCATACTCTGTGCAGAGCGTTGGTGCTGCCCAAGCAGTCTCCTGGGCTATTGGGCACAATCCTGGACAGGTCGCCACTCCGACACAAGATACCAGCATGATGGCACTCATTTTGCCGACCTCAGAAGGATGACAGGCAGAGTCAACCCCACCTGGATTAATTCAACAGCCGAGTAGGATTTTAACTTGGACTCTAGGATCCAAAACCCACTACCCTAACCATAAGCCAACACCAGGCACAATGACTGACTGACTGACTTTTATTAAAGATTGGTGCCTTCCAGGTGACAGAGAAAGCTGAAGATCAGATGTAGCGTTCTGATAGCATATACAATTCAGATGTATCGTAATAGCATATGCAATTATGATGTCATAACGAAGGCATCTTTGACATCATTAAAATCACACTTATTCCCATGAGGAGTACTTGCTACGTCCAAAGTTTCAATTTCTTCCTTGGTGCGGTTTCAGAGATGGCAAAGGTCCAAAGTTTTAACTTTTTCCAGCATGGCCACCACACCACGTGACCTATGATGTCATAATTATCATTGAAGCATTCTACATGAGAAGTCGCACCAATGTTGGAATTTTGTCTCAATCTGACAACGTTTGTGGAGAAAAACATGAAAGTTCTGTGCGGACAAACAAACATACGGATATACAAACACACAAACAAGCAGTCATAGACTGTACTTACGAAATCGTCAACTTGACCTCTGACCTTGTCTAATAAAAGCTGTCTCTAGAGAAGGTAGCGACGCAAACCAGAAGTTTCTACGATGAATCTGTACCAAAACCATCAAAAATCGAATGTTGACCTCACTGTGACCTTGACCTTTGACCGATTTTGACCAAAATCTAATCAGCGCTAGCCATCACCCTCCTGAATCACGTGGTGTAATTTGACATTGGTAGCTTCTTCCTTCTCGAGTTATAACTTTTTTTGGATATTTGACCTCACTGTGACCTTGACCTTTGACCGATTTTGACCAAAATCTAATCAGCACTAGCCATCACCCTCCTGAATCACATGTGTAATTTGACATTGGTAGCTTCTTCCGTTCTCGAGTTATCGTGCCTACAAACAAACACACAAACACACACACAAACAAAACACACACACAAACACACAAACACACAAACAGATGACGGAAGTCATCAATATACTTACGAAATCTTTAGATTTCGTAAGTAACAAATGCACCCAAATGCAATACCCTCTCCTTCGGCAAGAGAATAAATCACAGAACCATCAGAAAGCATCCGCAAATGGGAATAAACATAAATTGAAAAGTATATATGAATGAAAAATCAAATCCAGTTGAGTGACCTGAGAGATGAGGAAACACGGTTCGGTTCGTATGCTTACACAATGTGTAATCACACCCTGCTAGTATCTAATATATAAAGCTCTTTCTAACCACTGACTGACTGATTGACTGACTGACGGACAAGCCGGTAGGCGATGAGGGATCTGCTAGGATCGAAGCGCTGATACGATGCTTTTCATTCTGACCGATCCACCGACGAAGATTCATTGCCAAGATGTATTGGTTCACATACAATTGTTCCTCTGCCTGCAAGATTTTTCCTATTGCGTATTTTGCCAACTGGCACTCCTCACAGGACTACCATTTGAAAAAAAAACCTAAATCAAAAATCGGCTCGAGTAAAATTTTCTAAATATCTCGAAGTGTTAATTCCGATGTCTCGTTCTCCACATTCAAAACTGTAGGACAAGATTGAAAATAGTGAACGTAGGTCGAGAAAAAGTATTTTTTCGAATTTGCGTATTTCAGCCCCGACACCCTTGGTGATAGAATCTGGAAAAATGCTGCGGTTCAATGTTGTAGTAGTTATTAAACTCTATCCATACACCGAATTTGAACGTTCGCCGTCGACGGTTTCCGAGGTCAAGGTCACTTAACATATTCCCTGGTTCACCATCTTTCCGCATTCGGAGGGCTGCCATTCGGAAACTATGAGAGATAGAGAACGTTATGCTGTCGCGATAACTAGATGGGATGCAAGGAATAGGCAGGAGTTGGTCCGGTCGCTCTACCTATCATAGAAGCCGCGCTACGTCAGTTACCGTTTGGGTTCTTAAAACGCGTTTTTTCGGCGCAACGAAACTCAAACGCGCACACTCCCAGCCCATATGGCACCTGTTCGCCAAGTTTCATCGAAATCGGTTTGCTGGTTTGTGCTGTGGAGCCTCGCGTTGCACACACACACACACACACACACACACACACACAACACACACACACGGAAACCCGACAATAACGGATATCTAGCGAATCCCAATATTAAAGATTGGTACCTTCCGGATGACATGGAAAGCTGAAATTTTGTGCCGATGGACATGAAGCCGATACATTCTCCACTTCAGGCATCACTGCACCTCACCACACGGCAGTGCACACCTCATTGCATCTCCTCCAACCATGTACAATCGACACCCTCAGTTTTCCTCCCCCATTTCCCCTCCTCAGCGACTGGAATGCATTGGTCCATCGACTGGCCTGGTAAATAAGAGGAGGCAAACACCTCGTACCTTTCTCTTCTCTCTTACTTTCTAACATTCCTCGAGTATGTGGCTGATAGCGCCTGTTTTATTGGATAATTAAGATTGTGGAAGTTTTAGCACCGAAATGGCTCTGCACTGTGTCTCTTGTGTTTGTTTATAACTTTTCTTTTACTGCACCTCACTAATCCCTGCTTTCCCCTGCTGTATGTATTGCTGTGTATTAAAACCTGCTCATGTTTCCACATGCCTTTCCTCAGCCTTGCATCTCTCTCTTTGTTTATTAAAGATTGGTGCCTTCCAGGTGACAGAGAAAGCTGAAGATCAGATGTAGCGTTCTGATAGCATATACAATTCAGATGTATCGTAATAGCATATGCAATTATGATGTCATAACGAAGGCATCTTTGACATCATTAAAATCACACTTATTCCCCATGAGGAGTACTTGCTACGTCCAAAGTTTCAATTTCTTCCTTGGTGCGGTTTCAGAGATGCAAAGGTCCAAAGTTTTAACTTTTTTCCAGCATGGCCACCACACCACGTGACCTATGATGTCATAATTATCATTGAAGCATTCTACATGAGAAGTCGCACCAATGTTGGAAATTTTGTCTCAATCTGACAAGCGTTTGTGGAGAAAAACATGAAAGTTCTGTGCGGACAAACAAACAAAACGATTTACAAACAGACAAACAAACAAACAAGCAGTCATAGACTGGTACTTACAAAATCGTCAACTTGACCTCTGACCTTGTCTAATAAAAGCTGTCTCGAGAGAAGGTAGCGACGCAAACGAGGCGCGTAATGCTGTGTCTTACAATCCCCTCATTAGCATAATCTTCAGTGCATCATACCTCAGATACGACACCCGACATAAATCTCATAAAACATCCGATTTTTACCAGAATTTCGACAACCGAGTTTTAAGCGTCCTAAGCGATCGCAAAAACCGAAGACAAAATTAAAATCGAAGTTAAAATGAACTCGCAACGTCGAGCAAAGCAAAAATCGGCATTTCTCCACGCAATTATTTAATATTATTTTATCAAAGTCACAAAACCGTAATATTCGGCCATCCACCAACAACCTTTCATAATCCGACGGCTCAGCGAGTCAGGCATGCGACGATAACCTTTATTGGGATAAAAAATGACTTTTAAACACCATCTTTTATTGAAAAAACCGTCACCGCGCACACGGAAAACCTTAACGTGACTCAACGACGCGTCTGCTCGAGCGCACTGCATCATGGGACGACCCGTGACGTCTGCTCGAGCGCACTGCATCATGGGACGACCCTTGACGCTTCGAGTGAAATATTTTTATTCAATCTTAAAACGTCTCCAAAACATCCGATTTTTACCAGAATTTCGAACCGAGTTTTACGCATCCGAAGCGATCGCAAAAACCGAAGACAAAATTAAAATCGAAGTTAAAACAAACTCGTAACGTCGAGCGAAGCAAAAATACTCACATTTCTCCATGTTAATTTACGGAATTATGTTTGACCTCACTGTGACCTTGACCTTTGACCGATTTGACAAAATCTAATCAGCGCTAGCCATCACCCTCCTGAATCACGTGGTGTAATTTGACATTGGTAGCTTCTTCCGTTCTCGAGTTTATCGTGCCTACAAACAAACAAACAACATACAAACAAACAAACACAAACAAACAGAAACGGAAGGCATCAATATACTTACGAAATCTTTAGATTTCGTAAGTAACAAACATACAAACAAACAAACAGAAACGGAAGGCATCAATATTCTTACGAAATCTTTAGATTTCGTAAAGAACAAAAAACAGAAACGGTAGTCATCAATATACTTACGAAATCTTTAGATTTCGTAAGTAACAAACAAACATACAAACAAACAAACAAACAAGCAGTCATAGACTGGTACTTACGAAATCGTCAACTTGACCTCTGACCTGTCTAATAAAAGCTGTCTATAGAGAAGGTAGCGACGCAAAACAGAAGTTTCTACGATGATTCTGTACCAAACCATGAAAAAATCGAGTTTGACCTCACCGTGACTTGACCGTTGACCGATTTTGACCAAAATCTAATCAGCACTAGCCATCACCCTCCTGAATCACGTGTGTTAATTTGACATTGGTAGCTTCTTCCGTTCTCGAGTTATCTGTACCAAACCATCAAAAATCGAATGTTTGACCTCACCGTGACCTTGACCGTTGACCGATTTTGACCAAAATCTAATCAGCACTAGCCATCACCCTCCTGAATCACGTGGTGTAATTTGACATTGGTAGCTTCTTCCGTTCTCGAGTTATCGTGCCTACAAACAAAACAAACAACAAACAAACATACAACAAACAAACAGAAACGGAAGTCATCAATATACTTACGAAATCTTTAGATTTCGTAATAACAAGCAGTCATAGACTGTACTTACGAAATCGTCAACTTGACCTCTGACCTTGTCTAATAAAAGCTGTCTCTAGAGAAGGTAGCGACGCAAACCAGAAGTTTATACGATGATTCTGTACCAAACCATCAAAAATCGAATGTTTGACCTCACTGTGACCTTGACCTTTGACCGATTTTGACCAAAATCTAATCAGCGCTAGCCATCACCCTCCTGAATCACGTGGTGTAATTTGACATTGGTAGCTTCTTCTGTTCTCGAGTTATAACTTTTTTTGGATATTTGACCTCACTGTGACCTTGACCTTTGACCGATTTTGACCAAAATCTAATCAGCACTAGCCATCACCCTCCTGAATCATAGGTGTAATTTGACATTGGTAGCTTCTTCCGTTCTCGAGTTATCGTGCCTACAAACAAACACGCCAAACACAACACACAAACAAACACAAAACACACAAACAGATGAAGGAAGTCATCAATATACTATGAAATCTTTAGATTTCGTAAGTAACAAATGGACCAAATGCAATACCCTCTCCTTCGGCAAGAGAATAAATCACAGAACCATCAGAAAGCATCCGTAAATGGGAATAAACATAAATTGAAAAGTATATATGAATGAAAAATCAAATCCAGTTGAGTGACCTGCATAGATGATGAGGAAAACAGTTTCGGTTCGTATGCTTACACAATGTGTAATCACACCCTGCTAGTATCTAATATATAAAGCTCTTTCTAACCACTGACTGACTGATTGACTGACTGACGGACAAGCCGGTAGGCGATGAGGGATCTGCTAGGATCGAAGCGCTGGATACGATGCTTTTCATTCTGACCGATCCACCGACGAAGATTCATTGCCAAGATGTATTGGTTCACATACAATTGTTCCTCTGCCTGGCAAGATTTTTCCTATTGCATATTTTGCCAACTGGCACTTCTCACAGGACTACCATTTGAAAAATAAAACCTAAATCAAAAATCGGCTCGAGTAAAAATTTCTAAATATCTCGAAGTGTTTAATTCCGATGTCTCGTTTCTCCACATTCAAAACTGTAGGACAAGTATTGAAAAAGTGAACGTAGTCGAGAAAAAAGTATTTTTTCGAATTTTGCGTATTTCAGCCCCGACACCCTTGGTGATAGAATCTGGAAAAATGCTGCGGTTCAATGTGTGTAGTAGTTATTAAACTCTATCCATACACCGAATTTGAATGTTGCCGCCGTCGACGGTTTCCGAGGTCAAGGTCACTTAACATATTCCCTGGTTCACCATCTTTCCGCATTCGGAGGGCTGCCATTCGGAAACTATGAGAGATAGAGGAACGTTATGCTGTCGCGATAACTAGATGGGGATGCAAGGAATAGGCAGGAGTTGGTCCGGTCGCTCTACCTATCATAGAAGCCGCGCTACGTCAGTTACCGTTTGGGTTCTTAAAACGCGTTTTTTCGGCGCAACGAAACTCAAACGCGCACACTCCCAGCCCATATGGCACCTGTTCGCCAAGTTTCATCGAAATCGGTTTGCTGGTTTGTGCTGTGGAGCCTCGCGGTTGCACACACACACACACACACACACACACACGGAAAACCCGACAATAACGGATATCTAGCGAATCCCAATATTAAAGATTGGTACCTTCCGGATGACATGGAAAGCTGAAATGTTGTGCCGATGGACATGAAGCCGATACATTCTCCACTTCAGGCATCACTGCACCTCACCACACGGCAGTGCACACCTCATTGCATCTCCTCCAACCATGTACAATCGACACCCTCAGTTTTCCTCCCCCATTTCCCCTCCTCAGCGACTGGAATGCATTGGTCCATCGACTGCGCCTGGTAAATAAGAGGAGGCAAACACCTCGTACCTTTTCTCTTCTCTCTTACTTTCTAACATTCCTCGAGTATGTGGCTGATAGCGCCTGTTTTATTGGCATAATTAAGATTGTGGAAGTTTTAGCACCGAAATGGCTCTGCACTGTGTCTCTTGTGTTTGTTTATAACTTTTTCTTTTACTGCACCTCACTAATCCCTGCTTTCCCCTGCTGTATGTATTGCTGTGTATTAAAACCTTTGCTCATTGTTCCACATGCCTTTCCTCAGCCTTGCTTTATAAATAAACATGCTTGTTATAAATATACCCAGTTCATCGTGTATTTTCCTCCATTGGTTCAGCGTAGTCCGCATGTAGTTAACCGGGTAGTTTTACCCCACTTAATGGCTCTTGTTAGCCAGTGCATACTTGGCAGCTCCGCTTGGGTGCACCATATATGGTAAGTTCCATGCAAGTATGCATCGAGGGCACGAGACCCCCACTTGGTGTAGCCATCCGCAGGTAAGGTACCATGCAAAGTCGTGAAACTCTGCCAGGATTGGCAGTACCAATCAGCATTTGTGTTTGCTTAACAACCCACTGGTGTGCGGAGTTATTTATGCTCAGTGGCCTCAGGACTGGGAGTTCAGGAGGAACTTGAGTGCTTCCCCTCGTGGTGAGCCTCAAACCCCAGATCCATAACAATGTATGTATGTATGTATGTATATATAAATAGATGTGTATATATATATATATATATGTTAAAGGGATAGGCGGCTATTTTTGATATTTGACTAATGTTAACTGTGAATGTTTGTCTTTGAGGAAGTCGCTAAGCCGAAGCCTTCAGATTGGAGGTAACGCTTTGGTGTAGGAAATGGAGATTGGAGGAGTGCTTGTCACGCTCCACCTCTTTTCGATTTACCCACCAATCACACCACATGCCTCTGGTTGATTGGTTTGCATTAGCGGGAACAATCGTCTGGGTAACAGATGGATGGTTTGTTATTGGCGGATTATGCGGTTTACTGTGTGAGACATAATCTGTGGCTGATGCTCACCATTACAGCCAGGAGGTACGGTTGACGTATAAATGACAAATGTGGTTTTCATTAATTAGATATATGGTATGGTATCCTGTCCTGACGAGGGCCAATAAAGCCTACAATGTGGATAGGCAGCTCTGTTTGATATTCCGCGGACCGTGAGACCGAAGGAGCTCCGCGAGACCGTGCAGGTTACCTGCCACCCTCGTGGTGACTCACTGGGACCTGGTTCGGCGACCCTCGGTGTGTCTCGTCGTAAACACGGCAGCTGGTGTATTGGCAGCTCGGTTGGTCCAGGCCTAGCATGCGGCTTGGTCGATCAGGCCTAGCCGACGACGCCTCAGAGGAGCAAACGGGCCTTGCTCTTTTAGAGTTGATGCTCTCTTAAGAGCCGCTCACTCCTCAGCGTCGCTCGGACCGTCCCGGGGCCCGATCACCCTGGACCGTTATGTCGCTGGCTGGCGACTCTCTCCGGCTGCCTCCACCGACCCACAATTCTGCATGGCACTGCAGGCTTGGCTGGATTCCAGCTCCACTCTGACCTCAACCGACTTCCACTCCGGCTCCACTCCGAACGAACTCCGAACCCAGACTGAACTCCCGGGGCTTCAGCCCCGGCCTTTTATTGGTTTGGGGGGGGGGGGTGTTTTGGTCTTTCACCTCTGACCCTTCACCCCCCGCTGGCTCCGCCCCTTTTGTCATTCTGATCCGATCTTGCCGTCAAATGCGGACAAAGCGGACGTGGTAGAAATCACCGGCCCTCGCCCAACGAGGGAGTCCCGCGTCTGTCGGCGGAGATGCCGTTCGTCTATGGATGTCGTTGCTGGCGAAAAGATGGCGACATTTGTGGAGTGAGGTGAGGAGACATTGTTCGTTTGTTGATGTTGTTTGTTGGGGAAAAGACGGCGGCGTTTGTGGAGATGAAGGTGAGGAGATGTTGTTCTTTGTGGCGAAGGTGGTGAGGAGATGTTGGCGGTTGTTGGTTAAGGTGGTGAGGAGATGTTGGCGGTTGTGGCGAGGGTGGTGAGGAGATGTTGGCAGTTGTGGCGGAGGTGGTGAGGAGATGTTGTTTAAAATAACGATAGGAAAGAATAACACCACCTCAAAGATGCACAGCCCGGCTCACCAATAATCCTCGTTAGACATCGGTGGGAAATCTATTCTGGACACACACTTATCGACATAACTGATCTTCGGGGAACCTGAATGGTGTTCTGTGAATTCCACACCGTAACAAAAAATATATATATATATATATATATATATATATATATATATATATATATATATATATATATATTCTTCTTCTTCTTCTTCTTTCGGCTGCTCCGTTAGGAGTCGCCACAGCGGATCAACCGTCTACATTTCGCTCTATCCTCCACATCTTCCATTGACACTCCAACCACCCGCATGTCCCCTTCACCGCATCCATGAACCTCTTCTTTGGCCTTCCTCTTACTCCTCCTGCCTGGCGGCTCCATCTTCAGCATCCTTCTCCCGATATACTTCACTTCCCTCCTGTGCACTGTCCAAGCCATATCAATCTCGCCTCTCTCACTTTGTCTCCAAACCGTCCTACCTGCGCAGTCCCTCTAATATGCTCATTCCTTATCCTGTCCATCCTCGTCCCTCCCAACGAGAATCGCAGCATCTTTAACTCTGCCACCTCCAGCTCAGCTTCCTGTCTTTTTGTTAGCGCCACCGCTCCAAACCATACAACATAGCTGGTCTCACTACCGTCTTGTATACTTTCCCTTAACTCTTGCAGCTACCCTTCTGTCACAAATCACTCCTGCAACTCTTCTCCACCCACTCCATCCTGCCTGCACTCTCTTTTCACTTCTCTCCCACACTCTCCGTTACATTTGGACAGTTGATCCCAAGTATTTAAACCCATCCACCTTCCCCACCTCAACTCCTTGCAACCGCACCATACACCACCCTCCTTCTCATGAATGCACATGTACTCCGTCTTACTCCTACTGACTATCATTCCCCTTCTCTCCAGTGCGTATCTCCACCTCTCGAGGCTCACCTCAGCCTGCTCCCTACTCTCCCTACAGATCATGATGTCATCCACGAACATCATAGTCCATGGGACTCCTGTCTGATCTCGTCCGTCAACCTGTCCATCACCATTGCAAACAGGAAAGGGCTCAGAGTCGATCCTTGGTGCAATCCCACCTTTACCTTAAACCGGTCCGCCATTCCTACCGCACACCTCACCGCTGTCACACTGTCCTCATACATATCCTGCACCACCCTCACATACTTCTCTGCCACTCCGACTTCCTCATACAATACCACAACTCCTCTCTTGGCACCCTATCATAAGCTTTCTCTAAATCCACAAACACAAATGCAACTCCTTCTGGCCTTCCCTATACTTCTCCATCGACATTCTCAAAGCAAACATCGCCATCAGTGGTGCTCTTTCCTGGCATAAACCCATATTGCTGCTCACAAATCGTCACCTCTCTTCTCAACTAGCTTCCACTACTCTTTCCCACAACTTCATGGTGTGGCTTAACAACTTTATCCCTCTGTAATTTCCACAGCGCTGCACATCACCCTTGTTCTTGAAAATCGGAACCAGTACACTTAATCTCCACTCCTCCGCATCCTCTCACTTTCCAAGATTTTATTAAACAATCTGGTTAACAACCCCACTGCCATCTCTCCTAAGCACTTCCATGCCTCCACTGGTATGTCATCTGGGCCAACCGCCTTTTCCACTTTTCATCTCTTCATAGCAGTCCTCACTTCATCCTTACTGATCCACCCCACTTCCTGATTCACTATCTCCCCTCTTCCACCTTCTCTCTCTCTCATTTTCTTCATTCATCAGCTCCTCAAAGTACTCCATCCACCTTCCCAACACACTCTCCTCGCTCGTCAGCACATTCCCATTTGCGTCCTTTATCACCCTACCCTGCAGCACATCCTTCCCAGCTCGGTCCCTCTGTCTTGCCAATCGGTACAAATCCTTTTCCCCTTCCTTTGTATCCAACTTCTCATACAGCTCGCCATATGCCTTTTCCTTAGCCTTTGCCACCTCTCTCTTCGCCTTGCGCTGCCACTCCTTGTACTCCTGTCTACTTCTTCATCTAATATATATATAATATATATATATACATATATATATAGAGAGATAGATAGCTACACACACATATCAAAAAGAGGTGGAGCGTGACGAGCATGCCTCCAATCTCAATTACCTGCACCAAAGTGTAACTCCAATCTAGAGGCCTCAGCCTATCAAACTCTGTCAAAGACAAAAATTTATGGTCGACATTAGTTAAATATCA
>CM068964.1:23843859-23867385 GCA_035128595.1 Eptatretus atami | reverse complement strand
CTTACGAAATTGCAATCGAATCGGTTAACCCGTGTATGAGAAAGGGGGCTTTGAATGGTCATTTTGCCCAAACAATGCACTCATTGACCTTTGACCCTTGACTTAGCCCAGATAGGTCAATATGTCCTGAAGCAAAGTTGTAGTACCCATTGAGTACTCTGTACTTATGAACTTTCAATTCGTATCGGTTAACCCGTGTAGGAGCAAGGGGGTTGAAGGTCATTTTGCCTGAAAAATGCACTCTTACCTTGACCTGACCTAGCGAGATAGGTCAATATGTCCTGAAGCAAAGTGTAGTACTCATTGAGTACTATCATGAAAACTTTCATTTGTATCGGTTAATCTCGTGTAGGAGTAAGGGTGCCTTGAATGGTAATTTCGCCGAAAAATGCACTTATGACCTTGACCCCTGACCTACTCGAGATAGGTCATTATGCAAATGAGCAAAGTTGTAGTACTCATTACGGTCTATACATGTAAAGATCATTTGCTGTCGGATTCCAACGTCTTGGAGCTGGTGTACTTTGAATTTTCAGCGGGAATGCTCAATGTCCCTCGGACACCCAAGTTGAGAGAGTCACCATTTGGAAACTATAAGATATAGAAAAAAATGGATGTGATATAGCGGATAGAGAATCACCTTAAGATTATGCATATCAGATCTCATCGAGTTCCATCTACTGATAACTACTCGGTATCAATTTGAATGAAAAATACCGAGAATGCGGTTTGATATCGGAAATCCCCAAAGTTTGAGGGGGTGCTGTGGGTGAACAAAGATATAAATCGAAATCTGGCTCGATCTTTTGTGCACAATGTATTCCAGATGATTAGTGTGAATTTTCATGACCATCTGACCATAACCCTAGGAGGAGTAGCATTTGGTGCGAAGGCACCTCCAGCTCTCGCATATTATCGATTTTTGCACTAATTGACCTTTGACCCTGACCTAAGCGATATCGGTCAATATGTCCTGAGGCAAAGTTGTAGCACTCATTGCGTGCTATGAACCTGCAAAGTTTCATTCGGATCGATGCACTCACCTGGTCGCTAGGGACCTTCATTTTCGCCAATTTTCGGGCATACCCCATTTGTAGGGGGCGCTGCGGGTAAACTATTCCATATATCACAAAAAACGGAATATATTTGGTAGAGCATCACCTGTCGATGATGCATGCCAAATTTCATAAGCCTACGTGGGATAATGGCTTTCGGAATTGATTTCACGTGAACGGTACCGATTTTGAAGGTTTTTCGGCTGTTGCTAGGGAACCAAAGCGTCCCTAGCAACCATCACAATTTCCAAAGCACTAGGTCAAAAGATGTACCTACACCCGAGTTTGGTCAAAATCGGCCCACGTTTACTACCAATTATGCTTATGACAAACGAACAAACATCCAAACAAACAGACAGAATTACTGACAATAAGGGTCACCTATTTCGGCGACCCAATTATTGGGGTGCACATCCTGTCTAACTATGCTTGTGCACTGTGTCGGACCAATAAAGGAAAAGACAACCGAGACAGATTGTAATAAATAATTGTCTGTTGATATTTCCAAACACACAAGCCAGCAATCATTTAAAACCAAATATCTACAAGCAAGAAAACAAAAAGGCACAAAAGAGCAGATTTCATCATAACACGCATTCTTATTCAATCTTACACAAAAGATTTGGCCATCATTCACTCAGGGGAGAAGAATAAAACAAGGACTTGAAAATAAAATGAAAGTAAAGTATGGAGAAAATAAAAGCAGTCTTTCCCTTCTCTCCCTCACCTCACACAGCCTAATATATAAAAGAGAATGCTGAGGGAAATGGATGGGGAAGATGGGCAGTGGCAATGTGATGTGATGGGGACATGCAGCTGTGTTCCTGGGGTACCCAGACCCAGTTGACGAGTCCTTTCTGGTGTCCCAGGTATGCGAGCTAGATATGTGACTTTCCCTCCTCTGTCTCAGATTCTTCCTCCTCAGCCCCCCACCGATGAGGTGTTGCCGTTCATCCTCCTCATCCTTCGTGCCTAAAAGGATCAAGAGGGCAGTACGACGCTCATTGAAGGAGTGTTCTTTTTCCACAGAAGCTTGACACCAACTGCTCGTGAAACCTTCCTTTGCTTTCTCCTTTCCTTCACTCACGAGCTCTTTTCGACCCAGCTCGTGTGAGCCTATCCCGTTCTTTCTGCTTCTTCTTCACATCAGCATTCTTCTTTCTGCCTTTTGCCTCTCTCAGCCTTCTGTTCTCTGAGCTGTCTGTTCAGGAGCTATTTTCGTCCCTGCTCTTTCCCCGTTCGCTTCTGCCTTTTCCTCTCACCCTGATCTTAAACCTCCTTCAAGGCACAAACATTCGCTGAAAGGCAAATTACTTTGCGTTCAGTTGCGGCCTCTTCTTCACATCAGCTCTCTTCCCTCCTCCCACGAGTCTCCTCTCTCTCTCTCTCTCTCTCTCTCTCTCCCTCTCTCTCTCTCTCTCCTCTCTTTCCTCTCTCTCTCTCTCTCTCTCTCTTTCATTGGTCTGCAGCCAATGGGGGTGGGTCCACAACCTCACTTGTGGAAATTGCCACGCCATTCTGAGGGAACGTTCAACAAAGCCCCCACCCCACCATTTACGTGCCCAAAGCTGCGACGGAAGCCCCCGACCCCCTCCTTCGCGCGCAAGTATTCATCATGCATTGTACCACGCCTGTGAGAAGTGCCGCACCTCGCAGGCCACAACGAGCACCAAGCGTCATGAACCTGACATGACATGAAGCGACATGAAGCTGCATGTGGGAGCACCCGATGGGTTAATGACCACAGACAGGTCGAATGTGCCCAATTAAACAATGCGCGAATGGAGGGAACACGGAGAGTAATTCCGCCGGACTGAGGGATGAACAAACGGCTGCAGGGTTGAATGCAAGACCGATGGGGGTGAAGGAGGGACTGTTGAAAGGATCTTTGATGAAGGGGACATTATTGGTGGCCCGTTGAAACGGGCCAATGGTGTGAAGGAGGAATGATTGAAAGTAACAGAGGGATTGAACAGAACGATGGTGTAAAAGAAGAAATATTGAAAGTAACAGAGTGGAAGGGGGAGACATCACACTGGAAAAATACACCCGAGCCAAAAAATGCTCCCCGAACAGCCCTTTGACAAGGGACCAAGGACTATACAAAGACGAATGAAATAACTGATCCTAAGGTCATCTACGTGTCCATGTGTGCTCTCCCCCTGGGGTAAGTTTTCCAAAACCATAACAATATAATTATAGGATCTTCGAAGTTTGTATTTATCTCTTTAACATTTGTTTTTTAAAATTAAATAATTATTCAATCCGTCATCAGCTGGAAAGATAGTCTAGCGATGTGTGCACTCACCTTTGAGTTCTCCAGCCTGGGTTTGAATCCCGACCCAGGTATATACGACCATTCTGGTGTTTCACATGCAGAATGAGCCATCAACATGTGGACTGTCCCTTAGATGGACCTTCAACTGGATGTCCCATCTGGTGGCATTAGTTGGTGGATGCTAAAGATCTCTTGATATCCTTAATGAAGAGTGAGTGAGTTATTGCCGGCACCCTGAACTAATTGCAAATACCTGCACCTCATTTTGATCTGTCCGGGATTGGTTCTGGCCTTGAAACGTTTCTCAACTTGTCGTGAGCTGTCAAGTTTAATGGGACTCCATTATTTTCCAAATATTTTATTTTTTTCTCCCACTTTTTAATTTTGAAGTATGGGTTTTGAAACAGAGAAAGATGATAAGAACAAAAGACATGGAATCAGGTTAGAAATTGTTGAATGGCAAGAATTAATCAGAAACTTGGCCTTATATAATTATAAAAAGGCACAGGTTTGTTTTCCTTCCGATAAACTTTAAACGGTGGCCAAATTATTTGATAGGCGGTGGTAAACGACTTTCAAATCCTGAAAGAAAGACCAGAGAGTGACAAGAATTAATAAAATCATCCGTGGATTTGAAAAAATGAGAACAGATGTCTGGAAGTTAGAGGGTAAGTTGAACTTTACAGAGAGGATGTCCTGAGGAATGAATATCCAGTGGAGGCATAAAACTGCACCGAGTTGGATAGGGAAATTGAGGAGACGGCATATGGTGAGAGACCAAAGCACACCTGGCATGGACTTTAGAAATCGACATCCTGCCTACAGCAAGAAAGCTGCAGGCTCTTTTCAAGGGAAATACCAATGATGCCAAGGGCCTTGGGTTCTCTGCATCAGGAAGAGTCAAGTGAGAATGCAGGGCTGTAGGTCACGGTGGAGTGACCTCTCCATCATTTTTGACATTGTATACAAAGCCTTCTCTGAGGATATCAGGTATCATGAGAAGACATGTTTTGCACAGCATTTGCTTGTGTACAAAATTGCATACGTTCGACAGTAACCTCCCCCACCGAAGGTGAGGGAGGTTATGTTTTCACCCCTTTCTGTCTGTTTAGCTGTTTGTTTGTTTGTGTGTGTACAGGATATCTCAAAATGTTGTGCACAGATTCGGAAGAAATTTTGTGGACAGGTTCGGTGTGCGACAAGGACGAAATGATTATATTTTGGTGAAGATCCGGATCCGGATCCGACTACAAGAATATTTTAAGTGATTCTTCACCATTGAGAGATAGGGCCAATAACGATATATAGCACGATATCTCAAAAGGTTATAGACGGATTCAGATGAAACTTGGTGGACATGTTGGGTATGTGACAATGAAGAATTGATTCAATTTTGGTGAAGATCCGAATTCGGATCTAGATATGAGAATTATTTAGGTGATTCTTCACCTTTGAGAGATAGGGCTAAACCGATATATAGCATGATATCTCAAAAAGTTGTTGTCGGATTCGGATAAAACTTGGTGGACATGTTGGGTGTGTGACTACGACGAATTGATTCGATTTTGGTGAAGATCCAAATCCGGTTCTGGATTCGAGATTTATTTAATTTTTAAAATGAAACCACCATTGAGAGATAGGGCCAAAAACAATATAGTACTGTATAGCATGATATTTGAAAAAAAGTATTGGGCCCGATATGTTCTCATGGATCAGGCATTACGTGGTGGAGGTATGCGATCCACCAAGTGCCCTTCTAGTCTTGTTTGCAAATGTGTTTTTTCAATGAGAGACTGACTGATGGTCATTGTAAAGAGTTGTAAACACAGATCTCCTGCCATGCTAGAGATGGAAAATATGAATGGGTTTGCCAAGTGGTCTTTTATTTCTCTAAGGATACGTGGTTAAGACATTAGACATGACAGAATGAAATTGAATATTTCTCTTGTTCAGTCAAATTCTGAAAGGACATCATGTACACAGAGACACATCCAGGATAGTTGATGAGGGTGATGTAGCCGTCGGGTAGGGAGGGGATAAGGGGAGGTTGTCTACATGATCTAAAACATGTCAATATATGTATGTCCAGCATCGTAGATCAATAGCAATGTGGGAATTATTGACCATAATCACTGGAAAGAAACACTTTAAAACTACTTTTTGAATTGAAGGTGCAATTGTTGAAATTGGGTTCGGGTTAAGTGTAATAAGGATTTTGTTTTCCTCAAATGAGCAGTGAGGGAAGAGGTTCAGGATCCTTGACGCACTCCCTATCGAATCCACCAATAAGAGTAAAACATGGAGTAAAGTGTGGGACGAATGCATTTCGGCAGGTTGTTCCACAGGTGTAAAAAAGGTAATGCTGAGGCAAACAGCTTGGACCTGGGGCAAAGAACCAAGATGGGATTAGATGTTGCACATGTTAAATCTGGAGGGTTTGGATTCAGGTGGGTAACTGAGATCACATGTGGGGTCAAACTTGAAAGAAGCCGATGGGAAACGGCCATTTCCTAACCTCTTGTAGTTGACCAGGAAGACCTGCACTCTAACCTTATGGTGATAGATTCCAAGTATTCCCAAAGCTTTTGTCTCTGTCTGTAGTACCAAGGGTGATCCCATCCACAACAATGAGGCATATTCTATAACACGATGGACAGAGGATCTGTATGCGGTAAGCAACTAGGCACTATCACTAAAAAGACTTCAAAAAGAATATGGGCCATCACCCAGTCTCTGCATGGCTTTGACCTAGACATGTAGCATGGTTACCACGAGTCCTACCAAAGAACCCCAGAAATGGGCCATTGTTAAAACTGGCCACACACTCTGAGTGATGGATTTGTCAGGTGATGGAATGCGAACATGGGAATTATTTTAGACAAATGGAATGAGAATATGGGAATTCCCTGAGTTGAAATGAATGTTTCAACTTTTGGATCAGGATTTTCTTTCTTCACATCGATAAAAAAAATCGAAGACCCCAAAAGGCCATTTTATCTGGAATGAGGAACGAAACGGCCTCGGAAGAAATTGTCATCAAAGTATAGTGAAGGATGGTTTATGAGGAAAGTAGAGAGGTTGTTTATGTATTTAGAGAAAATATTGCTTCAAATTACTGGTGGAAGAGCTGTGACAAATAAATAATTCAGACACATACCAGACAACGACTTTAATTCAGAAAAACACAGCCATTGACATTGGGGGGGGGCGTGGGGGGAGGGGAAGTGACATAACTTCCTCAGGCGCTCTGAGTACAAGCAACACCATTTTGTGACCTCAGTGTGGCAATTAGGGAGAACTATCCTCCTCCTCCCCATGGGATTGCCAACCCATGAGGTTTGTCCATGCTCTATCCTCTAAATACTAAGCCTCAAGCAAGGCAGCATCATCACGTACCATTTTAAAAGTCTTGGGTATGACTCAGCCGGGTTCAAACCACTGACCTCGCAGACTCAGAGCAGACACTCTAACCATTACACTATGGAGTAATTTGTTTTTGATATAAGTGTATAAAGGATAATTAATGGGTTCTCTTGATTTCAAAGGAAAGAAAGGGAGAGAGGATTTCAGGATATCAATCAATTACTGAGACAACAGGAAAAGTCAGTAAACCCGAACGGAAGCCAAATCTCCCACGTTTACATCCCGTATACCATATGGGATTGTCCACTGGCTACTAATGTCCGAGTATAATTCATGTAAAAGTACACTAAGCTGTCTACTAATGTCTTTGCCCTGCAGGTGATTTATGTACAAGCTCCACCATGAGACACAGATGAATGTAAAATATATTTTCAAAACTTTCAGGAAGTGCTTCTTGTACTCCACCTTGAGATGGATCACTGCAGTTGCATGAGAAACATTTGTACAGATGGTTCCTCCTTGGAAACCCGTCGGCTTGAGCATGGTTCCTGTTGTTCAGAGCGCTTTTCTTTTGGATGAAATCAACAGGACGTTGATCGAGATATGCTAACCGATGTGGGAAGTAAGGAGAAGCTGACACTCCGGGTGTTAACTCCTCGTTAAGACTAGTTCAAACTGCAAAAAGTTTTGATCCATCACACGTGAAGACCCTTCAGTCTGCGCAGAAATGTCATGCAAGTCCCTTGTGCGTCAAGGCTTTGGTCACAGCATTTATGTTGTAAAAGATCCTGTGCGGTCTTTCTCAAAGACGAGGCGAATTATCACCGAGATACAGAACAAGTTGCAAATACCTGTCCAAATCGCATATAAGAAGAATACCCATATACAAATACCCCATATAAGAAGGTGGAAACCATTGGGGATGTCAAAGAAGTAGTGGTCGAGGGTAGTCATTAAAGGGACATTGACTTATTTTGTCTTTCAGAACTGGACTGTTTAGTGTTCACCACCGCAAAGATGTATTACATGACATTAGCAGAAGTGAAAGATCAGACACTGTCACTAAGGATTGTGGTCACTATTTTTTTTCTCTACTAAACAGTTCAGGATTTCTATGAGTTGGAACAAAGGTCTGGGTTTGAGTCAAACATCATCAAGCTATCTATGCTTGGCATGGGAAGATTAACAGACGTTCTCCGGAGGCTTACGTGTGCTCCCCAGTGTGTGGCAACACCAAAGGTCAGCGGACACCCAATGACATTTGATGCATAAGTTGTGAGGATATATTAAAAGTTCTGGTGACGTGTGAGTCGCACGGTGTTTTCAGAGGAGGAATTTCAGGAATATTTCCACCACCTCCAGGAATGTTAGGTTCACAGTCTCTCAGAAAGCATTTTATTTGAAATGGCCAAGTGCCATTGGTTCCTGGAAAACACAAATGGAAATAGTTTAAATTAATTTTGTTCCAAAATGGGATGAGTCCCAATGGGATGAGTCCCAATGTGATTCGATGACGTCACAAACACCTTACATAGTAGCTTGAAAGCCTTTGAGCTGTCTCTTCATTGACTCAAACGATACCGGCTTGGGTTCCAGCAACAGCAGGGGCGCTGCATCATGGGGTACACCATCCTTTCAAAACAACATTAAGTCGGCCGTCCTGTCTGCAATCTTGGAGAAGTAAAATAATCCAACGGATCTTGTAAAAAGTGGAGACCGTCGGGACAGAAAGCATGACTAAATTAATTTGCATACAGATCGAAGTTTGGTTGGACACATCGGATCACCGAGATCACTCCTGGACTTTAACCGACCTCAGTACTCTGGTGAGTCTTCACATGGCGATTGGATCAGATCAGATAACTTAAAGTTCCAAACAAATCATAAACCGTAACAAAGTAGAAGGGCACTCGGTAGAGCGCATACCTCCGCCAGGCAGAACAGTTTATGCTTTGTATCCCACTGATAGGTCGGATCTGCATCCGTACCTCCAAAATCTAATCGGTTTGCTCTCGTCACCTCACCAACTCATCCACCAAGTTTAATCCGAATCCGTCCCAAACAACATTTTGAAATATCATGTTATACAGTATATATCGTGTTTGGCCCTTTCTATCAATGGTGAAGAATCGCTTCAAAAAATTATCGTATTTGGATCTTCACCAAAATCGAATCAATTCTGGCTTTATACATTAGAAAGGAGGTGGTTACGAGGAGATATGATAGAGATGTTTAAGATAATGAAGGGTACAGATAAAATAAGTGCAGATGAATTATTCAGCACAATAGTGATAGGACCAGGGGCCATAGCCTGAGAGTTAAGACTGTAGTAAGGCAGGGGTCTTTTACTCAGAGAGTAGTTAATGCATGGAATGGTCTCCCTGGAAAGGTAGTGGCAGCAGAAACAGGAGATTAGGCATGTTGCCAGGACTTTTAGGTAGCTTGAGCATTGATGGGTAATTGTGTGCATGTGTACAGAGTGTTGTCTGTCGGGGTCTCGTCAAAGGGGTGGTGTGTGCTTGATGTTGTGTGTTCGTCACTCAAGAACTGCCTTCACCCACTCTCCGCCCGGGAAACAAACAAGAAAAAAAACCTACAAGAAACATTTTTACATTTTTCATTTTTATATGCAGTACATATTGGTCTGGTGTTGATGTGGCACAGGCTCGATGGGCCGAATGGCCTCCCCCTGTATCCAATTTCCTTGTGTGTTTTTGTGTAATTCGTCCTTGTCACACAACCCAAGAACCTGTCCACCAAGCTTCATCCGAATCTGTCTGCAACTTTTTGAGATTTCCTGATCATAGACAGACAGACACAGACAGACAGGGGTGAAGACGTAACCTCCACCACTGAATCCTCTGCACAGTCGGACACACATGATGATAACTCCACCATTGCGGAAATCAACCTTTCACTAGGGGCGAATTTTTAACGTTATTAAGGAAAAGGCAAAATAATTTTACAAACAAATCAGACACTATTTAAAAAAGGGCAAACTGCATGAGAACAGAGTGATGATGTATAAAAGTACAAGCTTTGAGCGCATTCCAAAGGCGTGTTAATCTGGCGCCAGTAAAGGCAGCAGCAGCATGTGCTGCACGAGATAGTAGCGGCAAGTTGTCCAAGCAAAAGGTAATTAGTGTTGGCCTCGGAGAAGGTTTATTTTAACAGGAAAGATAGCGCTTTATAACAACCGACCTGACATTTGTCCACTCACTGCGAACTATCAGCGCAAAGCAACTGAGCATCGAACCAGGTCAAAAGCGCAAGGACTCATGGGAAAATGATGCCCCATTTCTCCACTCGGCCCGTTTTCAGTCCTTACAGAGAGATAGCTGGCGCGTACCCGGGTTCCCTTAGACTGTGTTCGGGCGACACCAATGGTGAGCAACTCTTCTCGATATTACATCCAATTTCGATTCCGGGTCGGAGCAGGGAATGTGAATGTTGTGATGATGTTGGCAGTTGTTCAGCAGATGGATAAGGGTTGGAAGGGCGTTTTTTGGGCATCCCTAGGTCACGGAAATCCTCAAGTGGAAAAAGGTCATTTGGCCCATCATGTGGACGCTGCACAGCATTGCACTCTTTCAGAGCACTCTACCATGTTCATATAATGACGTGTGTGTGTGTGTGTGTGTGTGTGTGTGTGTGTGTGTGTGTGTGTTGTGTGTGTTGTGTGTGTGTGTGTGGTGTGTGTGTGTGTGCCGTTGGAGTTTTAGCCATATTGATCTTATTGGACTGAAAGCACAATGGCTGGTCGACATTCATATGATCATAGGGACTGTTCTTACATACCTGTCACCTTCACAAGAACCAGTTATTATTGTAACAATTCAGATGTCGATTCCACCAGCTTTCGCAAGTTTGTTGACCCCGAGTGGACGTGGATCTATGAAGACCCATAACCAGCTTACCATGCAGCTAATTCCCCTGCGAAACATTTCAGCTTTTTTCAGACACTGTGCTTATTCCACATCTTTTTCCAGCAGTCTTGGCCACGGTTAAATAGAAACATAAAGCATTCAAAACGTTATGTGCTGCTTGCATCATGAAGTTTAATTCATACCCGTAAATACCTCGTGGGCTAGCTCATTAATTGGGCACAATTTTCTGCCCATACTATAGTTGGCTTTCACCTGTGTCCAGCTGCCAGAGGAATGCAAGCCCTCCCCCCTACCACCAAACCAACCCACCACCACAACTTTATAATGTGATTCCAAAGCAATCAAAGTACGTTAATTTATCCAAGAAACCGGGCCATATCTAATTGACCATTTTACCACCTGAAGACCTTTCTTGGCTCACGGCTGAGAGCATAATCGCTTTGCCTCATGGCGGTAGCTTTTTGCGCCGCAACTGAACTGGAAAAGTCTCTGGTTCATATCTCAACAATGTCGTTCCTTCTCAACCACAACGGCTGTTCGGTGTGCACGAACTCGTGGCAGAGTGCCACAGTGCCCATGCCAGCATATTTGTAGATGAAAATGTGGTCGAAACAGTTAAGTCCAGACGCCACGTGATCCCACAGGGGGCTGATATTTTAAGGTGCCAAGACACGCGGTTGTCGTTCCCCTCTTTTTGCTCAAGCAGGGCCTCAAGAACACGCCTGGCAATTTTAAACTGTTCTTGGTTTGCTTGATGTTTGTTATCGATGTGTTTTAATTGCCAATGCCTTTGGACTGTCAGGATAGCTCAAAAGTAGCAAATACTCTCTTTTGAGCTCTCCCACCTGAGTTTGATTTCCAACCTGACTATAAACCTCTCCCTGGTAGTTTCACAGGCAAGGTCTTCCATCACCAAGTGTGATATACCACGAAATGGACGTTATGCCGGGTGTTCCGTCTGCTACACTAGTCGCGGAACGTAAAGCTTTCGCGATGCCTTCTGACGAAGGGTAGGCTGGTTATCGTCGGTAACCAGAACTACAGTATTTACACCTTATTTCCATAACCTACAGGGGGCACTGCATCCGCGGCACAGGCGTGCCGCAAAGAAACGATGCGACTCGCAGCCACTTGCTGCTGCATGTCCGTGAACAGACAGACCATTGATTTTAATTATGGTAATTCAACTACTTTTGTTTATAACTCGATTGGAAATGAGAAAGAAACTCGAAAGCATACCAAAATACAAAGCCCATCCTCGTCTCCTTTGAACTCGAACTAAACTTGAAAACAACATCTAAATAAAAGGGTTAATTTTATTAATTACTGGTCGACATATTATCATAATAAAGGCTTGTTGAAAATTTGATGATAGAAGCTGAAATGGGGGGGGGGAAGTTTTGGTCTGGATGGACAAAGTGAAGCACAAATGGTGAACAAATAGAGAAACGTGGAACCGGACATCTTGCGCTGCGCAGAGATGGACGGGCTAATAAGGGCTATTTGTACTTACTATAACTTTGCCATTTGACCCAATTATTAATTAGTGTTCTCCATATTCTCAAAATAAAGACTTGTTGAAAATTTGATGACAAAATCTCAAATGGTAAAAAAGTTATGGCCTGGACAGACGTGCACATGCACAATTGCAAAACCCATTCAAGCGCTGCATGGCTGACGGGCTAAATAACCTTGACTGTGAATCATCACCACACTATGCATTGCACCTGATCATCAGTAAATTGAAATGTTATTGTTTTCGTTCAGGAGATTTTTATGCTTTTGGTGATGAAGTCGCCGGTGGCATTATGTTTTTGGGTTGTCCGTCCGTCCGTCTGTCCGTCCATCCATCCGTATGCACACCCATGCGAATTTTCTCTGTTTTCTCTGCAACCGCTTATCCGATTGACACAAATTTTTCACCATAGATGCGACGACTCATGCAGAATTTTGAATGATAATTATGACGTCAGAGTTTACGTGGGGTGGCAGCCATGTTGGAAAAACGGGAAAAATTTGGATCTCTGTATCTCCTAAACTGCACCAAGGAAAAAAAATTGAAACTTGGCATTTGACAACTACTCTGCATGAGGAATAAGAGCGATTTGACTACGACATCATCGGTGAAGTGGTATCCTGGTGAAATTTCGACACGTAGACCGCTGCATCCCATCAGTATGAAAATTTCTGTGGTTCATCTTGGGAAAGTTGTAAACACAGAATAAATTATTATGACGTCATCCATCACGTGGTTTGGCAGCCATATTGTTTAAATAAAATAATGAAAAAAAAATCTTCTTCTCCAGAACCGCTTTACAGCTCGAAGCGAAACTGCAACCAAATGATCGATTCACCATGCTGAATAAAATTTGATAACTATGACATCATAGGTCACATGGTCTGGCAGCCATCTTGGATTTACCCGAAAACCTTCAAAAATCTTCTTCTCCAGAAAGGCTTGAGAGATTGAGGGGAAACTTCACAGACATCTTCACCATGAGTTGGGGATACTCGGGTGATAAAGAATAATTGATGTCACATGGTTCGGTGGCCATATTGGATTGAAGAAAAATATTCAATAATGTTTTCTCTGGAGCCGCTTATCCAATCGAAGCAAAATTTACCAAGTATCATCAAACAATATAGCTGCATACAGTGTGGAAATGACGATGTTACAGGCCACGTGGTGTGGCAGCCATATTGGATAGAAAAATGAACCTTACCCGATCAAAATGGAACTTCACAGATGTCTCCGAAACTGCTCCATGGAAAAAATTGAAACTTGGCACATGTGAAGTACAACCCAATGGAAACAAGTGTGATTTTTTTTGTTGATTGTGGCTTTGTTATGACATCACCATTGCATATGTCAAATGCTTTATCTGATCAGTATGAAATTTTTTGAGGGTCATCTAGGGCTAAATTGTAATTGGCAAAAAAAGATGATGTCATCAGTCAAGTGGTTTGGCAGCCATATTGTTTTTAGCATAGAACCTTCAAAAATCTTCTTCTCTGTAATGGCTGAACAGATCGAGGCAAAACATTACAGGTATGATCGCCTATCCATGATGAACAAAAGGTTCTCCACCTTTGACGTCATAGGTCACATGGTTTGGCAGCTATGATTTTTTTGAAGAATAAACATTTCAAAATATTCTTCTCCAGAACGGCTCGACTGATCAAGGAGAAACTTCACTGACATGCTCCCCAAGCCTTGGGGATACTCAGGTGTTCACTAATAATTAATAGGTTACATTGTCTGGCAGTCATATTGGTTTGAACGAAATTCTTAAAAAAAAAAATCTTTCTCTTGAACTGCTTCATCAATCGATGTGAAACGTCACAGTTATGATGTAGTAGACATGTGGAATATTTGTTTTAAATTTCAACCTGATCGGATGCATGGTCTGGCAGAGAGAATTATTTAATATTCTAAATCTAGGTTCAGGGATTTAAATCAAACTTGGTACAAGTATGTCAAGTATGTATAATGATGTAATAATGTGGGCGGAGGCATACTGGTGACGTCGTGACGTCCAAGGTTGTCATTCTAGTTTTTATTTACTCGTTGTTCCACTGTCTTTGTGAAATCACATCCTGCCATCTTGATTTTCAGCACTTGCATTAAAGCGGGAAACACGTAGTTATGGGTACTGGTTACCACCGACACTGCAAAGGCAAATTCCCTTGAAAGTTATTAATCTGCATAAATTACTCTGCCTTTTATAAACAAAGGTCCAAGTCCACTTTTAAACATGCCGGTGCAGAACACTATATGTTTTGCAATGAAGCAATAACTAAAACATTCATTTTCTACCAGTGTCAGCAGGGGGTGCTACATTGTGAACCACACCGTCCTTGGAAGTGAATGCTTTTAAAGTCGGCTGTCCTGTCTGCACTATATTACAGTCTTATGATGAAAACCCGACTCCTTTATTGGAAGATAATGGGGGGTGGGGGGTTCAGGGTTCAGGGCCGTTTATCGACCAGGCAATAAGGTCAGCCATACACTTGAGACTTGTACAGGAAACTTCCACCAGCCCAAAGCCTCCTTCATCATCATCATCATCATCATCATCATAGTCATCGCTATCATCATCATCATCATCATCATTATAGTCATCGTTATCATCTCCATCATTGTAGTCATCGCTATCATCATCATAGTCATCGCCATTGTCATCGTCATCGTCATCGTCATTATAGTCATCGCAATCATCATCATAGTCATCACCATTGTCATCATCATCGTCATCGTCATTATAGTCATCATCATCATTATCATCATCATCATCGTTATCATCATTAATAGTCATCACTATCATCATCATTATCATAGTCATCGCCATAGTCATCACTATGGTCATCATCATAGTCATTGTTACCATCATCATCATTATTGTCATCATCATAGTGATCACTATCATCATCAATATCATTATTATAGTCACCACTATCATCATTATAGTCATTTCTAACGTCGTCATTATTATCATCATCATCATAGTCATCGCTGTCATCATCATTATCATCATCTATGTATAGGATTTGATGAATCCTGGTCAACACTCAAATCATGGTATATCAAGCGATCACCTTGAGGAGACAGCCTACTTAACCTCAGTGCACATTTTTTTGGCTCCTACAGGAAATTGTGCAAACCCAAAGCCTCCATCTTGCAAACCATGCAGTTGTATAAAGTGTTTAGCTTGAAATCGAGACAGCCAGCTTTACTTCCCATTTAAAGGGCAGCATACTCCAAAATGCAATACCTGCTGCACTAGCAGGGTCAGATTTAGGGCAGGGCTGCCTGGGCAGTTGCCCAGGGACCTCCACAATATATGGGCCTCCACAAAACTCTTTTTCTCTATCTGCAGGCATATTTTCTAAAATACTCAATATAATTGTTACATGATGTAGATTTGTATTCTAAATGATAAAAAGTTGTGTTATGCTCCGAAGTCTAAATTGTAGTAGGTTGGGTGGAGTAAGAACTATTGTCATCAGATGAAGATTGACCGGTCAATGACTGCCAATGGGCCTCCGCAGCTCTAAACTGCCTATGAGCATCCACAGTCCTAAATCCAGCTCTGTGTACCAGATGACTCGAGGGTGAACATGATACTGCTGTGCTATCGCCTATTGTGCCGCCATTATGATGTATGATTATTATCATGAAATATGGTTGCTATATGAGAGATCAGTGAGTCCGCACTAAGTTACGATTTCTCTCCTCCAGGTTATACGGCTGCAGCCCAGTCGGAGCGACGAGCAGGGACGAATCCTTTCCGTAAGTGATGGCAAGTCTATTCCCGGGTCGATTGCACAGATGGCTAACGTGCTGCACAGGGCGCAGACGCATCTGGCACCACCTAGGGGTTCACAGTGAGCCCAAGGTTTTACCAACCATTTGGCATCGGTTTAAGCCTCATTCTGCACGCTCTGAAATCTCTCATCCGAACCTTTACTGATTAATTGTGTAAAATGGGTTGATTTAATTCGCCATTTCTAAGCTGCAATATCTCGAAGAAAAGATCTTCACGTTTTATCACCTGTAACTGCCTGAAACATGGACACAAAAATTGGAGTTTTTTGCTTTTCATTCCATCGTGGAAAAAATAAGCAAGTCGTCTTTTATTTAATTCCAATCACATAATCAATGGCTCATCGATGTAAATAAATGTCAATACATGAATTATAATAATAAGAACAATAATAATAATGCCACGTGACGTTATTTGAGAAGCATGGTGGGCCGTATGTATACTTAGCTGCATTTGTATGACCGTTCCTCGATGAAGTTCTTTACTGATCAGGACCTTTATAATCCGGGATGGACAATGGTACTACTACTTCTTTAAGGGCCCCAATTATTCCCACCTTCTTGTGGGGTCGGTCGGTGAACGATTTTGGCCTAAGGCTTTCACGAACTGCTTTTGACAGGAATTTATAATTTGTTCAGGCTGCCGGTGATAACACACCTACTCTTCAAGATAGACACAGCGGGATCTTTAACATCCACCAGCTGATGCTGGCAGACAGGACACTCAGCTTAACATCCATCCGAGGGACAGAACACAACATTGATCACTCATCCTGAGAAGCACCAATCTGGCAAATAGGTATAAACATCTCATTTACCAACCTGCAGAGCCGTTTGACTCGTTTGATAAGATGGATCTCAAATAGGACAGTCAGCTTAAATATTGTGACGTGACCAGTGCACTGCGTACGAAGCACCTGAAAGCTTGAATTCTCCAGATAAATTTACTTTATTTTTCGATGAAGTGGTCCAACAAATAAGATCTGGGAATGTAGAATTGGTCGTAAGAATAAGAATGCAGAATTGTGTTTTTGCCAATAATACATGTGATTTGTTGTTTTTAAAAACACAAGTGTTGTATTCATATTGGCTTTCGAACTTAGCTGGTGTTAACCTGCAGTTAAAACAATAAAATGGTGCAATAATGTTATATAACTCATGTAGGTCATGAATAAACAGTGTAACCCTTTAATTTGTGTTTTAAATAATTATAATAAATAAATAAAAGCGTTTCTGGTTATCAAATATTTTAACTGTCATGTCATGTCATGTCAATCCTTATTCTTGACTTTATTGGTTGAAATAATTCACATTTAATCATTCATCACCCCTATATCCCCCCTCCCCCCACGCACATGCCTTTACATCTTCCTCCTCCTGGAACCCAAAACAGTGAGCCACCTGGTCTGAGCAAAGCTGAACACTCAAGTGGGCAACTGTTCTGTTCAAAGTCTTCTCTTGTTTTCTTTACTTTTGTACAATGTAGAGGTTGTTTATTTGCACTTTGTTTCGTGTAGTTTCATAAGGGTGTTGCTTTTGTGATGTGTTATTTAAAAATAAGGGCCTGAATAGCGAGAGTAAATCGGAATTTTGATGTTTTTTTAAAAAAAGTTTTTTTCTTTTTTCTTTTCCCAACTTACATAGAAGGCACAACAATTTCCCTGCATTTAGCTCTGACAATGTACGAGTTACTGCTCACTTAACAGCTTGAATAAAAGACTTAAGTTTTCCTGTTTTTCATTGGTCACTTCAATCAGGTCTTCATGCTGTGCACCATGCTCCGCTGGCTGAAGTTGATCGGCTTTCTGTGCGAGCTATTGATCCACACAGTGATTTTTCCAGCCATTGTTAGCTTATCTGAAATTTCAATCCCAGATAAGGTATTGTCATGGCACACCGTCTGTCCGTCCGTCTCCTATTTCGACTTCTCTGGCCAAACTGCTGGGCCGATCTGGCTGAAAATTGGCAGCAAAGTTCCTCTCCTGACTGTCAACAGGAATTGCAAAGCTCGTTCCAGTCAAATGATTTTAAGGATTTCAAAATGGCCGACTTAGTAAATTTCTTTTAAAATCTTCTTTGCCAGACCCACCATTACCAAAATGCTACCAAATTTGAGTTACAGCATTAGGCCAGGATAGAGACGTTAAATTGTGGAGGTCATGCCGATTACTTGACCGGAAGTGTCAAAATGGCCGACAGTCAATTTTTGGGAAAATCATGTATATTCCTTCAAAAATCTTCTCCAGATCTACCAGTCAGAATACTACCAAATTTGGGTTACAACATTAGGCTAGGGTCTTGATGTTAAATTGTGGAGGTCATGTTGATCACATGATTGGAAGTGTGTCAAAATGGCGGACTGAGTAAATGTTTGGGAAAATCACGTAAATTCTTTCAAAAATCTTCTTCTCCAGACCTACCAGTCAGAATGTTACCAAATTTGGGTTACAACATTAGGCCAAAGCCCATATAAGCTCCAGGTCCAGTGGTCCTATTTATTTCCTCATGTTCTTGAGCATCCTGCATGTACATGTGTATCCTGGAAGCTGAAGAGTGCCAACATTGTACCAGTGATTATAATTGGATCAAAGGGAATGCTAAAGAAGAACCTTACAAAGATCCTACAAACCATCCTTGGGAAAATTACTACAAACAAACTAAAGTTGGAAGCAGTTTCGGGGCACAGTGACAATCCTGAAATGATTTCTCAGAACAAAACTTTGAGAATAAGAAAACTTCACAACTTCGAGCCCTTACCGAAATAGAACTGGATACTCCGTTCCACCATCTGAAACCCGCATATGAAGGTAACAACCGCGTGTGTGTGTGTGTGTGTGTGTGTGTGTGTGTGTTTGTGTGGGGTGTGTGTGTGTGTGTGAAATGTGTGCCAATTGTTACCCAAGGATCTGAGAAAAGTCCTTTTCAAAATGATTGATGCACATCCCAGAGCTGGCGATTTGACTGCATCAGTCTGCATCCAATTAATTGGCCAATTTCGATCCACCTGTTTTACAATCCAATTGCTTTTGGAAACCTTCACTATAACAACACCACCCTTGTGTATTTTAAACCCGTCCTGAGAGACAATGGTGAGGTACTCAGCCAATGTGATGGTTATCAATGATGTCACGGGGCGCATTTGTCATCAGTGATATTACAGGGGGCGCATTTGTTATCAATGATGTCACATGGGGCACAGCAACTTCACTTCTGCACCTCCAATTCCTCCCAAGTGTAAGGAGTTCTAATTCATAGGAAGTTACAGGTGTTGACTCAAACATTTTGTCACGTCATCTTTTTATGTTGGAGGACTATTTGAAGAAGGCAAATGCTTTGCTGATTATTCTCATGATGCAGGTAGCCATGAACTTAATCAGGATTTATTTTTTTAAAGTTTTATGATCAAATCAAATAACTGCTCATGGATGAATGCCCAAAATGCAAGGATACAACAGAAATATTTTTAATCTGAGTAAAGAGGATTTTTATTTTTTGATAATATATCATTAGTAGCCTTGTTGTTACACGTCATCAATGATGTCACAATATATCGTTAGAGATTGCCTGTTACACGGGTAAGTGATTTGGGTCAAAACCAGTTTGCAGTTTAACTTTTGCTTGATAGGGAATTGCAGTCAAAAACCTGACTGAACATTACACGTAAAATGATAATCGTTAATCAACTGCATTGTTGTGCTTGGTTACGCTTGATAGGTGTTGATAGGCATCAAAGTGTTGAGTTCAATTTTCACAGCTCGCATGCTGGAGCTCAACTCGATCTGTAGCATGGTTTACTCGCCAGCACAAATCTCAAAGGGAGGCAGTGGCAGGCCCTGTGAAGGTCACAGCACGATCAGTGGCAGGCCCTGTGAAGGTCACAGCACGATCAGTGGCAGCCTTGTGAAGAAAGAATGTTCACAGCACGATCAGTGGCAGGCCCTGTGAAGGTCACAGCACGCATCAGTGGCAGGCCCTGTGAAGGTCACAGCACGATCAGTGGCAGGCCCGGTGAAGGTCACAAACACGATCAGGCAGGCCCTGCGAAGGTCACGCACGATCAGTGGAGGCCCTGCGAAGGTCACAGCACGATCAGTGGCAGGCCCTGCGAAGGTCAGCACGATCAGTGGCAGGCCCTGCGAAGGTAACACGATCAGTGGCAGGCCCTGAAGGTGACGGCCAGATCAGTGGCAGGCCCTGCGAAGGTCACGGCACGATCAGTGGCAGGCCTGCAAGGTCACGGCACGATCAGTGGCAGGCCCTGCAAAGGTCACGGCACGAGCATGGCAGGCCCTGTGAAGTGACGGCACGATCAGTGGCAGGCCCTGCGAAGGTCACGGCACGATCAGTGCAGGCCCTGCAAAGGTCACGGCACGATCAGTGGCAGGCCCTGCAAAGGTCACGGCACCGATCAGTGGCAGCCCTGCAAAGTCACGGCACGATCAGTGGCGAGGCCCTGCAAAGGTCACGGCACAATCAGTGGCAGGCCCTGCTAAGGTCACAACACAATCAGTGGCAGGCCATGCGAAGGTCCCGGCATGATCAGTGGCAGGCCCTGCAAAGGTCATGGCACAATCAGTGAGAGGTCCAGTTAAAGCCACAACGAGATTCCAAAAATGGCTCAAAATCAGCATGTCTCTCACTGGAACAACCCTTGTTGTGAACCACTTCAGATTATGACATGTGTGTCCAAACTTGGTCATCAGGGTTGGTTTTTTAAATTAAGATTTTGGCTGAGAAATCCAAAATTGAAACAATGTTTCATAACTCTTTTGGTAAACCAGCATGGTTCTGAATTTGAAGGGTACAAGGCATATATATATATATATATATACATGCTCTGGAAAAAATAAGAGACCATCAAAAAAAATTAATCAGCATCTCTACTGTGGCAGCCATTCCATTCCATGGTCTGTTGAATTCCAACACAGGCACACCTCATTCTACTTAGTGAGTACTGATTAGGTGATCACCTGAACGAATCTTTTTAACAAGGAAAAGTATAAGACACTGCTGTGGTCATCACTATCCTCTTGCAATAGGACCACCTGGATGGAAAACAGTGCTAGTAGTACCTCAAAAGTAATTGGAATCAAAAAATAACTATGACCATGCAAAGAGTTACAAGCAAAAGTTTGGATGAGGAAAGAGGATCAATTGCTATCTGCAGAACGAGATAGAATAGAATAACTACACTTACCTTCCACCCTTAAAATTTCAAAGATGGCGGTTCAAGCAGTCAAGCAGCAGACATTGAACAATAAATTTACAGACTGGCAGAGGCGAAAACGACTTTCCACTGACCGGGATGACCGCCAACTCATTCGAATGTCACTCAACAACTAGGATGACATAAGTGACTACAAAAAGAATGGCAAAGGCAGCTGGGTGAAGTGCACGGCGAGGACGGTTCGAAACAGCCTCCGAGGGCAGGGCTGAAGTCGTGCAAAGCTAGAAAAAGGCCTTCATCAATGAGAGCAAAGAAGAGCCAGGCTGAGGTTTGCAAAAGACCATAAGGATTGGACCGTAGAGGACTGGAGTAAAGTCATCTCTCTGATGAGTCCAATTTTCAGCTTTGCCCAACACCTGGTCGTCTAATGGTTAGACGGAGACCTGGAGAGGCCTACAAGCCACAGTGTCTCGCACCCACTGTGAAATTTGGTGGAGGATCAGTGATGATCTGGGGGTGCTTCAGCAAGGCTGGAATCGGTCAGATTTGTCTTTGTGAAGGACTCATGAATCAAGCCAGTAAAAGGTTGTCCTGGAAGACACTTGCTTCCTTCTGCTCTGACAATGTTCCCCAACTCTGAGGATTGGTTTTTCCAGCAGGACAATGCTCCATGCCACACAGCCATGTCAATCAAGGTGTGGATGGAGGACCATCAGATCAAGACCCTGTCATGGCCAGCCCAATCTCCAGACCTGACCCCATTGAAACCTCTGGAATGTGATCAAGAGAAGATGGATGGTCACAAGCCATCAAACAAAGCGAGCTGCTTGAATTTTTGCGCCAGGAGTGGCATAAAGTCACCCAACAGCAATGTGAAAGACTGGTGGGAGCATGCCAAGAGCATGAAAGCTGTGATTGAAAATCAGGGTTTATCCACAAAATATTGATTTCTGAACTCTTCCTAAGTTAAAACATCGTATTGTTTGTTTAAAAATGAATATGAACTTTTTTGTTTGTATTATTTGAGGTCTGAAAACACTGAATTTTGTTGTTATTTTGACCTGTTTTCATTTTCTGCAAATAAATGCTCTAAATGACAATATTTGTATTCGGAATTTGGAAAAATGTTGTCAGTAGTTTATAGATAAAACAAAAATGTTCATTTTACTCAAATACATACCTATAAATAGTAAAACCAGATAAACTGATAATTTTGCAGTGGTCTCTTAATTTTTTTCCAGAGCTGTATATATATATATATTATATATATATAACTATTTGTTTGTTTAATAATCAGGAAAAAAAACTGCAAGGTGAGTGTGCTTGATTGCTTTTAAACTTACAGTTCAGACGAAGCATCTCAGACGAACCTGAACTATAAAATGTAAGCGTTATTTCATTTCATGAATGAATACAGTGGAGGTTGCCACCACACATACAGTCCTGTAGGTACTTGCTGCACTGCACAACTTCACGTGATATGACCTTCAAATACACTGTGGAGTGTAAAAACCAAAATGTATGCCGGCATGTACCATTTGAACTCGAACACAGGTACCTTTCATCGGTGGATGAAGTCCCGTTTCTTTGTTATTTATTGGTTTAATTCGGTAAAGAATGATGCTGCATTCCTTTAGACTTTCACGACTCTTTTTCTTTCGACACAGTCAAAGCACCTGTCTCAAACGGCACCCCTGGGCAAATCTGCCAGGTAAACCGTAAATCAAGCTAATTAAAAGCATAAACAACCGTTGTACTCGTAACAGAGGCCTCTCTGCCATGTTTTTGCCGTACATTGATATGCCTGCTCAGCCAAATCATTACACGTCTCTGCACTCTGCGACTCGGCCTTTCGAAACCATTCGAGCCTTTGTGCCCCTTTTGCCTTCCCTTTAGAGCCATAAATATGCTCAGGTGCAAGCATCAAAATATAAAGGGCTGCTTCTACAACAGCTTCACAACGCTTCTTCTACAACGGCAATAACTGATTTCACTGCCAAATTCATGTTACTCAAAAACACAGTGTAATCAGAGTTTATAGTGCAACATTTTGAGACTTCCACAAGTGCACAAAGGCTTTTATGAGAAGCCACAGTCTTGTTTGTCTGCTCATTGCTCTCATTACCAGACATCTTTATCCATAATAATAAATGTCAGCGTGTGGCCGTCAGTCCATTCATCCATCCAGCCGTCCGTCTCCTCCATAAATCCAAAACCATGAAACCTAGCGACCTCAAACCTTGTATGCATACGAAGGACACTCCAAGGTGGTGCATGAATGAAAATTTGATGTTTGCGTTAACTTAAGCACAACTTTTGAAGACAATTATTTATATAATCCGAGATACCTGGGTTTAGCTGATTAGGTGAGATGATTGGCTATTCCCTTCATTCACAGGTGAGAGATGTGGGTCTCTCTCTCTCTCTCTCTCTCTCTCTCTCTCTCTCTCTCT
>CM068964.1:23822601-23835554 GCA_035128595.1 Eptatretus atami | reverse complement strand
GGAGGAACTCTGGGAAGGATTCGAAACAGCAAAGCGCATACCTTGTGTAGGCCTTCTTGGGTCCTCGGTGAGAGTCGAGTGGGCCAGGCGCGTGGGAAGGGGGGTGCTGAGGGCACTGCAGCACCCCCTAGCTGCGGGCAGGAGCACAGCACCTCCTGCCTGCAAAAAAGTCATTTTTTATATTAAATATATATTAAAATGATATAATAAATAATTTTGCTTTGGGGAAGAAAATATAGTTTAAAAAAATGTGTTTGTTCGTTTTTAGTGATCACAGACATAGAGATCTTGCTACGGTTGGGGGTTCATGAGACTCAAACACCATCGCTAAACGACAGCACCTCAGCACCCCCACTCAACAATACTTCCACGGCCTGGAGTGGAGGTGCAATTCTTTATATATAATCCCAGCCACCTGGGTTCGTTGATTAGGTGAGAGCTGATTGGCTATTCCTCCATTCACAGGTGGAATATATATAATATAATATATATAATATATATATATTATATATTATATTATATATATATATAGGGGTGTGCTTGCACTGTAAGCATAATGAACTTGCTTCCCATGTCCGGGTCGCGAACTGCATTTGATTTTTATTTATTTATCATTAAAAAAAAAAATATCTTTTCATTTACCATACTTTCTGATGGTTCTGTAATTTTCTGGTGTATTGCTTTTATGTCCATCGGCACACAAACTTATTGTGCTTCCCATTCTCGGTCGCTCCCCTGCATTTTTTTCATTTTTATTTTATTTTTAATTTATGGATGTTGTCTGATGATTCTGTGAATTTTTCCAGTGTTCCGGCTTCGATGTCCATCGGCACACAAAATGTCAGCTTTCTATGTCACCCTAAAGGTACCGATCTTTAAAGTCGAGATATACTATGTCCACTGCCTTTCCCTCATCCACCCAATCAGAAACTGTTTAATCGAACTCTCCAAGATTTGTAAGACAGGAACTACCTTTGGTAAACCCATGCTGACTCCCTTTAATTAGTTCATATTTATTTAAATGCTTCCTCATCTGGTCCTTAGTTAATGTCTCCAACACCTTCCCCACAACTGAAGTTAAGCCAACAGGTCTATAGTTTCCCAATTCTTCTCTGGATCTTTTATTAAATAGTGGTGCTACATTTGCTACTCTCCAATCCACCGGTACCTGTCCTGACTCCAGTGCGTTGTTGAAAATATCCGTTAACATCTCGCTTACCTACTCAGCCACCTCCATCAATACTCTCGGATGTATATTATCTGGCCCCGGAGCCTTATCTACTCTTAGATTTCCTAGCTGTTCCTTTATTTCCTCCACTCCAACCTGGATCTTCTGTAAAAGCCCTTTCTCACCTCCTTGATAAATACTCTCAGCTATTGGCAATTCCACTGACTCTTCTTGGGTAAAAGTTGAAGCAAAATACCTGTTTAATAAGCCTGCCATCTCACTTTCATCACGAACCACTCTCCCGGTGTTATTCCTCAATGGGCCCATACTGGTCCGAACCTGTTCTTTTCCCCTGATATACTTCAACAATGCCTCGCTATTATGTTTAATATTCTTAGCCATGTCCTTCTCATACTCTTTTTTTGGCTTGCCAAGTTATTTTCTTAACTTGCCTCTGTTTACTCTGATAGTGAGATAAATCCAACTCCAGTCCTGTTATTTTAAACCTTATAAATGTCTTCTGCTTCTCCTTAATAGCGTTCCTTATCTCACGACTCAACCTCCCTGGCCTCTTTCTGCTTCCAGTTTTACACCTCATTGGAATGTACTTACTCTGCACTCTACACATTTGCTCCTTGAAGGTTTAAACTGCCTTTCCCTCATATTCATCACCAGAATCCTCAACATTCACACCTAGTGGGGGCGTTTTCTCTTCAAAGCTTCCACTCGACTCACTTTGGTTCGTTTTAAGATGAGCCTCTTGCGCAACTAAGGGAAAGTTACAGCTGCTGCAACTCTCTTCCACACATTCTTCTTGGGATTGCTCCAATCCTGGCTTGACAAAACTAACTTCAGGACTTGCCTTCCTGTGAGTGCCCAGTTCGGGAAGCAATGCTTCAGGAAGATCACTTTTGTCATCCAGCACCTTCGCAACTTCAACGTCATTTTCCTTCACATTGTTCAATGTGTCACTCCCTACCACACATTCACCAAAATACATTTCTGTAGATCCACTCTCATCTACAGCTGTCACATCTGCATCACAACAGCTAGAAGCATGAGACTCCTCATAACCCACTGCCTTAGCATCACCTCCATACGATTCATAAACAGTGAGTCATTGGCATTCACAACTATCATCGAAATCTGAACTCCGAGATCGGTTCTGTGAATTAATTTCAAAAACATCACTTTCGCAATGGTCCATTTGACAAGCATCCTGCCCTTCCTCTTGGGGTCCATCTGTGCCTGTTAACCCATCTTGCACTTTTTCAAATTGGGCAATTCTCTCTCCAGAGTTTACATCAGCAAGCCCACCTTTGATTGTTTCTGAACTAGTCACTTGCTCAGTACTTGGCATGTCAACGTCACCGTCGCTTTCCTTCACTACACGTCCTGCAAATGGTTCAAACATTGGCCCCGCCAAATCTGCTCGACCCTGTTCAGTAACATCCCCACTGTCAAAGTGCTGCAAGTCCAACCCAACTTCATCTGAGTCAGTTAGCCCAAGCATGGTCTCAACAGGACCATCCACGTCACCACTGAGGCTAACAGAAACTTTTAGTTCTATCTCCTCTCCCTTTATGGTGTTGGCCCAAGTATTCAGCTGCTCCTGTAATGTCTCATCCATCCTTTCACCAGTCAATCATGGCTCCCACAAGCCTTTATCAACCAATGCCTGCTCTTGTTCTGTTGCATGGGTTTCCAAGTTTTGCACTAAACCGCCACCCTGGCATTTACAAAATTCAAATTCCTCCTCCCGCCGTTGCACCATGGCATCCACACAGGTGCGACGGCCCTCCAGGCCCTTATTTACTTCGTTAACTCTTTGCTTTGTTGACCCAATTTCTTATTTCAATTTTTCTCCCATTCGAACAGCCTGGGTTTTACCCTCTTCTACTTTCAATGCCATTTCTTCCTGTTTTAGCTCAAGTTCAGTCTCCAAATTAATCTCCATTTTATTCCTTTGTTCATCAATTTCACTTTCTATTCATTCATTCCTTTCCCCTGTTCCATCAATTCATGTCCCCAGTTCTTGTTTCATTCCTTTCTTAATTTCTTCCACTTGTTTACTCATTCCCTTCATGTCACTCTCCATTCCATTAATTTGCCCCATCAATTATTTCCCTTGTTTCTTCATTTCCTCTCTGATTCCCTCGCGTACTGACGCACTCGCCTCGCAGCGGCCATCCGTGTGCTGATTGCCTTCGACTGAGCCTTTACCTCCACCTGTCCGATGTCCAAGATTTGCTGTCCGGCTTTCAGCTCCCTTTGACCCGCCTTCTACTCCCCTGTCATTTGTTTCATCATTTCGCACATCTGATTCCTGTCAAATGGCTTTGGAGAAGCCGATTTGCGATGATTGGGTGTGGATTCCAGGGGGATCGCCACGTCCTCCGTGAAGGCAATTTGGCGGTGGGGGGCCCCGCTCAGGATGGGGGAAACTTTTACCCTATTCTTATTAACCAGCTCTACCCTCGGCTCGTTTACTTCATACTTACTACCTTCCCTCCGAACCGCTATTTTGAGCTCGTCCGTCATTTCCCACATGCGTTTAATCTCAGAAAAATAAAAACGTATCTCCCATAAATTTCCAAACGTTCTCTTCTCCCGGCACCAATTATCGTGATCAACAATTTCAGGTCCCTTCTGAAATGTTCAGAGTTCGAATCCTGCACTCCGGAGGGAGTCGTTGCCTGTATAAATAAATGCCCCCATTGTTTTGAATTCAATCTGGCTCAATTGCTCATTTTTCTCCCATGAACTTCCACCGGCTGCGTTCGGGAAATTAGCAGGCTCATTAAAGCAATTAAAGTGCGTCAATTGGTTTGACGGACTTGGCGATAAAACCAGCTCGGCATCGCACACGGAACGAGCGCGTTAGCGGCTCGTTTCCGTACGAGTTCCGCGAGGTTTATAATTCTTGTACTTCTTCTGCACGGATAATTAGGTATATCGAGATTCGGCGATTAACCCTGTACCGCAGGACAGAATATTACAGTTTATTGTTGCGTTAAGACATTCCGTAGCAGGTTTCCGGAGTTGGCCGGAAGCTCGACTGAATTCCGGGTGTTCGGCCGAACCACGCGCTGCGGTTGTGTCTTACGCGGTCGTGCGTTGGGCTGTCCGAACCGGCTAATTCGTAACAATTGGCTGTCAGGAGTGGGACGACGAACTATCCGCTTTCACCTCCGTAAATTTGCAGAACACTATTCGTTAAACACTGGTGTTTCAGAAAGCGGCGAAGAGACCTCATCCGCCTCCACACGGAAATTCACGGAAAACCGGATCAAGGGTTGTGCGAAGCAACCCTCCGTGTTCCTCCAAATTGCGGCGTCAAATATTTTATTCCCGATTACGCAATGGCAGCTCAGGCGAGCAGTGCAGGAGGAGTAGATGTAATTGTAGAGGATAATGGAACCAGAGGCCCAGACACCACCATTACAGGCCTGAACTTTTCCCCCCACAACCGAACTCCAGAGTCCGTAATGCGGCGGCAGCGGCGCGGTGGCGGCGCGTTATGACCAACCCCCCTCGTCAAACTCCCTCCCCGACCCCAGCCGTTTCGCGACCGATCATGGCGGATCGGCTGCGCAGAGTGTACTTGACATGAACCAGTTGGGGGAAATGTTTAAGGGGGAGAGCAGGAAATGTGCAAGATGGACGCGAACATGCAGTATGCAAAATGGTGAAATGAAAACGGATGCGCAGGTCGCTCAGGGCGATCTGGGAAACAAAATGGATGCAAATTGCGCGAGCGAAAAAGGAAGAAATGAAAAACCATATGGATTGCGAATATGCGAACCTGCGGTAAATGCAGTGCATGGGGCGAAGCCTTGCAGGCGGGGCACGAAAGGGCATAATGGCGATTGCACGTGGCGAGATGCGGATGGGTGGAGACAAAATGGCGGCGCACCGAACCGACGAGGGGGAGTGTGGTTGTGTCGGTCCCGCGATGGAGACGTGTGAGGGTCGTGACGAGGACGCCGTCACTATAATTAGGGAGACACGCTGTGGAGGTTGATGGAAAATTATTGGTGGCGGAGCGCGGGTATAAAGGAGACAAAAGGAGTAACGGAGACACAAATATAAAGAGGTGGACTGAAACATGTCGGGCGAGACACAAGGAGACGACGGAAAGAACAACAAGATAGCGCGAAATAAAAACAGAGAGACACGGGAGATGAGGGTGAATTGGACAGGTAGAAGACGAGGCACACACAGGTAGAGATAGTGGGGGACAATGGGGTGATCTGGGGGAATGTGTTGTGGCCCGTGCGAGCATCAGGAAGCCTCCTTCGCAGGAATGGGAGACGCTGTGTCCCCTTGAGCGGATCGTGACGAGGTGGTCCGGTCGAGCGAATGGGTAGAGGGGTGCATGGTGTGACGGGTGCACGCGGAGCTTGGGGGGTATAGAAACCCGGGACCCCTTGTTGGTAGCGTGAATCCCCAGCGCAATTGTCCCGGTGTTGTGTGTTACGAATGTGTCGAAATGTTTAGTGAGTTAAATGGCGTGCATGAGTGGAAATGGCGTGCGTGTGTGAAATGGCGTGCGTGTGTGAGAGAAGGTGTGTATGGGAGAAGGCACCGTGTTAGAGGACCGCGTCATGAGGGCGCGATGTGAAGGAAATGGCCGGTTGGTATGCGGAAACCGCAACCGCGGTCAGGTGTCATGTCGAGGTGAGTAAGCGTCATGGCACAACGGGAGTGCACTTGTGCGTGGAATTGCGCGAGACGGCCGCCAGACGAGAGACAAGGCTGTGGACGGCCGTAGCTGTTTGGTAACCGTGCCGGATTCGCACAGAAGCGCGCCGAGGGCCGTGCCGTGCTTCGCACTACGCCGCCACGTGCGCGCCTACGCAAGTGAAATCCGGTCTGGAAATGTTCCGCGGTGGATATAGCCAACCCCTGGACGGACAGAGTTAGGCTGAAATGTTGAATTCGTTATCGGACGGGTTTTCCAGGCGAGCGTATGTGTAGAGCACCATGTGGCTTGTGCCACCGTTCTGTATCGCAGAGCATTGCGAAGCTGTTTCCCCGTGTACGTTACGCGTGCCCGGCTTGCGCGAGAAATTCGCGCGGGTGGGTGCGAGTGACGTCATCGGGGATTCTTACCGCGCGGGTTACAGGCGAGCAGAGCACACGGGCTCGCCGTGGGGAACCCCTCGAACGCAAGCTTGCTTGTAATGTGCAGGTGACGTATGGCTGCACGCATGGTTGGATTCGGCAGGAGGGAAATCCCATGCGGATGTTAACGTCCGACGAGGAGGACGAGAGCGCGAAAGCTTGAACAGCTGCCATGACGTCACGGGAAGAGCGCGGGGTTGTGATTGTCACGCTGGGTGCGCAAAGAGAAAAAAATAAACCATGTCACCCTAGGTGATCCGTATCTTGCCAAAAGGTGACCACGTGTGACTTTTAAGTCACACTGGGTGAATCAGAGCTGCTATCCACCAGGAGCGATCCTTGGAGAATATCTGCCTACGAGAGATTCGATGAGAATCGTTCTACGATAACCATGAAAAATATGCGTTTGCCTCAAAACGCACCAAATCACGTCATAATGTCTTCAAGCTTTGATATATCTAGAAACACTCATCGAGGGTTCAATTTGATGGTACTACACATAGTTCCTAAAACTGCAAAAATTTGACCTTGGGTTCAAATATTTACCTTAGGCTTAACATAAGTCAAGGCCAATCGCCACCAAAAATTAATCAGCTGAATGCCCAGACCATGAACTATCATTCCATGAAGTTTGAGACAATCGATCAAAAATTACTCAAAAAAATAAGGTTTCTCGACTCCCTGATTTGCGACACAATGACCTTTACCTTTGACCTGTGACCTACTTCAAAATTTTATTGCGCTGAACAGGACCTCCATAGGCCTCTGAATGCGAAGTTACAAAAATTTCCAATTATAACTGTGCTCTGCAAGTGATTTATACTGTTGATTACGAGAATAAAAAAAAAACAACAACAACAAAAAAAAACACATGAAGTCAAGGTCAATCGCCACCAAAAAAATTAATCAGCTGCAGCGCCAACCATGAACTATATTCCACTGAAGTTTCGAAGACGATCCGATCAAAATATACTCAAAAAAAATAGAGGTTTTGTCATTCCCCTGATTTGCGACAGTGACCTTGACCTTTGACCTTGACCTTCAAAATTTATGGCCTGAAAGGACCTCCATAGGCCTTGAAATGCGAAGTACAAAAATTCCATGAAAACTGGGTCTGCAGAATTTTTTTCGTGATACAGACAACAAACAACACAAAAAAAAAAATAAAAATAAAAAACATACTAGACGACTAACATATCTGCAAAAACTTCGTTGGCATGGATTAAAAAAGAGAAGAGAAAAGCAAGCCTCGCCATTTCGGGTATACAGGATTCCCAGGCAGGGGGAGTGGGAGACCCCCCTTATTTTGGGCAAGGAAGCACTAGTTAGCAGATGGGTTAGCTTAGTTAGACGGCCTCATTGGGGCAGGGAACAAGTCCTATGGGGCCCGCTGAATGATTAATTAGAGGAATTTAGAGTTTAATTAGGGAAAATGGATTTTGGAGACAAGGACAGACATGAATGTGTAGTGGGACGTAGCTTAGCTACGTAGAGTAATTGGAACCGTCACGAGGTTTAAGGTATGACGGATGGGAGACACCGAGATAGGATTTTAGTTAGTAGGATGGCAGTGTGAGTGTTGGTTAAATCCTGAGAGTGAAAAATGTACAATGAGTGAGTGCGAGGGCCAGCGGGCCTGTGTGAATGGGGTGAATGATGGATATGCATGGTGCGAATGACTGATTGGGGGGAGGAGTGATTCCTCCAAAAGGGACCCCAGGGTTCAGAGTAAAGTCAGTTAGTGGGTTAGCCAAAATTTACAAATGGAGGTCGTTTTTGCTGTTTGGTCCAGTTGTAGGCCGACCTGTTTGGGGGGTGCAGGAGTCATGTTGACGGGCTGGCGAGCGTGGGCTGCGAACGGTGAGTTCGCTTATGGCACCCGGCACCGGGACTAGTCGGCCAAGGGGCCCAAGAGGGGCCGGGGATAGCGTAGTGGGCACGGGTGGGCCCGCCATGGAAGCGGGACCGTAGCCGCCATGGCCACTGGCAGATGTCGTGGGCACGGGCACCGGGGAAAAGGCCCGTGCGCCAAGCTGCCATTGAGCATCAGTCGAGAGTGCCGTGAGGGCACTCCCAGATCTTAGGACTGGTAGTCGAGCAGCCTCAGGCCCGGGCGGTGCCATGTTGGAGTTCTGCAAGTAGTTCCTGCCAATGAGCCACGCATGCCCAGCCACGAAATTGGCAAGGGCACGAGGAAATTTGGAGGGCAAGGCCCAAAATTTGTAGACACCAACACAGGCGATGGGAAAATCTTGTTGGTAGAACCAATTATTAATGACAGCATTTTTGGAAGCGCCCGGGGCAGTATAAGTGTGATAAATGTTAGGTAGATAGGGAAATTGACCCCTTCGCACCATCCTCCCTTCGCTCTCGCGTATTAGCCACTGACTCACCGTGGAAAATCGCTGAATCTAGGGAGGCCATTCTTAGGCTTCGATTGGCGCCTCGAGACAGAATGCTACCTTCCCTTATTCCCCTCCAGAAGGAAGTAGGGTTGGGATAGTTAGGATGACCATATGTTAGTCGGACAAGGACTAAGGGTAGGACGAAATATAAAGAAAAAATAATAATAAAATAATAATAATAAAATAGATGGCTAAATTGTGGTTGCAAATTAGGAGTGGGATGGACAGAGCAGGCAAAGCGATAGGTGGGAGCAGTAGGTTAGGTCCAACCCCCTTCGGATGCGGCCGGCACCACCGCACTCCCTCCACAAAACCTCATTGAACAGACCAGAGCAGCCAGCCACACTGCCGCTGTTTGTCTACAGCGCCTGTTCCGGCCTTTACCTTCGCCATGCCTCGTTTTTGCCTGCTCTGCCATGACCCATGCCTGCTAGCCCTTATTTTGCGTTTTGCCCGTGTCCATCATCCATGTGCGCCAGATCATCGCGCAAGTTACGTGGCCCTGGCAGCAAAACCCCGTCGCCATGGTTGCTTGCGTCCATGCCATCCAGTTCATCGAAGGAGATCAGGACTGCCTTTGGCAGCAGGCTCACTCCCTGTTACTTTGTCACGTCATCTGCATCATTTCAGAGCCAGACGCATTTGGGCACCTGTGCTGCTCGCTTCAAAAATGCCTGTGGGTGCGCATAGCCGCCGGTTAGGGTGAGTTTCTTCAGCAGCTGAAAACAACAAACAAAAAGAGGAAGAACCTACCAAAGGGGCCGGTTGAACACGGCCGCGAAGACGTCTTCCTTCAAGCTGCCTGACAACTCACCCACCTGAATAACTGTTGACATTTGCTATGCGTTCTTCCCACAGAAGTCCATCATCCTGGGCCATGTTAGTGTTAAAATTATAAGTAAAGTAAAAATGTAAATACGTGGAACCTCACCTGCATGTCTGTTAGCCGGCAATGGTAGAATAGTCGTCTGAAATGAGTGAGCTTGTTTAGTTAGTTACGCAGCCCATAGGTTATTTATTTTTTGGACACGGATACACACATGTCGCACTCAGGGATCCGTAGGTAAAACGTATTAGGGGAAACTTACACATGAAGGCACACAAAAAATTGACGACTCGGCGAGTCTGTAAAAAGGGGAGGGGGGTAGTTTGCAGTTGTGGAAATTCACAAAACACCATTCAGGTTCCCCGAAGATCAGTTATTTCGATAAGTGCTTCAGGTTAGAATCACCATCGATGTGTAAAGGGATTGTTTGTGTGCCGGGCTGCGAATCTTTAGGTAGCCGTTATTCTTCTCTATCTTTTATTTTAACAAACATCGCAACGCCATCATCTCAACAAACATCGCAATGCCATCATTCCTACAAACATCGCAACGCTCATTCTCTACAAAAACACCATCATCATCGACAAACAATGGCTCCCTCTGCTCAAGCCGCCATTGTGCGCCGCGGTGACTGCCGCGGCGCAGCTGATTTGCATAATCGGATCAAAACGAGGGTTTTCCACACCCAACCCGTGACATCAAACATGGGTTCCCAGCGAGGCTTACCAGGGGTGAGGTCGGAGGTGAAAGGTGGCGGAGCCGGGCCTCGGGTGAGAGATCAAAGAGCGGCTCGCCCCGGGCCATATAAGGCAGAACTCCGAACGAGTTGCGGCAGATTCATCGCTCTCTGGAGACGGGCAGTCGAGGGAGAGGAAGGCACACTGAGCACGCATTCGGCGGAAGGAGGACACGGTGGTTGCAGCGCGGAGAAGCGGGCACTCGGGATATTCGCCCTCTCTGGAGTCGAGTAGCTTGCGTCTGGTGGTACGGTATTAGATAGGATTGAGAATAAGTCCCCAGTATGTGATTGCCCCCCTGTGACCTATCCTACATCTTTGCATTTACAAGCGAGCCAAGTGTGCCGAGCAGCAGAGCCTGCCTTCCTGGGTTCCGTGCAAGCAAGCTGCACCCAGCAGTGGAACGGTTGTTCGGTGATGTCAGGAGAGATCAAGATTGAGGATTGTTGGTTGAGTGGACGAGTTTGAGGGAGAGGGACACACGCAGTTGAGAGAGCATGTATAGGACGATGGCCTGAAAGAACAGGCTTTATGGCTGGCTTTCCTTCAATGCATGAATAGACGGCACATTTCCACATTCATGCGAAGGCGAATTTGCTCATGTACTGAGCAAGACGCTGGCCGTTGGCTCTTGGTCGATCATGTGAGACCAGCCTCAAAGCCTCGTGTTGTGCCATCGGGAAAGAGATGGCGCGATTCTGAAAGCAGCAGGTCGGTGAGGACAGTCAACGCACGAAGAAGCTGCATGAGGTCTCTGAGCCGTGGTGTTGAATACCGCTCACAATTGCCTGATGAATGTTCCCGCTGCGAGAGAGCGGCTCAGCGCCATTTTATGCACGTCTACACATGCAACCTGAAGCTCTCAGATTCCACGTTCCACAAAGACCATCTCTGACCAAGCTAAGTGCCACAATAAAGAAGGATTTCTTTTATTAATTTCCCCTTGTTTGTATTTAAGTCTGTGTAGAGCAACTCGACTTTAGGTTTAATTTATCTCACTATACATTACTAGTGCATGCCCGTACGTGTGTGGCCGTAACGTGCGTGGCCGTACGTCGGAAAAAAAAACTTTCAAACAACCACCCACGGCCGTTCCTTCGCTCTCATAAACGACGACTGGATTGGGAATGTGTTTATCTAAAATGCGCATAACAAATCGAGAAATTTTATTGAATACTATAAGTCATCACTATCAGAAGTAGTGCTTGCCCGCACGAATGTTCACATGCATTCCACGAACTTATCGCTTGCATTGAAGTAACAACTGCTGTGATACTTACACACACACAGAGTTAATTAAAATCCAAATTAAAATCATGTTTACTCCCTGTCTTTGCTGGCCATGACATTCGCTGCATTGACCATTGCCACTCCTATGCCACGGTGAGGCGACAGGGTAGGATTGTAGGAGACCTGAAAGTACAGTGTCATTAGGTATTCCATATTTGAATTGTTTAGTTTTAAATAGTATAAAAAAATAGTTGCAAAGCATAGCACCAATTGAGATGTATTCGTTGGCAAGCATGTTGAGTAGAGCTGAATTCCTTAACACTTCCAAAGGCCACACCGTTTTGACACTTGGAACACAAAAAAGTTGTGCACTTTTTTTGATAAATTATTTTCGGAAAAATTTTCTTAATAAAAATAAAATAATAATAAAAAATTGTCTTCCATGTACACACCTTTATCTCGTTAGCAACTCTTTCATAAATAACATTGCTGAGGAATCGGCACGTCAGGAAGTTTAAGTCCTCACTGTCCGGAAGTTCGCATATCGCAGTTACCATTATCGCAATTTAGTTTTAATGGCCAATTATTCAATTAGCGCCAACGTATTTGCCTTTTCGCATGTCATCGCAAGGAAAACAACAAAGAGAAAGGAGAAAAAAAACAAAAAAAAACCTTTCACACACCACAAGGCCGTTCCTTCGCTCTCGGTAAACGACGACGGGATTGGGGCATTGTGTTTATCTAAATGCGCATAAGAAATCAAGAAAATTATTAGAATACAGTGTCATCACTATCCGGAAGTCCGTACGTTGTAACCCGTAATGGGGAACGCGGCTGAGGTTCTCTTCGCCCATCGCCACCCCATGCAGCAACGTGTCTTGTCATTGGTTGGTAAATAAATGGCCATAAACTTGGAAGCACTTGTCCGATTAATATCAAACCTTGAAAAGCAACATCCACAGGGCCCCAGAATAATATTTGGCAGTTTCAATTAGATCGGACCAGTTTGTCGAGAAACAGCGGTCCACACACACACACCACACACACACACACAACACACACACACACGTACACACACTGTGGAATTATAGATAGATATGCTGATTATTGTTCCTTGTAAACACGTCTTATTTTCATTAAATTCCGCGGTTATTTTTAGTATGCGTGTGTGTGTATTTTGTCGTGGGTTTTGAGTATCCCCCCCCGTGGCATCACATCTGTGCGCTCTGTCGGCTCACCAGTGCCATGCCCCACACCTCCTGCCACGTTATAAATCTCCCGAGGATCAAGCGTTTCCGCCTTCTAAGAAGAAACCGCTCGGTAATCCAGCTAGGCGGTGTTAACCAGCGCCATGCACCACAATTTTGGTCAGGGATTAACCCATAAGCTGCCAGACCGCACGTGCAAATTTGTTCATTGGGGTGGGGGATAATGAACCCCCCCGCACCCCCTCCCCACGA
>CM068964.1:23810371-23822215 GCA_035128595.1 Eptatretus atami | reverse complement strand
AGAGAGGATTCTAATAATTTCTCTGTTTTATATGCGCATTTATAGATAACACAAATCCCATACCGTCGTCGTTTATGAGACGAAGGAACGGCTGTGTGGTTGTTGTGAAGGTTTTTTTTTTTCCCGTACGGCCACAGCAGGTACGGCCACACCCACACGTACGGGCATGCACTAAGTAATAGTAATAGTGAGATAAATTAAACCTAAAGTCGAGTTGCCTCTACACAGACTTAAATACAAACAAGGGGAAATTAAATAAAAGAAAATCCTTCCTTTATTGTGGCACTTAGCTTGGTCCAGAGATGGTCTTTGTGGAACGTGGAATCGAGGAGCTTCAGGTTGCATGTGTAGACGTGCATAAAATGGCGCTGAGCCGCTCTCTCGCAGCGGGAACATTCATCAGGCAATTTGTGAGCGGTATTCAACACCACGGCTCAGAGACCTCATGCAGCTTCTTCGTGCGTTGACTGTCCTCACCGACCTGCTGCTTTTCAGAATCGCGCCATCTCTTTCCCCGATGGCACAACACGAGGCTTTGAGGCTGGTCTCACATGATCGAGCCAAGAGCCAACGGCCAGCGTCTTGCTCAGTACATGAGCAAATTCGCCTTCGCATGAATGTGAGAAATGTGCCGTCTTATTCATGCATTGAAGGAAAGCCAGCCATAAAGCCCTGTTCTTTCAGGCCATCTCCTAGCTACATTCTCTCTCAACTGCGTGTGTCCCTCTCTCCAAACTCGTCCACTCAAGCCAACAACCTCCTCAATTCTTGATCTCTCCTGACATCACCCCGAACAACCGTTCCACTGCTGGGGCATGGCTTGCTTGCACGGAACCCAGGAAGGCAGGGCCTCTGCCTGCTCGGCACACTTGGCTCGCTTGTAAATGCAAAGATGTAGGAATAGGTCACAGGGGGGCAATCACATACTGGGGGAACTTATTCTCAATCCTATCTAATACCGTACCACCACGACGCAGCTACTCGACTCCAGAGAGGGACGAATATCCCGAGTGCCCGCTTCTCCGCGCTGCCACCACCGTCGTCCTCCAGAGGGGGCGCAAAAGCTGAGCGTTTCGCCTTGGGCACTGAATTACCTTTGCATGTTGCCCTAAAATCATTGGGTAGCATAAACAAGTTGGTATGACTTTGAATGATTATTTTTACCTCCGCCACTAAAGGTAGAGGTTACATTTTCACCCCTGTTCTGTCTGTTTGTTTGTCTGTGAGCAGGATATCCTTCTCCAATGCATGTGTTTTGGCACCCCGTAAATTTTTTTTTTTTTTTTCTGTTAGGTCGAGGATTCCAGTGTACTCCTCTCCTACAAGCCGTGACTTGTATACAGAAGAAAAAACATCTCAAATGCTGTGAAGAATCATTAAAAAATTCTCCAATCTGATTTGCTGAATCTTTACCAAAATCGAATTCTTCCTTGTCACACACCCAACCTGTCCCCCAAGTTTTCATCAGAATCCATCCATACTGCTTGAAATATCGTGCTATATATCGTTTTGGCCCCATTTCTCAATGGCAAAGAAATCCTTAAAAAAAGCCTCGTATCCACATCTGGATCTTCTTCAAAAAATCTAACTCATTTCGTCCATGTCGCACACCCAACATGCCACCAAATTTTTTTTTAAATTTATTTTTTTAATAAATTTTTTTTTATTTTTTTATTTTTTTTTTTTTTTTTTTATATTTTTTTTTTTTTTAATTAATTTTTTATAATTTTTTTTTTTTTTTTTTTTTTTTTTTTTTTCATTTTTTTAATTATTTTTTTTTAAAATTATATTTTAATTATTTTTAATTATTTCATTAAATTTTTATTTTTTTTTTTATTTATCAATTTTTTTTTATTTTTTTAATTTTTTTAATTTTTTTTTTTTTTTTAATTTTTTTTTTTTAATTTTTTTATTTTTAATTTCTTTTTTTCTTCCCTATCTGTCCACAACCTTTTGAGTACTTCAATGAGGAAAAACTTGGAAAATTACGAGAGATTTGCGGATGGGTTAACAAGGGTTAGAAAAAAATCATGGGTTTTGAATTGGGGGGTTTCATGACAAATTGGGGAATCCACCGTAGTTGGAGCCCCGTTTGAGGTATGACAAAACCACTCTGGAGATTCTGAAGCCATGTGGCAAAAGGTTTTGTGTCTGACGAACCAAGATTGGAACTTTTTGGTTCTCAATGAAAAATGCTAAGTTTGGCGCAACCAAACAGCCATCACACCAAAGAACATCATCCCACTGTGAAAGGCATACGGTGGTGCAGCAATCATGTTTCTGGGATGTTATCCAGTCAGAAATGACTGGGAATGTTCGGGTAGAAGGGAAAAATGGATGTGAACAAAATACAGAAAAATCCTAGAGGAAAACCTGTGCCCTCTGCAGAAAGCTGAAATTGTGACGGAGTATCAACCTTTCGTGCATGACAAACGACCCAAAGCACACGGCAAAGCTACACTGGAGTGGGACCTAAGGAACAAAAAGATAAATGTCCTTGAGTGGCCCAATCAGAGCCAGACGTAAATCCAATCAAAAAATCTGTTGGCATGACTTGAACGAATTTTCTGGTCCATCAACCGCTCCCCATGAACCTGGACTTGAGCTTGAACAGTTTTGTGCAGAAGTAATGGGCCAAATATTGCCCAATTCAAGGTGTGTAAAGTTGGTCGAGACCATATCCCAAGACAGAGCTGTAATTACTGTCAAAGATGCTTACCACCAAGTATTTACTCAGGGAGGTGGACACTTATTCCAACCAAAATATTGATAGCTGTCTTTATTTAATTTCATTTTCTGAAATTTGTAGAATTTTTTTCACTTTGCGAAGTTGTGGGTTACGATGTCTAAATAAAGGTGAAAAGGTCTATTTAATGCAATTTAATTCCAAGGCCGGAAGGCAAACAAAAGTGAGAATTTTGAGGAAAGGGGTGTGGACTTTCTATTTTGTCATTTATACATCAGTACGATGTGTCTGGGACTATCGTCCATTGGTGGATCGGGAAATGCTGTCACACTCCATATATATATCGAAACATCGGAGTTGTGACGAGCACTTCCCCGATCCACAATGGACATAGTCCTACACATCGTTCTGATGTATAACGACAAATGTGGTCATCATTGCGTTAGGATATTTATTGGTATGCCGTCCTGATAGGGCAAATTAAGACCAAATCCATAGGTGGCCCGTTTTTATGTTTAACTGATGTTGGACCATGTAATCTTTGTTCTGTTTGACAGAGCCACCGGGCTGAGGCCTCTGGGTTGGAGGTGACGCCTTGGTGTAGGACTATGTTCCAATGCGGGATCGGGGGAGTGCTCGTCACACTCCACATTGTTCAATCTACCGCCAATCACATTCATGTGCCTTCTGTTGAATGGTTTGCATTAGCGGGAAACAATCGTCTGGGTGCAGATGGATGGTTGGCTCCTTGTGGATATTGCTGTTTTACCGTGTGAGACATAATCCACGGCGATGCTCACCATAACAGTCAATAGGTTGCGTCTTGGTGTGTATATATACATTACAAGAATTATATGACCCATCACTTCGCTGATGGAAATACCAATCTTTGCTGTGGTGACTAATCAAATAGGGCAAGAGGAAAAGTGAGGGAATTCAGGGATAACCAGTGTTGCAGTTGGTGTTTGCAGTAGTTTTGCCACGGTGTACCCAAACATTAAAAAAAAAAAATGTTTTTTCATCACAAACTTTCCTTGGGAGATCCCTTATCCACCGTTAGTTTTTTTTTAATCCGTTAATCCGTTCTCAAGTTTATAACACGACAGACAAACAAACAGAGGCCAAAATATTGTTTGCGGTTGTGGGAAATTCACAAAACACCATTCAGGTTCCCGAAGATCAGTTTTTCGATAAGTAAGTGTTTCAGGTTAGAATCCCCACCGATGTGTAAAGGGGAATTGTTCATGTGCCAGGCTGCAATCTTGAGGTACCGTTATTCTTTCTCTATCTTTTTATTTTAAACAAACATCGCAACGCCATTCATCTCAACAAAACATTCGCAACCCATCATCCCTACAAAAACGGCATTTCATCATCGACAAACAACGCTTCCCTCTGCTCAATCCGCATTGTGCGCCGCAGGCGCGGCCGATTTGATAATCGCGATTCAAAACGAGGGTTTCCCCTACACCAACCCGTGACGTCGAACATGGGGTTCCAGCAGAGGCTTACCAGGGTGAGAGTCGGAGGTGAAAGTGGCGGCAGCCCGGCCTCGGGTGAGAGATCAAAGAGTTGGCTCGCCCCCGGGGCCAATATAAAGGGCGGAACTCGAACGAGTTCGCGCAGATTCATCGCTCTCTGGAGAACGAGCGGTTCGCAGGGAGAGGAAGGCACACGAGCACGCATTCGGGGGGGAGGCAGACGGTGGCCGTTCACGCGGAGAAGCGGCGGCACTCGGGATATTCGTCCCTCTCTGGCAGTCCGAGCAGCTGCGTCGTGGTCCGGCGCGAACGGGCCCTGAGAAGGTCGAAGCGAAGCTGAGGTAGTGAAACGGGACACGAAGAGCATTCAACTCTAAAAGAGCAAACAGACCCGTTTTCACCGAGCGCTGTCGCCAGCCAAGCCCGACAGGCCGCAGTGGAGGGCCGGAACGACCGAGGAGGAACCGAGCAAGCCGCTCGGAAGCTGCTCAAAGCCGCCGGCCGCTAAGCGACTGCGTAGCGATCACAAGGGCCATAACAGGAACATCGGGTGTCACCGACCCCGAAGACCTTCGAGCCGTCACAAGGGCGGTCAGGGACCTGCCCGGCCTCTTGTGAAGCTTCGGGTCACCAGGCTCCGAGTTGGAATAAAGCTTCACGAGCCCGTTTCTTTTCTGCGGGTTTGTATGAAAGTGTTCTGTGGCGCCTTGTTTTATTAAGTAGAATTGTTGGTTAAGTGCGTGCCTGTACATATAACATCGGCTGTAGGCTTTTCTTGTTCATGTCCCCTTCCCCCCATTGATGCTTGCCTGTATAAATAAATGCCCCCATGTTTGAATATTCAATCTCTCATTGCGTCATTTTCTCCCATTGACTTCCACGGCGCGTTTCGGGAAATTGGGCAGGCTATTAAAGCCAATTAAAGTGGTTCAATTGGTCTGACGGAACTTGGCGATTAAAACCGCTCGGCATCGCACACGGAAACGAGCGCGCTTAGGGCTCGTTTCCGTACGAGTTCCGTCGAGGGTATAATTCTTGCGTACTTCGTCTGCACGGAATAATTAAGGTATACGAGATCGGCGAATTAACCCTGTACCGCATGGGACAGAATATTGACAGTTTATGTGCGTTAAGACATTCCGTAGCAGGTTTCCGGAGTTGGCCGGAAGCTACGACTAAATCCGGGTTCGGCGAACACGCGACTGCGGTTGGGTCTTAAGCGGTCGTGCTCCGTGGCTGTCCGAACGGCTAATTCGTAACCACTGGGCTGTCAGGAGTGGGACGACGAACATCCCTTTCACCTCCGTAAATTTGCAGAAAACACTTAATTCGTAACACTGTGTCAGAAGCCGGGAGAGGAACTCATCGCCTTCCACACGAAATTAAAACGGAAACCGGATCAAGGTGTGCGAAAGCAACCCTCCGTTGTTCCTCCAAATTGCTGAGCGCTTTCAATTATTTATTCCCGATACGCAAAAATGGCAGTCAGGCGAGCCAGTGCAGGAGGAGTAGATGATAATTGTAGAATAATGAACCAGAGTCCCAGACACCACCATACAGGCCGAACTTTCCCCCCACAACCGAACTCAGAGTCCGTAATGGTCGCAGCGCGGATGGCGGCGGGCTATGACACCCCCTCCGTCAAACTCCCTCCCCGACCCAGCGTTTCCGCGACCGATCATGGCGGATCGGCTGCGCCAGAGTTTACTTGACATGAACCAGTGGGGGAAATGTAAGGGGGATGATGGCAGGAAATGTGCAAGATGGACGCGAACATGCAAGATATGCAAAGTGAAATGAAAACGGGATGCGCAGGCGCCTCAGGGCCGATCTGGGAAACAAAATGGATGCAAATGCGCGAGCGATAAAAGAAGAAATGAAAAACTCATATGGATGCGAATATTGCGAACACTGCGGGGTGAGATGCCAGGCATGGGCGAAGCCTTGCAGGCGGGACAAGGCATAATGCGATTGCACGTGCGGATGATGCGGATGGTGGAGCACCAAAAATGGCGGGCGCCACCGAAACCGACGAGGAGTGTGGATTGTGTCGGTTTCCCGCGATGGAGACGGGTGAGGTCGTGACGAGCGGACGCCGTCCTATAATTAGGGAGAAACCCCCCCCCCCGGCCGTTGGAGGTGATGGAGAATTAATGGTGACGGAGACGCGGGGTAATAAAGGAGACAAAAGGGAGTAACGGAGACACAAATAATAAAAAAGGTGGACTGGAAACTGTAGGGCGAGACACAAAGGAGGACGACGAAAGAAGAACAACAAAGAGTAGCGGAATAAAAACAGGACACGGGAGATAGAGGTGTGAATGGACAAGGTAGAAGACGAGCACACACAGGTAGAGATAGTGGGGATCAATGGGGGTGATCTCGGGGGAATGTGTGTGGCCGGTGCGAGCATCAGATAGCCTCCTCCAGGAATGGAGGGAGACGCTGTTTGTCCCCTTAAGCGGATTCGTGACGAGGTGAGTCGGTCGAGCCGAATGAGGTAGAGGGGTGCATTGGTGTGAACGGGGTGCACGCGGAGCTTTTGGGGGGTTATAGAAACCCCGGACCCCTTGTGGTAGCGTGAATCCCCAGCGCATTGTCCGGTGGTGTGTGGTTACGAATGTGGTCGAAATGTGTGAGTTAAATGGCGTGCATGAGTGAAAATGGCGTGCGTGTGGTGAAATGGTCCGTGCGTGTGTGAGAAGCGTGTGTATGGGAGAGCACCGTGTGTGAGAGGAACGGCGTATGAGGGCGCAGTATAAAGGGAAATGGCGGGTGGTATGCGGAAACCGCTACCGCGTGTCCGAGGTGTCATGTCGGGGTGAGTAAAGCGTCATGGCACACGGGAGTTGCGATGCGTGAATTGCGCGAAGACGGCGCCAGACCGAGAGACAAGGGCTGTGTAGCGGCCGAGCTGTTTTGGTAACCGTGCCGGATTCGCACAGAAGCGCGCGCGGGCCGTGCCGTGCTTCGGCACGACGCCGCCCGTGCGCGCCTACGGCAGCTGAAATCCGCGTACTGGAAAATGTCCGCGGTTGGAATAAGTCCAACCCCAATGGACGGACAAGAAGGTTAGGCTGGAAATTGTCTGAAATTTCGGATCGGGACGGGTTTTCCAGGCGAAGCGTATGTGTAGAGCACCATGTGGCCTGTGCCACACGTCTGTACGCAGAGCATGCGAAGCGTGTAAATTTCCCCGTTACGTTACGCGTGCCCGGCTTCGCGAGAAATCGCGCGGGTTGGGGTGCGAGTGACGTCATCGTGATCTACGGCGCGGGTTACAGTGGAGCAGAGCACACGGGCTCGCGTGGGGAAACCCCTCGAACTCAGGCTTGGCTTGTAATGGCAGGGTGACGTCATGCTGACCACGCATGGGTTGGAATCCGGCAGGAGGGAAATCCCTGCCGGATGTTCCGTCGAGAGGAAAGGGACGAGGAGCGCGAAGCTTGAACAGCTGCCATGACGTACGGAAAGAGCGCGGGTTGTGAATTGTCACGCTGTGTTGCGCAAAGAGAAAAAAAAAATAAACCCATGTCACCCATCGGGTGATCCGTATCTTGCCAAAAGGTGACCACGTGTGACTTCTTTTAAGGGTCACACTGAGGTGAACAGAGCTGTATCCACCAGGAGCGGACTCCTTTGAGGAATATCTGCCTACGAGAGATTCCCGATTGAGAATCGTTCTACGAGTACCATGAAAAATATGGCGTTTGCCCTCAAAAACGTCACCAAATCACGTCATAATGTCTCAAGCTTAGAATATCTAGAAAGCACTCATCGAGGGCTGTTCAATTTGAGGGTACTACACGATATGTTCCTAAAACTGAAAAATTTGACTTGGGGTCAAAATATGGTTTAACCTTAGGCGTTAACCAATGAAGGTCAAGGCCAATCGCCACCAAAAATTTAATCAGCTGAATGCCAGACATGAACTATATTCCGATGAAGTTTGAGACGATCGATCAAAATTACTCAAAAAATAAGCGGTTTCGTCGACTCCCCGTATTTGCGACAATGACCTTGACCTTGACCTTGGACCTTTCAAAATTTTATGCGCTTAAAGGGACCTCCATGGCCCTCTGATATGCGAAGTTACAAAAATTTCCAATGATAACTGTGCTCTGCAGAGTGATTTATATACGTTGAGTACAGATTAAAAAAAAACAAACAACAACAAAAAAAATATATCATGAAGTCTAAGCGCCAATCGCCACCAAAATTAATCAGCTGAGCGCCAGACCATGAACTATATTCCCATGAAGTTTGAAGAACGATCCCGATCAAAAAATTACTCAAAAAATAGGTTTTGCGATTCCCTGAATTTTGCGACAGTGACCTTGACCTTCTGACCTTGACCTTCAAAAAATTTTTTATGGCCCTGAAAGGGACCTCACAGGCCTCTGAACTGCGAAGTTGACAAAAAATTCCAATGAAAACTGATGGTCTGACAGAATTTTTTTCGTGATTACAGACAAACAAAAAACAACAAAAAATAAAAAATAAAAAAAAATTAAAAAACATACAGACTATCTAACATTTTGAAAACTTCTTTTGCAACGATAAAAAAGAGAAGAGAAAGGCAAAAAGCTCGCCATTTCGGGTAAACAGAGAATTCCTCAGGCAGGGGGGGGGGACCCCTATTTTTCGGGCAAAGAAGCACTAGTTAGCAGGATGCGTTAGACTTAGTTAGACGGCCTCATGTGGGCAAGAACAATTCCTCATGGGGCCCGTGGAATGATTTAATTAGAGAATTTTAGGTTCTTAAATTAGAAAAATGATTTTGGAGACAAAGGACAGACATGGAATGTGTAAGTGGGAGTAGTCTTAGCTACGTAGAGTAAATGAACGTGCACGGCTTTCAAGGAACGAGGAGAGCACGAGATAAGGGAATTAGTTAGTCTAGGATGGCAGTGTGGAGTGTTTTGGTTGTAAAATCGAGAGTGAAAAATGTACAAATGAGGAGTTGAGGCGCCAGCGGGCCTGTGTGAATGGGTGAATGTGGTATGCATGGTGCGAATGACTGATTTGGGGGAGTGATGATTCCCTCCAAAGGGACCCCAGGTTCAGAGTACAAGTCAGTAGTGGGTTAGCCAAAATTTACCAAAATGGAGAGTCGTTTTGCTGTTGGTGCGAGTGGTAGCGCCAGAAACCTGTTTGGAGGGTGCAGGAGTCATGTTGACGAGCTGGGGAGCGTGGGCTGCGAAACGTGTGAGTATCGCTTATCAGTGGCACCCCGGCACCGGACTAGATCGGCCAAGGCCGCCAAGAGGGCGGATAGAGTAGTGGGCAGGTGGGCCCCATGAAGCGGCGACCCGTGCGCCAATGGCCAACGTGGGCACAGTGTCGTGGCACGGGCCCGGGGAAAAGGGGGCCCGTGCGCCAGCCTGCCATGTGAGCATCGAGGGAGTAGCCGTGGAGTGGCACTCCCCAGATTCTTAGGGAACTGTGTAGGGTCGGAGGCAGCCTGAGGGCCCGGGGTGCCATGTGAGATTCTGCAGAGGGTCAGTTCCTGCCAGATTGAGCCTACGCTGCCCAGCCACGAAAATTGTGCTATAGGGCACGAGGGAATATTTGAGGCGCAAAGGCCCAAAATTTGTAGGACACCAACACAGCGCGCGGAATCTGGTGTAGAAACCAATAGTTTAAGTGACAGGCATATTTTGGAAAGTCCCGGGCATTTTAAAGTGTGATAATTAGGGTAGATAGGGAACTGTACCCCTTCGCACCCATCCATCCTTTCGCTCTCGGTGAGGCACTGGACTCACCGTGGTGAAAGATCGACTGAGATCTGAGGGCCATTTCTGAGGCTTCATCGTGGCCAGCGAGACAGAATGCTAGCCTCTCCCTTATTCCCCTCCAGAATGGACGTACGGGGGTTGGGAGTATGTTAGGATGACCATATGGTTAGTCCGGACAGGACAGTTAAGGGGTTAGGGACAAATTATAAAAGAAATTTAATAATAATAATAATAATATAATAATAAAATAAGATGGGCTTAAACATTTGGTTTTGGTTGCCAAATTAAGGGAGTGGGTATGGACCAGAAGAGACAGGCAAAAAGCATAAGTTGTTGGTGGAGACAGTAGGTATAGCCAAAACCCGCCTTCGGAGCAGGCCCGCACCACCGCACTCCCCCACAAACCTGCATGGAACGAGACAGAGGCCAGCCAGCGTTTCACTCCGTCTGTTTGGTTTGCACAGCGGCCTGTTCCGGCCTTACCTGCCATTGCCTCGTGTTGCCTGCCTTCTTGCCATGACCCATGCCTGTCTAGCCCTTATTTTGCGTTTGCCCCTTTGTCCATCCATCCACATGTGCGACAGAGATCACGCGCAAGTTACGTGGACTGCCTTGCAGGCAGCCCCGTCGTCCATTGTTTTTGCTGCGTTCCATGTCCAATTCCAGTTCATCGCAAGGGAGGAGTCAGGGACTGCCTTGGCAGCGGCTAGCCGTCCCTTGTACTTTTGTTCAACTTGCTCATCTGCATTCATTTCATGAGCCAGAGACTGCATATTCGGGCAGCCTTGGCTCCTGGCTTCACAAACATGGCCTGGTGGGATGCGCATTAGCCGCCGGTTAGGGTGGTTTCCTTCAGCAGCTGAAAAGAACAACAAACAAGAAGGAAGCGAGAGACGTACCGAAGGGCCGGTTTGAACACGGCCCCGAAGACGTCTTGCCTTCAACTGCTGAGCCACTCACCACCTGAATAAACTGTTGAAGTTTGCTATGCGTTCCTTTTCCCCACAAGAGTCACAATCCAGTTCTGGGCCATTGGTAGTTAGTGTAAAAAAAAATTATAACGTAAGGTAAAAGTTGTAAATACGTGGAACCTCACCTGCATGTCTGTTTATAGCGCCCGCAATGGCTTAGATTAAGTCGTACTGAATGAGTGGAGCTTGTTTAGTCTAGTTACGCTAACGCCCATAGTTATTTTATTCTTGGGGACACGGATACACCAAATCGTCGCACTCCAGGGATCCGTAGGTTTTAAAACGTATTAGGGAGAACTTTACACATGAAGGACACAAAAAATGACTGACTCGGACGAGTCCTGTAAAAAAGGGGAGGGGCACGTAGTCTTGCAGTTGTGGGAAATCACAAAACCACCATTCGGTTCCCCGAAGATCAGTTATTTTCGATAAGTGCTCTCAGGTTAGATCACCATCCGATGTGGTATAAGGGCATATGTTTGGGTTGCCGGCTGCGAATCTTTGAGGTAAGCCGTTATTTCTTTCTCTATCTTTTACTTCAGTTCTAACCAACATCCAACACCATCATCTCACAAACTGCACATTTCATCTCCTACACAACATCGCAACGCCATTCATCTCCACAAAAAACACATCATCATCGACAAACAATGCCCCTCTGCTCAAGCCCCATTGTGCGCCGCGGGAACTGCCGCGGCGCGAGCTGATTTGCATAATCGGGTCAAACGAGTGGTTTTCCGACATCAACCCGTTGACATCGAACAATGGAGTTCCCATGCGAGGCTTACCAGGGTGAGTCGGACGGTGAAAAAGTGGGGGACCGCCTCGGGTGAGGATCAAGATAGCGCGCTCGCACCCGGCGCCATAATAAAGGGCAGAACTCAGAAACGATTCGCGGCAGATTTCATCGCTCTCTGGACGGTCAGTCGAGGTGAGAGAAGCACACTGAGCCACGTCATTGGCTGGAA
>CM068964.1:23781309-23797042 GCA_035128595.1 Eptatretus atami | reverse complement strand
CCACCATCCGCATCTTCGCCACGTTGCAATCGCCATTATTGCCCTTCGTGCCCGCCTGCAGAGCCTTTCGCCCCATGCACTGCATCTCACCCCGCGTGTTCGCATATTAGCAATCCATATGGTTTTTCATTTCTTCTTCTTATCGCTCGCGCATTTTGCCATTCCATTTGTTTCCGCAGATCGGCCCTGAAGGCCTGCGATCCGTATTTCATGTTACACTTTGCATATCTTGCATGTTCGCGTCCATCTTGCAACATTTCCTGCATCATCCCCTAACATTTCCCCCAACGGTTATGTCAAGTACACTCTGCGCAGCCGATCCGCCATGATCCGGTCGCGGAAACGGCTGGGTCGGGGAGGGAATTGACGGAGGGGTTGTCATTATGCCGCCGCCACCGCCGCTGCGGCCATTACGGCTCTTGAGTTTCGTTGTGGGGGAAAGTTCGCGCCTGTATGTGGTGTCCATGGGGGCTCTGGGCTTCCATTATCTCTACAATTACATCGTACTCCCTCCTGCCACTGCCTCGCACTTGAGCTGCCATTTGCGTATCGGTTAATAAAATAATTTGAAACGCTCGCAATTTGGAGGAACCGGAGGGTTGCTTCGCGACACCCCGTTGATCCGGTCTTCCCGTGAATTTCGTTGTGGAGGTGGATGGAGTCTCTTCCCGCTTCTTGAACACCAGTGTTACGGAATTAGTGTTCTGCAAATTTACGGAGGTGAAAGCGGATAGTTCGTCGTTCCCATCTGACAGCCAGTGTTACCGAATTAGCCGGTTCGGACAGCACGCACGACCTGTTAAGACCAACCGCAGTCTGTTCGTGTTCGCCGAAACCCGGAATTCAGTCGTAGCTTTCCGCAACTCCGGAAACCTGCTACGGTGTCTTAACGCACGATAAACTGTCAATTATTCGTGTCCACGTGACAGGGTTAATCGCCGAATTCGATATACCTAATTATCCGTGCAGACAGAAGTACCAAGAATTTATACCTCGACGGAACTCGTACGGAAACGAGCCGCTAAGCGCGCTCGTTCCGTGTGCGATGCGAGCGGTTTTAATCGCCAAGTTCCGTCAGACCAATTGACCACTTTAATTGGCTTTAATAAGCCTGCTAATTTCCCGAACGCGCCGTGGAAGTCAATGGGAGAAAATGACGCAATGAGCAGATTGAAATTCAAACAATGGGGCATTTATTTATAAAGGCAGCAATCAATGGGGGAGGGACATGAACAAGAAAAGCCTACAGCCGATGTCTATTATGTACAGGCACGCACTTAACCAACAATTCTACTTATAAAGACAAGGCGCCACAGAACACTTTCATACAAAACCCCAGAAAAGAAACGGGCTCGTGAGCCTTTATTCCAACTCGGAGCCTGGTGACCGAAGGCTCACAAGAGGCCGGGCAGGTTCCCTGACCGCCCCTTGTGACGGCTCGAAGGTCTTCGGTCGGTGACCCCGGATGTTCCTGTTTGGCCCTTGTGTCGCTACGCACGTCGCTTAGCGGCCGGGCGGCTTGAGCAGCTTGCCGAGCGGCTGCTCGGTTCCCTCGGTCGTCCGGCTCCACTTGCGGCCTGTCGGGCTTGGCTGGCGACGCCGCGGAGTGAACGGGTCTTTTGCTCTTTTAGAGTTGAGCTCTTCGTGTCCCGTTCACTACCTCAGCGTCGCTCGACCTTCTCAGGGCCGTTCGCCCGGACCACGACGCAGCTGCTCGACTCCAGAGAGGACGAATATCCCGAGTGCCCGCTTCTCCGCGCTGCCGCCACCGTCTGCCTCCTCCCCGAATGCGTGCTCCGTGTGCCTTCCTCTCCCGCGACTGCTCGTCTCTCCAGAGAGCGATGAATCTGCCGCGAACTCGTTCGAGTTCCGCCCTTATATTGGCCCGGGGCGAGCCCTCTTTGATCTCTCACCCGAGGCCGGGCTCCGCCCACTTTTCACCTCCGACCTCTCACCCCTGTAAGCCTCGCTGGGAACCCCATGTTCGACGTCACGGGTTGTGTCGGGGAACCCTCGTTTTGATCCGATTATGCAAATCGGCTCGCGCCTCGGCGCACAATGCGGCTTGAGCAGAGGGAGCGTTGTTTGTCGATGATGATGCCGTTTTGTAGGAGATGATGGCGTTGCGATGTTGTTGGAGATGATGGCGTTGCGATGTTTGTTAAAATAAAAGATAGAGAAAGAATAACGGCTACCTCAAAGATTTGCAGCCTGGCACATGAACAATTCCCTTTACACATCGGTGGGATTCTAACCTGAAACACTTACTTATCGAAATAACTGATCTTCGGGAACCTGAATGGTGTTTGTGAATTTCCACAACCGCAACAATATTTGGCCTCTGTTTGTTTGTCTGTCGTTGTTATAACTTGAGAACGGATTAACGGATAAAAAAAAAAAACTACGGTGGATACAGGGATCTCCCAAGAAAGTTTGTGATGAAAAAAACATTTTTTTTTTTTAATGTTTGGGTACACGTGGCAAAACTGCAAACACCAACTTGCAACACTGGTTATCCCTGAATTCCCTGCACTTTTTCCTCTTGCCCTATTGATTAGTCACCACAGCAAAGATTGGTATTTCCATCAGCGAAGTGATGGGTCATATATTCTTGTATGTATATATACACACCAGACGCACCTATTGACTGTTATGGTGAGCATCGCCGTGGATTATGTCTCACACGGTAAAACCGCAATATCCACAAGGAGCAACCATCCATCTGCCACTCAGACGATTGTTCCCGCTAATGCAAACCATTCAACCAGAAGGCACATGATGTGATTGGCGGGTAGATTGAAACATGTGGAGTGTGACGAGCACTCCCCCGATCCCCATTGGACATAGTCCTACACCAAGGCGTCACCTCCAACCCAGAGGCCTCAGCCCGGTGGCTCTGTCAAACAGACAAAGATTACATGGTCAACATCAGTTAAACATAAAACGGAGCCACCTATCCGGATTTTGGTCTTATTTGCCCTCATCAGGACGGCATACCAATAAATATCTAACCAATGATGACCACATTTGTCGTTTATACATCAGACGATGTGTAGGACTATGTCCATTGTGGATCGGGGAAGTGCTCGTCACACTCCGCATGTTTCGATATATATATGGAGTGTGACGAGCATTTCCCCGATCCACAATGGACATAGTCCTACACATCGTCTGATGTATAAATGACAAAATAGAAAGTCCACACCCCCTTTCCAAATTCTCACCTTTTGTTGCCTTCGAGCCTGGAATTAAATTGCATTAAATCAGACCTTTTCCACCTTTATTTAGACATCGTAACCCACAACTTCCAAGTGAAAAAAATTTCTACAAATTTCAGAAAATGAATTAAATAAAGACAGCTACAATATTTTGGTTGGATAAGTGTCCACCTCCCTGAGTTAATACTTGGTGGAAGCATCTTTGACAGTAATTACAGCTCTGTCTGTTGGGATAGGTCTCGACCAACTTTACACACCTTGATTGGGCAATATTTGCCCATTCTTCTGCACAAAACTGTTCAAGCTCAGTCAGGTTTCGGGGAGCGTTGATGGACAGAAATTCGTCAAGTCATGCAAGATTTTGATTTGGATTTACGTCTGGACTCTGATTGGCCCTCAAGGACATTTATCTTTTTGTTCCTTAGCCACTCCAGTGTAGCTTTGGCCGTGTGCTTTGCGTTGTCATGCCGAAAGGTGAACTTTCCGTCACAATATCAGCTTTCTTGTGCGAGGGCAGCGTTTCAGGATTTTTCTGTATTTTGTTCCATCCATTTTCCCTTCTACCCGAACAAGTACCCCAGTCACTTCTGACTGGAAACATCCCAGAAACATGATGCTGCCACCACCATGCTTCACAGTAGGGATGATGTTCTTTGGGTGATGGGCTGTGTTGGGTTTGCGCCAAACTTAGCATTTTTCATTGAGACCAAAAAGTTCCATCTTGGTTTCGTCAGACCACAAAACCTTTTGCCACATGGCTTCAGAATCTCCGGAGTGGTTTTGTCATACCTCAAACGGGGCTCAACTACGGTGGATTCCCCAATTTGTCATAAACCCCAATTCAGAACCATGATTTTTTCTACCCTTGTTAACCCATCCCAAATCTCTCGTAATTTTCCAGTTTTTCCTCATTGGAGTATCTCAAAAAGGTTGTGGACAGATAGGGAAGAAATTTGGTGGGCATGTTGGGTGTGCGACATGGACGAAATGATTAGATTTTTGAAGAAGATCCAGATGTGGATACGAGGGCTTTTAAAGGATTTCTTTGCCATTGAGAAATGGGGCCAAAAACGATATATAGCACGATATTTCAAGCAGTATGGATGGATTCTGATGAAACTTGGGGGACAGGTTGGGTGTGTGACAAGGAAGAATTCGATTTTGGTAAAGATTCAGATCAGGATTGGAGAATTTTTAAAGTGATTCTTCACCATTGAGATGTTTTTTCTTTGTATACAGTCACGGCTTGTAGGAGAGCGAGTACACTGGATCTCAGACCTAACAGACAAATACAGGATGCAAAACACATGCATGGAGAAGGATATCCTGCTCACAGACAAACAAACAGACAGACAGGGGTGAAAATGTAACCTCTACCTTTAGTGGCGGAGGTAAAAATAATCATCAAAGTCATACCACTTGTTATGTACCAATGATTTGCAGGGCACATGCAAAGGTATTCAGTGCCCAAGGCGAACCTTCAGCTTTGCGCACCCCCCCCCCCCCCCCCCCCCCAAAAAAAACCACCTCCCATCACAATTAACTTTCGAAAATGAATGTTGTGCATTTGTATGAATAAAATTTCTGCATTCATGCATTCGTGCATTCGTAGAGTAGAACAACCAGCTGTTAATATAACTCAGAGTGACCCAGAGTAGGTGGGAGTATAGATAGGTCAGGTGGGGAGATAGATTAGGTTAGGAATGATTTGGGCGAAGCCGGCTGTCGAGCCTGCTTGCCGGCCCCTACCTGCATCACCTACCTGTTAGCCATATCATCAACCTGCCGGCCATGTCATCGGCCTGTGGCCTGCATCACCTACCTGTCGGCCTCAAATGGCCTTGTCGGCCTATAATACCATCACCTCCCTGCTTTACCTGCCATGACCTCTGACCTGTGCGCCACCTGTTTTGTAACACGACTGCCAAAGCCAGCCATGCCCGTCCTGCCCAACGTGAGCGGGAATTCATCCAACATTGGAATGAATAAAATATAAATTTCTCCAAACATGAGCTATTATTTGAACAGAGGCCCCAACACTCACATCCATAGTCTCCTGTATCGATGTCGGTGATGTGTATGAGTGGATCCAGACTTTTCATTTCCCACTGCTAAGTCTGCTTGTTTAGTTATGTAATTTAATGAATAATTCATTCAGTTTTTTGCTGCCCCCAAATTTTGCCGCTCTTGGCAACCGCCTAGTTTGCCTCGTGGTTGCACCACCAGCCCTGATGATGTGAAATATAATCTGGAAAAACAAACGACGGCAGAAGAGTTCATTGTGTGAAAGAAGAAATCATTCTTGCAAAGCCGAAGAAGATATCCCAGGTTATTCTCCACTGGCTGATCAATTATCTAAAATAGGACGATGTGCTGACAAATCGTAGTGTGAAAATGGATCCCTGCTGCAAGCGATGTCGCTTGGTGCCTCCGCTTTATCGACTATGATCGACAGAGAAGCATAATCACTCTCACCGTTCATTTTATTGCTTAAAGGTGAACTAAAGTGGAATTTCAAAAATTGAGTAGAGCTCTAGCTGTACCTGGTTATTAGCAACGTTTCAAACGTCTTTACGTGATTTATACTCTATCAAAATGCAACTCAGCAAACTTCCTCCTAATTTATGTGGAGGCAGCCAGTCTTGCCTTTGTGGTTCCCTGATTGGCTGTCATGTCATACCTATCAGGTACCTGATTGACCATAATATGTCACATGCCTTTTTATTACGTCTTCAACTGCCTTAGTCCTGTACTTGACACTGAGTAAGCACAAGCTCCTCCACAACCACAAACACCGTAATGTTATTGTATGTTACCCTTTTCATAATCTGTTAAACATTTAATGACTTTTAAAACATTTGATGTCAGGAGCACATCTTGATCCTTTGAACCCTGAGCTCCTTGGACTTTTGGCCCACCCACCCTGGGCTCCCTGGAGAAAATATCCGGCCGCTCTAGTATATGGAGGTTTGAATAGTGGCTGGTAAACCGGACACTGGGGTATATGGAGGTTTGAATAGCGGCCGGTAAACCGGACACTGGGGTATATGGAGGTTTGAATAGCGGCCGGTAAACCGGACACTGGGGTATATGGCTGTTTTGAATAGCAGCTTGTAAACAGCTGCTAGGGTTATGGACAGGCTTTGAATAGGGGCTGGTAAACTGACCGCTAGGATGTATTGGCGGTTTTGAATAGTGGCTGGTAAACCGGCTGCTAGGGTTTATGGGGGCTTTGAATAGCGGCTGGTAAACTGCGACGCTAGGGTGTATGGCGGTTTTGAATAGCGGCTGGTAAACCGGCTGCTAGGGTTTTGGGGCTTTTGAATGGCTGGTAAACGGCTGCTAGGGTTATGGAGGTTTTGAATTAGCGGCTGGTAAACTGACCGCTTGTCTGTATTGGCTGGTTTTGAATAGCGGCTGGAAACCGGCTGCTAGTGGTGTATGGAGGCTTTGAATAGCGGCTGGTAAACCGGCTGCTAGGGTATATGGAGCTTTGACTAGCGGCTGTAAACGCTGCTGCAGGTGATGGTAGGTTTGAATAGTGGCTGGTAAACTGACACTAGGGTGTATTGGCTGGTTTTTAATAGTGGCTGGTAAACGCCGCTAGGTGTATGGAGGCTTTGAATAGCGGCTTGGTAAACCGGCTTCTAGGGGTATTGGATGCTTTGACTAGCGGTGGTAAACCGGCCTGCTAGGGCTTGTGGAGGCTTTGAATAGTTGGCTTGGTAAATCTGCCACTAGGGTTGTATTAGGCGCGTTTTGAATTATTGTGGCTTGGTATTTAAACCGGCCTCAGGGTTGTATGGGCTTTGTATAGCGGCTGTAGTAAACTGGTCCACTGGGGTATATGGAGGTTTGAATAACAGCTGGTAATCCAGCCGCTAGGGTATATGGAGGCTTTGAATTGCGTCCAGTAAACCGGCCACTAGGGTTTCAAGGGTTAAGGCCTCGGTGATGTGATGTAAATAACTCGGTGAACCGTTTGCAAATCCATCCTCCGAGCTCCACATCACAAGAACACGTAAATGCCATTACCCAGCCAAGAAGCTCTCCATCAAGTGCTCAGAAATACCTTTCGAGAACCCATCAATGTAACAATCAGTTTCTATAACCCCAATCTGAGCATAAAGATAAATTTATTCCATTCTGATGTTTTTATTCTTCCATCGTTTTTCCTGCAGCCTTTGCTCAAATGCCAAATGCATTCAGACATCAATTATCCTTGTCGTGAAACGTTTCTTCTTCTGCTGATGGAGAAAAATTTCATCCTAAGGCAGAATAAGGTATCAAGGTCCCATCCAGTTTCTCAACACCCACTTGCCCATTTGTTACTTTCTGTTGTTTGGCCTTGTCTTGTTCAATGGAGAACGTCAATGCTTTTAGCCAAAGGGAGATTCAACGATAGGAATTATGAATCTGCTTTAATCAGCATAAGATTTTACATTTTCCATGTTTGTTGATAAATACAACTATTTTGCTGAACCAAGGTTGGCCTGTGAATAAAACTCCAGACCGTGATGCAGTATTAACCTTTGGGGGGAATCTTGCACTGGTTTATTGTTACCACTTACTTTAACGCCCCCAAATATTCCCAACCTCATGTGGGGTCGGTAAGGGAACGTTTTCTGACCCCAATCTTTCACGAACTGGCTGGCCAGGCCTGACGTCAGACTGCAGGTGATTTGGGAAATAATTTGCAAATTGCTCAGGATGCCGGTGATAACTCACCTGCCTTTCACAAAAGACACCGTGGGATCTTTCATGTCCATCAACCAACCACCAGTGCTGGCAGACAGGTAGGTGATCCACAGCTTAATGTCTATTTGAGGGGGAGAGAGATGTGTATTTGAAGTTGAGATCCAGACTTTTTCATTTCCCCACTGCTAAGTCTGCTTGTTTAGTTATGTAAATTTAATGAATAATTCATGTCAGTTTTTTGCTGCCCCAAATTTTGCCGCTCCTTGGCAACCGCTAGTTTTGCACTCGTGGTTGCACCACCAGCCCTGATGATGTGAATATAATCTGGAAAAACAAACGACGGCAGAAGAGTTCATTGTGTGAAAGAAGCAATCATCTCTTGCAAAGCCGAAGAAGTATTTCCCAGGTTATTCTCCCACTGGCTGGATCATTATCTAAAATAGGACGATGTGCTGACAAATCGTAGTGTGAAATTGGATCCCTGCTGCAAGCGATGTCGCTTGGTGCCTCTCGCTTTATCGGGACTAATGATCGACAGCAGAAGCATATCACTCTCACCGTTCATTTTATTGCTAAAGCGTGAACTAAAGTGAAGTTTCAAAATTTGAGCTAGAGCTCCACTAGCTGTACCTGGTTATTAGCAACGTTTCAAACGTCCTCTTTACGTAGATTTTATACTCTATCAAAAATGCAACTCAGCACCAACTTCCTCCTATATTTTGGAGGCAGCCCAGTTTTGCCTTTGTGGTTCCCTGATGTGGCTGTCATGTCAATACCTATCAGGTACCCTGATTGACATCAATATGTCAGCATGCCTTTTATTACGTTTTCAACTGCCCTAAAATAGTCCTGTACTTGACACTGAGTAAGCACAAGCTCCTCCACAACCACAAACAACGTAATGTTATTGTATGTTACCTCTTTCATATCTGTTAAACATTTAATGACTTTTTAAAACATTTGATGTCAGGAGCACATCTTGATCCTTTGAACCCTGAGCTCCTTGGACTTTTGGCCCACCCACCCTGGGCTCCCTGGAAGAAAATATCCGGCGCGCTCTAGTATATGGAGGGTTTGAATAGGGCCTGGTAAACCGGACACTGGGGTATATTGGAGGTTTGAATAGCGGCGGTAACCGGACACTGGGTATATGGAGGTTTGAATAGCGGCCGGTAAACCGACACTGGGTATATGGCTGTTTTGAATAGCAGCTTGTAAAGCCGCTGCTAGGGTATATGGAGGGCTTTGAATAGGGGTCTGGTAAACTGGACCGCTAGGATGTATTGGCGGTTCTTGAATAGTGGCTGGTAAACCGGCTTGCTAGGGTTTATGGGGCTTTGAATAGCGGCTGGTAAAACTGACCGCTAGGGTGTTATGGCGGTTTTGAATAGGCGGCTGGTAAACGGCTGCTAGGGTTTATGGGGCTTTGATAAGGCTGGTAAACGGCTGCTAGGGTATATGGAGGTTTGAATGCGGCTGTAAACTGACCGCTGGGTGTATGGCGGTTTTGAATAGCGGCTGGTAAACGGCTGCTAGGGTATCATGGAGGCTTTGATAGCGGCTGGTAAACCGGCTGCTAGGGTATATGGAGGCTTTGACTAGCGGCTGGTAAACCGCTGCTGGGTTGATGGAGGCTTTGAATAGCGGCTGGTAAACTGACCGCTAGGGGTGTTGGCGGTTTTGAATAGCGGCTGGTAAACCAGCCGCTAGGGTGTATGGAGGCTTTGAATAGCGGCTGGTAAACCGGCTGCTAGGGTATATGGAGGCTTTGACTAGCGGCTGGTAACCGGCTGCTAGGGTGATGGAGGCTTTGAATAGTGGCTGGTAACTGACCACTAGGGTGTATTGGCGGTTTGAATAGTGGCTGGTAAACGGCCGCTAGGGTGATGGAGGCTTTGAATAGCGGCTGGAAACTGGCCACTGGGAGGTATAATTAGGAGGCATTTTGAATAACAGCTGGTAATCCAGCCGCTAGGTATATGGAGGCTTTGAATTGCGTCCAGTAAACCGGCCACTAGGGTTTCAAGGGTTAAGGCTCGGTGATGTGATGTAAATAACTCGGTGAACCGTTTGCAAATCCATCCTCCGAGCTCCACATCACAAAGAACACGTAAATGCATTACCCAGCCAAGAAGCTCTCCATCAAGTGCTCAGAAAATACCTTTCGAGAACCCATCAATGTAACAATCAGTTTCTATAACCCCAATCTGAGCATAAAGATAAATTTATTCCATTCGATGTTTTTTTCTTCCATCGTTTTCCCTGCAGCCTTTGCTCAAATGCCAAATGCATTCAGACATCAATTATCCTTGTGTGAAACGTTTCTTCTTCTGCTGATGGAGAAAAATTTCATCCTAAGGCAGATAAGGTATCAAGGTCCCATCCAGTTTCTCAACACCCACTTCCCATTTGTTACTTTCTGTTGTTTGCCTTGTCTTGTTCAATGGAGAACGTCAATGCTTTTAGCCAAAGGGAGATTCAACGATAGGAATTATGAATCTGCTTTAATCAGCATAAGATTTTACATTTTCCATGTTTGTTGATAAATACAACTATTTTGCTAACCAAGGTTGGCCTGTGAATAAAACTCCAGACCGTGATGCAGTATTAACCTTGGGGGGAATCTTGCACTGGTTTATTGTTACCACTTACTTTAACGCCCCCAAATATTCCCAACCTCATGTGGGGTCGGTAAGGGAACGTTTTCTGACCCAATCTTTCACGAACTGGCTGGCCAGGCCTGACGTCAGACTGCAGGTGATTTGGGAAAAATTTGCAATTGCTCAGGATGCCGGTGATAACTCACCTGCCTTTCACAAAAGACACGTGGGATCTTTCATGTCCATCAACCAACCACCAGTGCTGGCAGACAGGTAGGTGATCCACAGCTTAATGTCTATTTGAGGGAGACACACACAATGATGAATTACCCTGCATGGAAAACAAGCATGACAATTTACAGCTGGTTCAGGATTCGTTTCGAACTCAGGCGAGACCATTCAAGGTGGAGTGTGCATACCTCTAGCAAACATATATATATTATATATATATTATATATATATATATATATATATATATAATATATATTATATATATTACTAAAACTCTCATCTTGTATGTATGTAATGTCATGTACTGTATGTATGTATGTATGCATGTACTGTATATATGTATGTTCCCAAATACAGTCAAAACGGTACACGATAGGCCAACATTTTAGGGCCACCTTACTCCACCATTCTCCTGCGGTGGTGCAGTATCAAGTTTCGTTCAAATCGGGCAACAAAAAATTATTAAAAAATCAATTCCTGATTCAGTCAAGGACTCTTCGGGATTATTTGATCAATGCAAACAATCTCAGCGGTATAGTTCGTTGGAGCTATCTTTTTTTTTTTTCATGAAATTATTTTTTTCATCAACCGCTGTCACAACGGGTTCACGGTCTCCAAAAGTGTGTGTATATATTTATATTATGTATATAATATATATTATATATATATAATATGTATATATATATATAACATGTATCTTCTTCTTTCAGCTGCTCCCGTTAGGGGTTGCCATAGTGGGCCAACTTAGCTAAATATAGCATAACAATTGTGCATTTTGTGAGGAAAGCACCAAATTTGGCACACTAGTAGCCTATCATATTATGAACAGATTTGGATATTGGGCATCTCAAATTCAGCCGCTGATGGCTGTGGCAGCCATTTTCCACTGCCATCAAAAATTTTGAGACGGCCCAATATCCAAATATGTTCATAATATGATAGGCTACTAGTGTGCCAAATTTGGTGCTTTCCTCAAAAATGCACAATTGTTATGCTAAGTTGCCCCACTACACAGCGGATCATCCGTTATGATCCGCATAATGATTTGCACAGGTTTTACGCCGGATGCCCTTCCTGACGCAACCCTGGGGCCTCTTACGACACAGGGATATGGTACACCTATTCGAACCGGGGCATACACCGGGCCCAGTACACTGGTACCACTTCGCCGACCTCGGAAGGATGGCAGGCTGAGTCAACCTCCTGGTGTGTATTAATTCAAGCGGCCAACGGGCTTGAACTCAGGACCTTTGGATTCCAAGCCGCTACCCTAACCACTACGCCAACACCAGGCCTGATATATATATATATATATAATATATATATATATATATAATATATATAATATATATATATATATATATATATATATATATATATATAATATTATATATATATATATATATATAATCTTCTTATTCTTTCGGCTGCTCCATTAGGGGTCCACACAGCGGATCATCCGTTATGATCCGCATACTGATTTGGCATAGGTTTTACGCCGGATGCCCTTCCTGACGCAACCTGGTCGCCTTTTACGACACGGGGATAAGGATTGGGTTTCGCCATGATTCCGGGCTGTAAGCCCAGCGCAGAGCTCCCGTCCTCAAGCGATCCTCCAACCCAAGCCTCCGAGTAGCCGGATTACAGGCGCACGCCACTACGCCCGGGATATGTATATATATGTATATATATGTAATATATATATAATGTATATGTGTATATGTGTATGTGTGTATGTATATATATATATTATACGTATATAATATATATGTATACGTATATACCGGGTGTAGTGGCGTGCGCCTGTAATCCGGCTACTCGGAGGCTTGGGTTGGTGGATTGCTTGAGGACGGGAGCTCTGCACTGGGCCGTGCTATGAGAGGGTGTAGGGCAGCCTGGAATCATGGCGAAACCCAATCCTTATCCCTGTGTCGTAAGAGGCGACCAGGGTTGCGTCAGGAAGGGCATCCGGCGTAAAACCTATGCCAAATCAGTATGCAGATCATAACGGATGATCCGCTGTGGCGACCCCTAAAGGGAGCAGCCGAAAGAAGAAGAAGAATATATATATATATATATTATATATATATATATATATATATATATATATATTATATATATATATATATATATATTATATATATGAAGACCACAAGGGAAAACCAGAGATGTCAGGATAAGTCAATTTTGAAGAAACTGAAAAACAAAGTTTCAAGACTTTGGTGGACTGTTTAATAACTGTCATATAGATTTCTTTTCCAGTAAAGGAAGAGTGATCATTGGCCGATCAAATTAAGCATGTAGCATTTGCCAAGTTTCTGTGTTATTTAATTTAAAGAGCAAAGAACGAATCAATGTTGCAAACTGACATCACTGGTTATTCCCTTGTTTAATAATTGCCATGCAATTTTAACCCAATGTGTAGCAAATTCATGCTTGTTGGTTATTAGCATACATTACATGACTTTGGTGATCACAGATTATTTTTTTCAACATTAAACGGTCATTGTTTCTTTGTTTGATTGGTGTTCAACGCCATACTCAAGGGTATTTCGCTTCTGACGACGGATTCTCCATTTCTTACTCCGTACTACTTAATATGATGGAAAACCGGGAGGAAACCAAGGATAAACCACCCCCGCGATAGCAGAAGTCACCTCATGTGACTCCCTCATATACCTAAGCAGGTTGATTGGGCGGTGGGTACATCGAATGAGGATGGGTACTCAGACCGCTAACCATTAAGCCACGGCGTGGGTCCCATAAAAGTCACAATAAAGGTTTGACCAGGCTTGAACCACGATATGCACCAACTACGGAGCCCATGATATAACCAAATAGGCCATTGTAGTGCTCAGAGTTTATGCTGTTAAAGTTTTACAACCTTTCATTTTTTAGTTTCTCAACTCTGAATATTATGGTGAACAGTTAACATGAATGAAAGGGAGATAACCAGGAGTAAAGTACTGACAACTCTGGGTTTCTACTTGTTCAGCTTTGACAACACTTGTTTTTTCATTGCACGGCTAAATTTTATACCATATAAATTATGTGACACCCCTGGTTATTTGTTAAAGTAATATTGTGAGAGGAAACTTATGTTGCCAACTATTAGCAGGTGCAATAACCCTGAAATTTATAAAAAGTGACATCTCTGGTTTTCCCCTTGTGGTCTTCATATATATATATATATATATATATATATATATATATATATATATATACACAGCTCTGCAAAAAATTAAGAGACCACTGCAAAATTATCAGTTTTTCTGGTTTTACTATTTATAGGTATGTTTTGAGTAAAATGAACATTTTTGTTTATTTCTATAAACTACTGACAACATTTCTCCCAAATTCCGAATAAAAATATTGTCATTTGAGCATTTATTTGCAGAAAATGACAACTGGTCAAAATAACAACAAAGATTCAGTGTTTTCAGACCTCAAATAATACAAACAAAACAAGTTCATATTCATTTTTAAACAACACAATACTAATGTTTTAACTTAGGAAGAGTTCAGAAATCAATATTTTGTGGAATAACCCTGATTTTCAATCGCAGCTTTCATGCGTCTTGGCATGCCTCCACCAGTCTTTCACATTGCTGTTGGGTGACTTTATGCCACTCCTGGCGCAAAAATTCAGCAGCTCAGCTTTGTTTGATGGCTTGTGACCATCCATCTTCCTCTTGATCAATTCCAGAGGTTTTCAATGGGGTTCAGGTCTGGAGATTAGGCTGGCCATGACAGGGTCTTGATCTGATGTTCCCTCATCTACACTGATTGACCTGGCTGTGTGGTATGGAGCATTGTCCTGCTGGAAAAAAACCAATCCTCAAGTTGGGGTACATTGTCAGAGCAGAAGGAAGCAAGTGTTCTTCCAGGCCAACCTTATACGTGGCTTGATTCACGAGTCCTTCACAAAGCAAATCTGCCCGATTCTAGCCTTGCTGAAGCACCCCCAGATCATCACCGATCCTCCACCAAATTTCACAGTGGATGCGAGACACTGTGGTTTGTAGGCCTCTCCAGGTCTCCGTCTAACCATTAGACGACCAGGTGTTGGGCAAAGCTGAAAATTGGACTCATCAGAGAAGATGACTTTACTCCATTCCTCTACGGTCCAATCCTTATGGTCTTTTGCAAACCTCAGCCTGGCTCTTCTTTGCCTCTCATTGATGAAGGGCTTTTTTCTAGCTTTGCAGGATTTCAGCCGTGCCCCGAGGAGCCTGTTTCGAAGCGTCCTCGCCGTGCACTTCACCCCAGCTGCCGTTTGCCATTCTTTTTGTAGGTCACTTAATGTCATCCTACGGTTATTGAGTGACATTCAAATGAGTTGGCGGTCATCCCGGTCAGTAGAAAGTCGTTTTCGCCTCTGCCAGTCTGTAGCTTTGTTGTCCCAATGTCTGCTGCTTGACCTTGTTCTTATGAACCGCCGTCTTTGAAATTTTAAAGATGGAAGCAACGTGACGCTCACTGTATCCCTCTGCCAGTAAAGCCATCTGGAATTGAACCCTTCTTTCTCACTCTAAAACTTTTCTTTTCAACTCTTTTGGCATGGTCAATAGTATTTTTTTGATTCCAATTACTTTTGAGGTACTACTAGCACTGTTTTGCCATCCACTGGTCCTATTGCAAGAGGATAGTGATGACCACAGCAGTAGTTTTTATACTTTTCCTTGTTAAATAAGATTCGGTTCAGGTGATCACCTAATCAGTACCTCACTAAGTAGAATGAGGTGTGCCTGTGTTGGAATTCAACAGACACTGGAATGGAATGGCTGCCATACATGTGGAGATGCTGATTGAATTTTTTTTGGAGTGGTCGCTTATTTTTTCCAGGGCTGTGTGTATATATATATATATATATATATATATATATATAATATATATATATATATATAATATATTTATGAATATATATATATATATATGAATATGTGAATATATATATGAATATGTAAATACATATATATATGTTAC
>CM068964.1:23755357-23781284 GCA_035128595.1 Eptatretus atami | reverse complement strand
GATGCACAAACAATGATGAATTACCCTGCATGCGAAAAACAAGCATGACAATTTACAGCTGGTTCAGGATTCGGATTCGAACTCAGGCGAGACCATTCAAGGGTGAGTGTGCATACCTCTAGCCAAACATATATATATATATAATATATATATATATAATATATATAATATATTATATAAATATATATTATATATTACTAAAACTCTCATCGTATGTATGTAATATGTATGTTATGCACACACACACACACACACACACACACACGTATATTGCATACGTAATACTTCAATAGAACTCATAGCTAACCCAAAAGAATTACAACCAAGCAAGGCAGAGAGCACAAATTTAGGTGGCCAATGAATACACCATGGTGGAATTTTAGTGCTGATACTGCCAAACAAGAACAAGTGCTGCCAAGGTGTTTGAATTCTTCTTCTTCTTTTAAATGCTTTGTGGGTGGGGATTCACAGAAAGAGCACCTTGTTTTCCCAGCACTTCGACACTCAAACCAAAATAATTTTTCACCAAATGGGCCAAAATTAAATTTCTGATGTTTCATTTTTAGCTGCTGGAATGTCCATTTGACAAAGCGATCTCACTGTTGCCCTGTTGTGCTGGAGGCCCCCTGGGGGAGTGGGATTGCTGGCGATGCCACGGTAATGATTTTGTGTGGTCTCTTTTGGACCCTGCCCGATCAAGGTGGCGTCGCTCCCATTGCCTCGAAGCATGATGGAATGACATTACGCATCATTTACATCCTTAAACCCATTACCTGTGCGTCTCGTTCGGAGCACGCGAGGCGGCGCATCTCGTTAATAAATAACTCCGCGATTCTCAGATACGCGCAGCAATTCGATTGCGATGGATCCAATTTAAACTCGGCTACAAATTTATCTTTGGATAAAACGCCGAGCAGACCATCGAGTCTGCATTTTGCTGTTTAAACGGCACTGAACAGGTGAAATCGATTAGGGCGAAAATTAAACAGGTGCGCCAACGCAACCGGACGGCAAACGTGAACTGGATACAGATCGTGCGCACTCGTAATTGCTTTTCGAGATGATTATAATTGGAATTGTCTGGAAGAGTCACGGGGGATTGCAGCAACAAAGGACCGTTTGTGGAGATTTTATTACGTACGAGACGATGAGGTTTATTTTTGGCCACAATTACGTCATCGGTGATGTTTGACATCTTCAAATTGGAAGTATTTTTGTGGGTGGGAGATCAAATGATGTCTTGATAATTTCGAACTATTATGAGGATGGTGTTCTGTGTTAAAATGAACTCTTGCTATGGACAACAGGAAGGAGTGGTACACCCCAAACCCCGTGTAAACATTTGTTTTATGAAGGCAAAATGCCATGTTTTTGTATGTGTTTTGTGACTACATAGTGGGGCAGATAACAGCAATTTTTGAGAGGAATCGTGCAAATGATGATACAAGCATCAAATTTGGCACATTTGTTCTCCAGGGGATTCTAATCAAATCTGCCTGATTGGCCATTTGAAAATCCAAATTTTGAAGAATTTGAAAAAAAAAAAAACTTCAAAAAAGTCAGATCACGATTCAATATTGGATGCTGGCTGAGATTGGTGAATGTTTCAGAAACATCATCAAAGACGTTCCAAGTCTGCATGCAGTTTTCTTCCCTTTACCGCGGAAGGCAGACACGACGTACAATCCAGTGAACGCATGGAAGTATGGGATCCCTCTAGCTTTCTCAGGCCTATTGCAGAAACTATCTCATGGACTGGAATCCGTCGCGCCTTGGCTCTTGGCCAAAGGCAATCCACATGTTCTCAAGACCTAGTTCCTGTAAGAATGGCAGTAACAGATATTCTGATATGACTAGTAGTCCGTGTCATTAGCCTAATGATAATGGACTTGCTACCATCCGTCGTTGCATCCCTGGCGTGTACAAATATTCGAGTGTCAGCTTCTTCATGAAAACATGGAGAACAGCATCCAGTGACTTATTGTGTTGCTAATGGCATCTTCTCCTTTTGTGACAATGACTGTGCTTGTTGTCTGTGCTTCACACATCTTTTCCGCAAGGAAGTGAAACACTCAGTCTTGTTGCTGTCATCTCGAAGAAAGCTTCTCCAGTTACTTGGGTCTTACTGCTTCCTGTCACTTCTCTTCTGATTCCTTGCCCCCTTTTCGACCTTGCCTCGGACTTCAGACTTGACTTCTTGTACACATCAAACACTACGTCCACCCTCTCGTACCTGGCACCATAGGATCCACCTTTGGGATGATGTCTTCTTTAGCATAGTCATGAAATATCTTTGAAGTGCGTGGAGGTAGGGCATTGATAAGTGCTGAGCCATCAATGATGACTGCATCTCCCCTTGGTTCTCTGTCTGGGATGTTCACTTGCGCTTCAAGAATTTCAGCCAGCGTTGACTTCAAATTTTTTTTTTTTTTTTTTCAAATTTTTCAAAATTTGGATTTCAAATTGCCAATCGGGCAGATTTGATCAGAAAGCCCTGCAAGAAACCGAAATGCCAAATTTGATGCTTGTATCATAATTTGCACGATTTTTCTACTATCTACTACACTAACAAGGGTGAAGTCAGGTATTATTAGCTCACCTGGACTTTAGTCCTGTGAGCTTATGGGATCAATCAGTGTCTGTAGGCGAGTGAGTGAGTGAGTGAGTCAGTCAGTGAGTCCGTAAACACTTCAGTCATTATCGCTTGAACCAAACACGAGATTTTGATGAAACTTGGCCACAAGCTTCATATCTGATGTCTAACGAAGGTGTATTGACCGCATCAAAATATACGCTCATTGAGGTGTCTCCAGGAGAGGGGAGGGGGTTGACCCCCCCCCAAAATAGTTATTTGCTCTCTTCTCCAAAACTATACCCTCATTTCGATGAAACATGATGACAACCTTCATCACCCATGATGTACCAAAGTTTGTTCATGGCATAAAAAAAATCAGGGTCTAGGTGGATCTGTCGGGTGGGGTTTGAGTGGGCGTTGCTCCTGATCCAGGTGAGCTTAACGATGCACAGGCCTATTATTTAGTTTGAAGCTGAGCGATGTGTCATGGACTTGTATTCCCCTCTACCTTCTCTTCACCCCCGTTCCTTTGATTATTTCACATTTCTTACAATTTCTTTAATTAGGTTCTACAAGGAGTACCAGCAGAAATGATTTAGAACTCACGAAAAAAATTTTTGTCAGCTTTGAGTGTGCTCGTCTGCTTTCCCAAATGCCACTCCGATTTTGAATGCGCCTCTCAGCTTTGTATGCATCTTAATCTTTTGTAAGTGGTCTCTCAGAACATCCACTCCAGACGAGACACTCGCAAACCGCTTTTTTCATTCTGGACGCTCCTGAACCTCCCCTCTTCCTCTTCGCTAGCACGTTTTCCTTAAATCTTTTTTTTTTTATCTTAAAAGTCAGAAACCTACAATATAGTTGATAAATTATGTTGTTATAATTTATAAACTTAATTTTGTACATTAAAAATGTGAAATCTCAGTATATCAGAATTACCACAGAAGAATCTTATCTACACTAGATGAGAAAACCTTCCATCAAAAGCATCTGTTGTGCTGGCACGCTTTTGAGCTTTCTGAGCATCTTTGAAATACGCATTTACTTTTTTTTATATTGCACATGAGTACCTGAGTACCAGTTATGTGAATCGCTCTTTCTAGACCTTTGCCAATTCTGTGCATCAAAGATCATTGGATTAGAATGTGGCATGGGTCTGCAATGAAAACTTTCAATGTATATTATAAAAGGAGCCATGTTTGTCTGTGATGTTATAACTGGTATGGTAGGTTCATGGTATGTCCTAGTTATGTGTGAGAAAGAACCGTTGCTATGGACCCCTCCGTTGCCTAGGCAACGGCGAAAAACCTCTAAATGTGGGGGTATTTAACGAAAAAACAATCTGCAGCATTAAGCCTTGAAGCTAGAATCATGAATTTTCTTGTGCTTAATCCTCAGGTCATTCCCCATCGAACAGGCCCATCACGTCAGGTTATATTGAAACCAACGACGGTTTATTCAGGGAACTCACGGGAAGGTTTGTGATGCAAAAAAAGGAAAGAAATAAAGGACGGGTTGTGTATGGGTACATGGGTACACATGGTGAAACTGCAAACACCAACTTGCGACGTTGGTTATCCCTGCATGGAGGGCAGGATCTCCCAGGAGTCATTGTTTTTTCTTGCCGCATAGATTAGCCATCAGAGATTGGTATTCCCGTCAGCGAAGTGACAGGTCATATATGTTAATTCTTAATCAAAATGGTGGAAGAAGATGAAATAACAAAGCCTTCAGAGAATTCACATCATCCGTCCCATGATGGACGCTGGCCTTTTATCTCACATTGGCTCAGCTGTGCGGCGGCTGGTGTGATTCTTTACTTTTGTCCAAATAACCCAATCTTACTTGTGTGTCTGTATATACACTATTGCATCTCATATATAAAAATCTTTCAAACCACTGACTCCTTGATGTAAATGTTTGTAAACTAAAATATCCACGAATAAAAGTTTCGGGTGCAGCCTCAGTCTGCTCACTGTGGGTCTCGTGACCTAAGCCAATGGACAAAGAAATGGAATGCTTTTCAGAATATTGCCATGGCAACAATTAATATATTCAGCCAAGCTTTTCATTTCGCTGCAAGCAGCGGCAGTGGAAGGTTGTGCAGCGAAGAGTGCGACATTTTCTTCTATGTTTGATGTGTTGTTATGGTGCTTTGAGCTTCTCTCTCCACATGGTGTACAATGATAACCGATGAACATAGATATATGAGGATGTTAAATGTCAAATGAGCATGTAAAATTAAGTCAAACTCACAAAAAGACCCGTTGTTGTTGTCATTGGTTGTTGTGTAAAAATTCCAATATTCCGTGTACTATTATATATTTACTCTCGCCGATGGAGAGGGTATTGCATTTGGGTCTATTTGTCAGTTTGTTTGTTACTTGGAAAATCGATGATTTTTCAAGCATATTGGTTAGTCGATTTTGTTATTGGGTAGTCGATCGAGTCGAAATAAAATTTTTTCAAAAAAAATTTTTTTGAAATTTGTTCTACCCTTATTATCACTTTTTCCGTCTATGTTCGGTAGTCGATCCAATCGAAAAAAAAAACTTTTTCAAAATTTTTTTTTTTGAAATTTGATCTACCCTTATTATCAGTTTGTCTGTCTGTCTGTCCCTCTGTTCGGTCCAGTGCTCCATTAATACAATGGCGATTTCGATGAAACTTGGTTGGTAGGTTCATACCATGACCTAGTTGTGTGCAATGAGAACCGTTGCTATGGACACCACCGTTGCCTAGCAACGGGACTTTGAAATTTTGGAAAAATCATAAAAAATTATTTTTTCGAAAATCAAAAATCGGGCCACGAGCAACTGTGGGCAGTACATTCAGCCATATTGTCAAAAATTTCCAGCCGGATCCTATGCAAACTGTCGGAGAAGATAGACTTTGAATGAACCTGGTCGAAACAATAAAAAAAACGAAGTTCGTTATATCTCAGAGACTATGTCAGATATACATGAAACTGGTATGGTAGGTTAATGGTATGTCCTAGTTATGTGTGAGAGAGAACCGTTGCTATGGACCCCTCCGTTGCCTTAGCAACGAGCGCCGAAAAACCTCTAAATGTGGGGGTATTTTTAACGAAAAACAATCTGCAGCATTAACCCTTGAAGCTTGCTAGAATCATGAATTTTCTTGTGCTTAATCTCAGGTCATTCCCATCGAACGGACCCATCGCGTCAGGTTATATTGGGTAGTCGACTACCCATGTCCGCCTACCGGCTTGTCTGTTGGGTAGTCGATCCAGTCGAAAAAAAATTTGAAATTTGTTCTACCCTTATTATCAGTTTTTCCGTCGATATGTTGGGTAGTCGATTTAGTTGAAAAAAAAATTATTTTTTTTGAGATTTGTTCTACCCTTATCAGTAATTTAAAATGGCGATTTCAGTTAATACAATGGCGATTTCGATGAAACTTGGTGGGTAGGTTCATACCATGACCTAGTTATGTGCAAATGAGAACCGGCTATGACACCACCGTTGCCTAGCAACGGGACTTTGAAATTTTAGAAAATCATAAAAAATTTATTTTTTCGAAAATCAAATCGGGCCACGAGCGACTGTGGGCAGTACTATCAGCCATATTGTCAAAAATATCAGCCGGATCCTATGAAAACTGTCGGAGAAGATAGACTTTGAATGAACCCTGGTCGAAAACAATAAAAAAACGAAGTTCGTTATATCTCAGAGACTATGAGTCAGATATACATGAAACTGGTATGGTAGGTTCATGGTATGTCCTAGTTATGTGTGAGAAAGAACCGTTGCTATGGGCCCCTCCGTTGCTGAGCAACGGCCGAAAACCTCAATGTGGGGGTATTTTAACGAAAAAACAATCTGCAGCATTAACCCTTGAAGCTAGAATCATGAATTTTCTTGTGCTTAATCCTCAGGTCATTCCCCAACGAACGGGCCCATCGCGTCAGGTTCTATTGGGTAGTCGACTACCATGTCTGCCTACGGCTTGTTTGTCTGTCTGTCTGTCTGTTCGGTCCAGTGCTCCATTAATACAATGGCGATTTCGATGAAACTTGGTTGGTAGGTTCATACCATGACCTAGTTGTGTGCAAATGAGAACCGTTGCTATGGACACCACCCTTGCCTATCAACGGGACTTTGAAATTTTGAAAAATCATAAAAAATTATTTTTTCGAAAATTCAAAAATCGGGCCACGAGCAACTGTGGGCAGTACATTCAGCCATATTGTCAAAAATTTCCAGCCGATCCTATGAAAACTGTCGGAGAAGATAGACTTTGAATGAACCCCTGGTCGAAAACAATAAAAAAAACGAAGTTCATTATATCTCAGAGACTATGAGTCAGATATACATGAAACTGGTATGGTAGGTTCATGGTATGTCCTAGTTATGTGTGAGAAAGAACCGTTGCTATGCCCCTCCGTTGCCTAGCAACGGCCGAAAAACCTCTAAATGTGGGGGGTATTTTAACGAAAAAACAATCTGCAGCATTAACCCTTGAAGTAGAATGATGAATTTTATTGTGCTTAATCCTCAGGTCATTCCCATCGAACGGGCCCATCGCTCAGGTTCTATTGTGTAGTCGACTACCCATGTCCGCCTACCGGCTTGTTCTGTCTGCTTGTCTGTTTATCGCCTTCATGTCACAATTTTAAACCGATCTTCACGAACTTCACCACATGGTAGAGTTTGTCATAATGGAAGAAGCCTCTTGTTTTTGAGGTCAAAAGGTCAAAAGATCAACACAGACCAAAGGTCAACAACTTAGGTGAGATTTCTAAAATCCTCAAGTTTCCTCCGATTGACTTGAAATTGAAGAGGATTTATATTTCCGGTCACTCATATTCAACCAAAAAATTATTTTTGAGGTCAACATCACCAAAAGGTCAACATAACCAAAGGGCAATAACTAAGGTGAGTAGGGTGGATATACTGATTCTGGCTCACTTTTCCCCATGTAAATGAATGGGGGATTTTCAGCGATTCACTTTTTTTTCCCTAAAAATAAACCCCCTTTTATCGTTTTTCCCTGCTGTGCAGAGGTTTGGCTTTTTGTGAGGTAATGTTTTATGGCCGGATGCCCTTCCTGGACGCCTCTTACAACACAGGGATATGGTACACTATTCTAACCGGGGCATTCACCGGGATCAGTACACTGGTACTCACTTCGCCGACCTCGGATGGATGACAGGCTGACGTCAACCCCCTGGTGTTAATTCAGCAGCTGAGCGGATTCGAACTCGGGACACTGGGATCCCAAGCCGCCACCCTAACCACTAAGCCAACACCAGGCTTTGTATATATATATATATATAACCAGGCTATATTTATTTGTCTCCCCTTTTAACCTAGGGACACTCTTTTTCAAATAACCAATGCATATTGTTAGCTCACACATTGAACCTATAAAGATTTGTTCATTCTCAATTCCTTCAATAGTTTAATTTTATTTGCACAATAATCCCCATCTAAAATATTTAAAAACAAAACATTTGAATCTTTATATTTTTCAAGATACCCCTTTTGTGCCATTAAGAAATGATATACTTCTCTTAATGTATCAATCTGACCACCTCCTGAGCCACATATCATTTTGAGATTATAGTAAATTGTTTTTCCATTGTTTAATTGATAACCATCAAAGTTTTCTGTCCATTCAAAGATTCGAGTATATACACTTAATCAGATAGATATAAAGAGAGACATCACCATTTTTTGATCACCATCGAGTAGGAATATTTATTTTATTTCTTCAAGCACCAAACCTTTAGTTTCGTAAAATGGGGAAATAAAATGTTTTTCAGAATACTCGTGCTGGTGAAAATGAGTCATACTGCCCTCAAGTCATTTCCGTGTGGACACACGCCCTGAAAATTCCAACATTAGGTAGACATTTCCTTTCGTTGTTTTATAAATGGAGCCGTCAGTCGTAAACTTTGTCTGAATGCTTTATAAATTTTCTCAACTTGTCCTGTTGAGAAACGATTGAAACATGAACTGTTTTTCGTCTGAAGAAAGAAGAGAATCCATTACAATATCAGTAAGTTGTTTGTGTTCTTCCTCTGAGAATCACAGTGAAGCAACTGATTATTAATTAAATCACTTGTATGACGAATATATATTGGTTTTTTTTTCAACAGATTGTCTCCAATAACAACATCGTTGATCGCCGATGTTGAAAATGAATTATCCGAATTACACGATGTCTGGCAGAGATTCTGATTTTGTACAAGAGATTCGGATTTTCAGGGAGAAATGAGAGAAATAATACCGACTGGGAAACATTGTGTTAACACCTCCTCTAATCTTAAAAGGCCCGACTTCAAGGTGAGAAATACGCACGTGAATGTGTGAGTTTGTGTGAGTGTCTGTCCATCTGCTTGTCTCTGTCTATCTATTAATCCTCTGCCTATATGTCTCTCTTTTACTTGTCTCTGTATATCTATTTATTCATCTGCCTATATCTGACTATATGTCTCTCTCTGCTTGTCTCGGTCTATCTCTCTATTTCTCTAGAGGTTTGACACATTTTATTTTTATTTTCAGTTTAAACACCTGCCTGGATGAACGAGTGCGCAAGTTAATCGTCTGCAGGAATCTGACCTGACACTTCAAGACATTTGAAGCAGACTGCTTGGATATATCATCTGTTTTTACAACTGAATATTTAATATTATCAATGTTGATTAATTATAAATGCTTTCCTTACAATTATCTGATTTTGAATTATAAAAACGATCAAGACATTAAGGAGGGGGGGGGGGGGTAGGTGCGCTCCCCCCAATGACCCATCACCCCTCATCCCACTCCTCCCCTCCCCGTGTGTGTGTGGGGAAGGGTGGGGTGGGATGAGGGAGGTGGTGGGTCAAAGTGGGGGGCACAGGGGGATGAGGGGGGTGGGGCTTGTGTGGGAGGGGCTTGTGTGGGCGGGGCTTCGGTGTGGTGGGGCTTGTGTGGGAGGGACTTGTGTGGGTGGGTCAAAGGTGGGATGAGGGGGGGAGCTTGTGTGGGCGGGGCTTCGGTGTGGGAGGGGCTTGTGTGGGTGGAGCTTATGTGGGAGGGGCGAATGTGGATGAGGTTTGTGTGGATCAATGGATGGGTGGAAGAGATGGGTGGATGGGTGGATGAGTGGAGCTTGTGTGGATGGGTGGATAATTTTTTAATTAAATAAACATGTTGTGTGTGGGGAACTAATTAACTAATCACTAATTATGTGAATATGATGAATGTGGGTGGAGCTTGTGTGTGTGTGTGGAGCTTGTGTGGGTTTGTGTGTGGTGGGGTTTGTGTGGGTTTGTGTGGGCGGGCTGTGTGGGTGGAGTCAAAAAGGGGCGGAGTCAAAAATTTAATTTATTGGAGCTTGTGAGGGGTGTGTGGTGGGGTTTGTGTGGGGTTGTGTGGGCGGGCTTGTGTGGGCGGGGCTTGTGTGGGTTGGAGTCAAAAAGGGGCGGAGTCAAAAAAAAATTCAATTTATCTTTGTCTTTTTGTATTCTTGTGAATAAAATGAACCTAAAATCTCTTCCCTTCTAAATCATATATCTTATAAAGTCCAAGGAACCGTATCTATTACATCAACAATTTTAAAAAGTTCTTTCGTCCATCGTTCAGTAAAACCTTTTCAAAATGAGATTTCCACCTGTATATTCTTACGATATCACCAACTTTTGAACTTAGGTTTTCTGACATTAATCCTTTTTCATATTTTAATTTTGTAAATGTTTCTGATGGTTTCATATTTGTTGACGTATGAATCGTGTTATTATACTTATCCACAATATCCTGAATAAAAGATAACCATTGTTGTGAACGCGAGTTGTGTGAATTTTTTATATAGTCTCTCTTTTAAGGTACGATTAAAACGTTCGACAACAACGGCCTTCCCTATTAAAGGTACTGTTAAATGTAATACTGTTATTCTTTGAAAATTCATAAATGTCTTGTTATAAAACTCTCTACCCTCATCAATCCACAATTTTTTCGGTTTTCTCTTACTTTTATGAAATATCTGTTGAAAGGCTAACATAAGAGTATTACCTGTTTTGTTTTTTAATGGACGACCCACGCATATCTACTCCTCAAATCAATAACGGTTAAGCATACTTGTACCCCTTATCATTATTGAGTTCAATCAAATCAGCGGACCAGATATTAATCAACTCCTTGGAATAAACCTTCCTTCTACGAAACTTTGTGATATTGGTTTATGTAATTCATCAGCTAATTGCTCTTCAGTCTTAATGACATCATTAGAGCCTACAAGTTTTTTGAATTTCCAAGTCCAAGTTTCAATTTAGCACTGATCATCTTCTTCACGATAAACCTATCAACTTTTTCTCTCAAGGTTGGATTTTGTATCAGAGACAAATTATACAACATTTCTCTATCGGCTTCATGCTTTTTCTTCCAAAGTTGTGGTATTCTAATCAATATCGTGTTTCATGCACACTTCATCAACTCTATTGATAGGCTTACTCCAGGATTTAGGATTGTCTGCCCTCATCTAATCTTTTATCTAAGTTTGTGCCTGGACCACAGAAAGAATACCCTGGAAGATGTAATTCCCCTGGTATTCCAGTAGTTTGTAAATTTACTTCCTGATAAAAACTTTTGTATATCTCCTCCGAGTTTGTGTTTGGAGATAAATTGATTTTTTTTTGAACCACACACCGAACATATACCTTTTTGGTTAACCCTGTTATTTTTACTTTTAATATATGAAATATTTTTAGTATTAGTTTTCTTTTACATTTGAGACAATAACTCATTTATTTATGAGAAAAATTCCTGCAGAAGTGCAAAAACCTTTTTAGTTTCCAACATGCACATTTGAATCTTAATTTTTAAAACATAAATAATCCTCAGAAATGCCTTCACCTTCCTCCATTTATTTAAGAAAAAAAATGAAAAACTTGAATTAAATGAATATCTTGTTGATGCCAATAGTCTTGTCGAAAGTATTGTAAATAGACTTGTTAATTCTTTGTTTTCCTCCTCGGTGGGTTGAGTTATTTTCTGTAATACAACCAATCTTTTTTTAATCTCACCGGTTTCCATATTTTGAATATTTATTCATTCTCTCTCTTTTCCTCTCTCCTCCCTCTCTCTCTTCTCTCTTTCCTCCCTCTCTTCCTTCTCTCTCTTCTCCCTCTCCTCCTTCTCTCTCTTCTCCCTCTCCTCCTTCTCTCTCTCTTCTCTCTCTTCTGCCTCTCCTCCTTCTCTTTCTTCTCTCTTTCCTCCTTTCCTCTTTCTCTTTCTTCTCTCTCTCCTCCTCTTCTCTCTCTCTTCAACTCCTTCCTCATCCCTTACTATCCTTGAATCGCTTACACCCCATAGAATATCATACATATATTCATCAGGATTTCTTGTTATTCCTACATCCAAAATAATTTTTTTACAAGAGGAAACCAATAAAATTTCTTTTGAATTTCTAAAAGCATTTCGTTTTCTTAACTTTATAATTTTTTTCATTATTTAACATTCTTAATTAAATCTAAAGTTGTCGGTTTATCAACATCAGCATAAAGCCAATCTTTATTGAAAATACCTCATTCTTATGTTGTAGAACATATTATTAAAAATACCGAATACCCTTTTCTTGAAGGTATGCTTGGACACAGAAATGATAATTTTCTTGAAGCCTTCTTGCCGTCATTTATGTATTAGAAATATATGTTAGAATAATATTATGACACGAAACACTCCCATCTTCCATAGTTAAATCATTTTTGTATTTCCCTACTTATTACATATAATCCTGTTTTTTCTGTTTTCATGAGATAAACAAGGGCAAAACCATTATTATTATTTACCCTTATTAAATTCTTTTTTTGTTGTTTACTAATCGTGGCTCCACAAAAACTCATTCTCTATAACCAAGTGGATAATATTCTTCCTTACGAGACTGATTTAATTGCTCCAGGTCTTCGAGGTAATTTTAAATGACCAATTAATACCCTAAATCATTCATATCATACACCCATTGTTCTATTCGAATAACACAATCATACGCCCTTCTTTATAAAATTTATTTATAATTCGAACTGTGAATTCTGTATGACCTGGAGATAAAATCAACACTTCTGTATCTTTGGAATACACAGCCCGTTTTATTAAGATATATATTGTGATAAACGGCTTAATCTCACCAAGTCATTCGCGTCAGTCGGGCTTGGATAATTTTTTTAATTTATAAGCATTTTTCATATTCATATTTTTTGGTTATTTATATTTATGTCGTTCAGCCTGTGCCTTTGTGTAATAATTTGATAAATCATATCCAGTTCTGGGATACACCAAAAGATAGAACCATCTTTACCAACATGTCATTTATATTAGATTAAAAATAATGTCATAAAAATTTTTATTTTTGTCGAGTTGAAATAACACATATAGACATAATTGACCACAACACTTAGAATTTAATTCTTGGACTTGAAATGTTTGATAAACACCATTCTGTAAGAATTTTATAACTTCAACAGGTGGTGGAAGACCAAAACTATCAAAATAATATTTTGTCTTGACTATTAAAAATACAAACCAATGAGAACCGTTCCCATTATTATCTTCTAAGTTCATAATAATATTCTTTGTATGTTTAGGCACGTTTGTTAATTCATCTCTCATACAAATAACCACATTATGAATTTTTAATTTCTTACAATATTTGACAAGTTTGTAAATTTGATGTTGTATTCTTTCCAAATTTTTCCAACCACTCATCAATGCTCATTTATTTATTAGAAAGATATAATCCATTACCCCTTTTAGTTAATTTTACACCTGCTTGTGCGATAGAAAGAAGCATATCTCAACTAACAATCTCGCTTTATCAGGCAGACCTTCAAGTTTTTCAGCAAAATCTACAATTACAACCCACTTCCACTAATTTGTTTTCTCCAACTCTTTTGTTGTCTTTCCAATTCTTTTTGAGCCTGGAGTTGAGCCTTCTCTCGTTGGCAGTTTTCACCGCTGTTGAAATACCACCCGTCAATGCTCCAACCGCACTTAAACCAGCAAATAAAGGAATTAGAAATGGGAGAAATCCTCCCACTCGTCTCTCTATTGAATATTTTTTTCACATTGGTTTTGTCATTTTAATTTTAAGTGAGCCAGTATCATTCAAGATTTTAACCTGTTCTCTTGTGAGCAAAACATCAATTCTTACTGCTCCTTTTCTCTGAATTGTATTAACGTTAATGTACAAGGCTTTTGATTTTGAACACAAGATGATAGTTTATGAAGATTGATTTGATTACCATATACCCAGTTGGTACTTTGCCACTCATTTATTAACAAAAAATTATGTGAGACTAATCATCACACCATTATCTGTATTAATCTGCAATTCTGTTTCTTCCAAAAGCACAATATGTATCAACTCTTCACTCTCTCCCTCTTTCAATGTATAGGGAAGTATCCACTCGATTAGACTTTATAGTTTCCTTTTGCGCGCTCAGGTCAAACGCATAGATTGTATACACACTTTTAAATGCTGTCATATCCAAAATAGGTTCTTTATTTCCATTACTTTCACACACCTTTTGGTAAGACTTGTATGCTTCAGCAAAATCATTTTTTTCCCAATTAATTTCCAATCTATCTCGTGGATAAAATGTTCCATCTAGAGAAACGCGAAGTTGTTTCACCTTAGCATTATCACTCAATGCATTATTCTTATCAGTCGTAGTATCACCATCTGGCTTTTTAAAAATGATCCACAGATATCGTGGCTTTCCTTCCAGAACACACCAAATTCCACGTGTAAGTAGTTTGGTTGAGTTTTAACGTGTTGACATCTTTTTTTGAGGTATGATATACTGAGTGGTTTCTTTGAGTTAAGTCTTCGATTCAACATCTCTTCTGTTTAAGATTAGGAGTATATTCACTGATATACCAACTCATTTCCTCAATTACAAATTTATCTGTTCACCAAAAGCACTACCAACAACCAAAAAGCAATCTATTTTCATTATCATTCCTTTGTAGTTGAATCTAATTTTAAGACCATACAGAACTTTATCATGAATCACAAAATCCAAATATACCTTTAAGAGGAACTGCACACAGTAAAACTATTTTCTGCTTTTGTATCATCATTATACATTCCTTTCTTTTGAGTATATCCAGGGTTTGTGTTTGTTCCCGTTGACATATCAGGAATAAAACCTTCGACAGACCCCTTTCCCATTCTATCACTGAATGTAATAGAGTGTAAATTTCATCATTTCAGATACAGCAGAGACATAATCAACCGCTTCAACTTCTTGTGTTCCAATATACAAACGCACACTATCAAACATTTTCCAAGAAGAAATCATTTACGAGTGTAGCGTTTGTGTTATTCACCCTTAGTGAATTTAAATTTACACAACAAGAAACTTTCGGATAGATTCAAATAGGTTTGTTTGATTATTTATTTCAAAACTTTTTGTACCATTTGCATTCCAGTCTGTTCCAGTTATTGCATTTACCTTGAAGTAATCTTCTTTTTTAGTGGAGTTTGAGATAATAATAGTATCATCCAAATCATAGATACTATCAATTGCTTCCATACTTGTATTTATTTAGGAAAAAAGATGTTAAAACTTTTGAAACCCTGACCAAGTATTTTAATTATTTTCTGTCGTTCTTGGGAGACAACTGAGTTTTGCCTTTTTATTTCTTTTATTGCTTTGTAATTTATGAGATTCCTTTTGGGCATCTTTTTATACTCTTTACAGCACCTACTACATTTCCCACAGCAGAAGCAGTTGAACCAATTAGGTCTTTATGTTTAAGAATAGTTGAACCGATACCCATTAGAGTATCAATTATCCCATCTCCTCTAAATTGATGTCCGACACCTCCTTTGTCTCTTTAGGTTTATAGTATCCTCTATACCAAGATACATACCTTCACCCTTGTAGTAAGGGGAAAGGAACATCCCATCCCCTGTAATTATTTTATATTTTCCCAACTCGTGTTTCCTCACAATAACCATCGTATTTATTTATTGGAAAACTTCACGTAGGTGAATTCTCATAGATATAACTTCTCCATTAAAAGAAATCATACGATTTATCTGGTCGGTTATCCTAAAATTTACTCTGTGTATGGTTTTTCCTCACACAGGGAGATAAACCAAATTTTTAGGTTCCATATTGAATTTATTAACCAATGGGGTTGAGTATGCACTGAATGAAAATATTGTATTTGTTTTTATTCCATCATTATAAGCACCATCAATCAAATCACAGTGAATTAATACTGAATTATTCCTGAGGATATTTGAATGACATTATCACTGTAAAACGTCCATTAGTTTCAATCTTTTTTGAGGAGAAACCCAATAACTCTCTAAATGAGAATAATTTGTGAATCTAAGTTATTTTTAAGTTTAATCGTTGTTTTGAAGTATGTTTTTGAATATCTATAACAATTTTGGTTCATCACCCTGTTCTTTCATAAGACGAGCAATGAGAGAAATTTGAGAAATCTCATATGCTCCGGGTGAGACTGTTATCGTTTTGTATCCACTTCCCGGTTTATAACTAAACTTGTCATTTTTCTCGGTTATATTAAATAAGGTATTTAAGTTTCCATAGACAATAAAGATGCCTCATATATTCTTTTGTTGTGTCAAGTTGTAGTGGGTATGGGAATGAAGATGTGTGGTCGCTTGTTTGTGAAATTGAAACTAAGGATTGTGCTTCTCATCTTATTTAATATGAGATAAAATATCTTTATATTGATATTTAAATTAATTATTCATGTTCATCAACTGGTCTAAAATGGCTGATGCTTCATTAAAACAATTGTTATTTCCAGCCTTCTTACTGCCTAACAACAATAACAGTCTATTAACTAATTGTGATGGGTCATTTGGAAGAAAAACTAACACCTGAACCAAGGATACTTAAAGCCTGAATAATGTGTTTCTCCTTCTCATTCTTCCTACTTTTACAGAAAGAATAACCCTAAAATCAACAGAGTTCAGCAGATCAATATATACTTTATCATCATCATTTTTCATATCTAATGGTTTATCAATATACTTTGATTCATCCCTCACAGTTGAACCTTGTCTTCCATCTTTTGTGAGAAGAAACATTAATCTCGGAGTTAGTTTGACAGGAGGTTGAGCAGAACGCAAGAACCTTAATTCATCATTAAATATCAATACCTTTTCTTGAACAAGATGAAATATTGCTGGTTGTTCTGTTGGAATGAGTCCTGCTTTGGTTTTTGAATCCGCTGATATTCATTGTTTTGAAGAGCATTCACAATATAATCAGGGGTCGATTAATCTCTTCCAGTTGTTGAAATAATCCTTCATCATCATATTCTAATTCTACTATATGCTCTAATTCTTCCTCCGTCATTTGACTGAAATCTTTTAACATTTGGAGCTTTCTAGGAGTATATTTTATTGTGGGAACTGTGGAAACATCTATAATTTTTTTCTTGGGAAGTTTTTAAAAGTGGTTTAAAAAATTTCTCTTGTTTTCTTTCAAATACTTCTTCACCCGTTAGTTTTTGTCTGCGTTTCTTCTTTATGTCTCCTGTTGTTTTGCAACTTTTGAAACCAACTCTTGATGTTCCCTAAATCTTCTTGCTCTTTCTTTCGCATCCATTTATTTATTGGAAAATATCATTTAATGAATTGTAAAGATCAACAGGGAAATTTTCCTTTTCTTCATCATCCAAGTAGATGTGTTCAAATAAATCCTTTTCTTAAATAATTCATCAAATTCTTTATTAACATTAATACGAGTTGTAATTTCTTCTTCACTAATACTTGCATCTCTGCTTTTCATACGTTTGCGTTGAGTTTCTTCATCACATCAAACCAAATGATAAAATCTTCACTCCGCTCAGATGTTTAATAATTTGTCTCATTCCTTCTGGATTAGTTTCTAATATCCCAAGACCACCAGATTTTAGTTTCCTTAACTCACTCTTACAATGTGAATATTTTGTTGTACCAAGAGAAACCTCCTCAAATATTTGACCTTCATTCCTCAATCGCATATGTTCCTCCACTGAAATATAGTGATAATCTTCACCTTTTACTTCTCCAGTCTTATTGCTCTAGTTGTTGTTGATACAATGCGTATCACGGGGTATTTTTAAAGTAAATTTACAATATTCTCATTTGTACTACACAAGAACCTTGATTTATGAAAGTTTTTTCCAGAAGCAGATTTACCCACAGAATTTATAATAATAGTTGTCATTTAATATATGTAATTATTTATAAAACAAAAAATATATCCCTTATATCTCATCTTGTTTCACAACATATATTTATATTTTTCAGTCGTGTGCTTCATGTAATCTCCAAATTCCTTTTTACTACATAATGTAGACAATTATCTCTCCAAAAATTGTTAATATCTATTGAATTTAACTTGAAATAAATAAAAGTATTAGCATTGTTTCTGATGGAACGACGAGGAAGTTGAAAGTACGATTGACCAAGATAAATACAATTACAAGAAGAATGTCTCCCTCTGTGTAGTAGCTGTCCATTACCGTTTGGTTTCTCTCATTAACACAATCATCAAAGATGACGAGGTTCTTTTTTGAATTTATCCAAATCTTGGGGAGACGGTATTCATCCGTATTATCACTAAGAATACAAGTTATTGGTTTTGATTTCTTTTTACATCTCTGTGTATCACAAAAATAGTTGTATTATATCTTCAATGTTATAATCATTTAGGTTTTTTTGAAGTTTAAATAAACCAATTATATCTTCTTTTTGAAGTCCAGCATTAAAACCTTGTGAGAGTAGTTGATACTCTGGTTGAAAACTCGACTTTGTGAAAATTATTAAATTATCATAATTTAAAAAAGTTGGGAGTGAGGAGCATCTTTAAAAGTAAGCAGGTTTTTCCACATCCGCTTGAACCAACTATGAGCATCTAAATGAATTTGGGAGATTTTTATGGTTGTTAAATTTTATCTTATTTTCCCAAATGGGTAAAAAATCATTCATTTATATATTTGGAAAACAGGTTATTTAATTAATTATTGGCTTTTTTAGAAACTCTATATTTTATCCTAAGTTCAGGTTTAATTTCAAGATAATCCATTATTTTATTTATGCAATATCTTGTGTTGATATTTCCCTGAAAATCACATCCATGAATAATATATAACAACAATCCTTTGAACATTTCTCTAATACGTTCAGTTTCTTCCCTTGTAAGGAAAGGTGTGTTATCACCCTCATACTTTACATTCATTTCTCTAATCAATCTTGTAAAGTAATTCATTTTTGGTGTAAATCTAAAAGAATTATTTTCCTTTTTATATTTTTATTATCATTAATTAGAAGATAATCACAGAATATACATTGTTTATAGGCCTTTGACTCTGTGTTTAATCCCCGTCTTTCACACGCAGGACAATTCTCAAACTTGTCATATGGAGAATCAGGGAATTCAAGAGGCTCAAAATCGAGTAAACTATTCATATTTATAAAGTAAAACTTTACTTAAACTGAAATTCATCTAATCTTTCAGTTGCATATTGACTCATATTTAATAATATTACCATGATATCTATATACTTTTTTTCATTACCAGATTCAACTACAACATTTTTTTATATTAAAGGTAATTTTAAAATGATCCTTAACTACTATTGAACGAAATGTCATTTCACCTGATATATTAACATCCTTTATTTCATCAGGATTTACATCTTTAGGGTTGTTGAAAAAAATACAAATTTCTCCTTGCATATTACAGTGGTCTTATCTTTTCTTTCTAAAGCTTCATCCATAAGGTTTTTGTTTTTTGATACTTTTTCTTGTTTCATTGCTTTTTCTAGTTTTGAATATATTGCCAGAAGGAGGGAGAAACTTTTGTTAGAGATACTTTAATTGATGTTCTACCAGGTATACTAAAAGCCCTTCCACTGAAGGAAATTGAAGAACTCATCATATCCACCATAATTGTTTTTATCCAATAGTTGTTATATTTATCTTTGTTCAATTTTACATCCTTGACATATTTCTCAGTATCTTTTACAAATGAAGAGATTGATTGAAACTTGTCTTTTGTGTCTTGAAACATTGTATTTATTAAGTGAAAAAAGTTGGAGGATAAAATGGTTTTAAGCACAGATTCACCTGTAAAATAAACGAAATTTTCATCAAGAAAATTTTAGTTTAAGCAGAGATTCACCTATAAATTAAACGAAATTTTCATCAAGAAAATTTTAGTTTAAGCAAAGTTTTATTATATAAATATGGTGAATACAACGTACTGCGATGTTTGTAATCACGAATATAAACATTATAGAAAACACTCCCGAACCAACAAACACACACATTTAATCTATTTCATCAAATATCTCCTCTTGAGTTGGAAATAAAACATTGTGATATCTGCTCAAAGGATGTTTTGAAGAGTAGTTATAACAGACATCTTGAATCACAAAAACACAAGAAAAATGAGTTTAAAGTAAAGGGAGACTATTATATTGAAAACACTGATGGGGCATTAAAAGGACATATAAAAATAAGGATTTTTCAATTTGGAGAACCCGGTCCATCATCAATAACTGAATCAATTGAATAGTGAAACCTGATGTTGAAAAAGTTATTAAAAAGCATTAAAAGAAATGAAAACTTTAAAGTTTTATATGGGAGTGAAAATGAATATGAAAAGACAAGATGAAGAACAAACTCCTTATATGAGAACAGATCTTTATTTTATAACATCATTTCAAGATTTTTTGAATAGTGGGGTTTATGAAGAACTATCAAGACAAGAGGAGGATGTTGATAATACAGTGGTAGGAAGTGGATTAACATTAAAAAAATCATCTTTTTAGATATACACATTCTAAAATCAAACCCTCTGAAAGCTTCTTCTTATATTGAATTACCAAAAGAAATAAACTAAAGAAGGCAGTTGTTAATATTAAGAACAATGATAATAAATGTTTTCTCTGGTCTGTTCTTGCTCACTTACATCCACCAAAATGTAATTCAGAAAGAGTAAAACAATATATGAAATATGAGAATACCTTGGACATTAAAGATTTTAAATTCCCAATGCCACTAACAGATATTCCTAAATTTGAGAAAAAGAATAATCTTTCTATTAATGTATACGGATTAACGGATACAAACAAAGTTCAAATATTAAAAATTTCAAACAACTATAAAATGAAGAAGCACACATTGATCTTTTATTTTAGTGTTGGAAAGAATTCACATTATACATACATCAATAATTTATCAAGATTAATCTCTTCTCAGGTATTCAGAACAGCAAACAAAATATATCCTTGTAAGCGATGTCTTAATTCATTTCATACAAAAGAACGATTAACAACAACATTCAAAATATTGTAGTAATCATAAATCAGCTGTAATTACAATGCCTAAACCTGGTAAAAAGATTTATTTTGAAGATTATAATAAATCTATCATGCACCCATTTGTGATATACGCTGATTTTGAATGTATCCTAAAAAAGATAAATACTGTTCTCCTAATCCAAAAGAATCATATACAATAAATAATCAAAAACATATTCCTTGTGGTTTCTGTTATTATATCAAATCATCTGTTGGAGAAAAGTATAATAAATTGAACATTATCGTGGAAAAAATGCTTCACAAGAGTTTGTAAAACGATTAGAAAAGGATTGTATAAGACTAACTAAATTAATGAAAGAAACAAATGAACCGATGAAATTAACCAAAGAAGAAAAATTAGAATTTAGAAAGAACAATATCTGTCATATTTGTGAGGAGGAAATTGAGGAGTCTAAAGTTAGGGATCATTGTCATCTTACTGGTAAATATAGAGGTCCTGCTCATTCCTGTTGAAATCTTAATATAAATTACCTTCTTTTATTCCAGTCTTTCTTCACAACAGCGCCAACTATGATACACATCTATTTAAAATGAACTTTCAAAAACACCAGGGAATATTACTGCCATACAAACACAAGTCAAAAGTATATTTCATTTGCAAAAATGATATTCACAAAACCTATAACTCGTATTAGGTTTCTAGATTCTTACAAGTTTATGGGACACCACTAGCCAACCTAGCATCAAATCTAAGCTCCACAGGCTCTTTTCCAAATCTTAATTCATTCTTTCCAAAAGAGGAAATTCTAACTAAAGAGGAAATTCAGATTAAAGAGAGAATTCAAAGTAAAGAGGAAATTCTAATTAATGAGGAAATTAATGAAGAAATTCTTACTGAAGATGAAATTCTAATTGTAAAGAAAATTCAAACAATGAATGAAATTCTAACTAAAGAGGAAATTCTGATTAAAGATGAAATTCTTTTTAAAGAGGAAATTCTAACTCGAGAGGAAATTCAAACAAGGAATGAAATTCAAAGTAAGAGAAAATTCTTACAAGGAAGGGAATTTATCCTTATGATTATATGAATTCATTTATGAGATTTAAAGAAACACAACTTCCTTCAAAAGAAAGTTTCTATAATAACCTTTATGAAGAAGAGATAAGTGATAAGGAATATAAACACGCACAAGAATTTTGGAAAATATTTAAGATAAAGAACCTTGGAGAATATCATGATTTGTATCTAAAAACAGATGTTTTATTGTTAGCTGATGTGTTTGAAGCTTTTAGATCACTCTGTCATAATAAAAATTGTTATGGATTAGATCCTGCTCACTATTTCACAGCTCCTGGTTTAGCTTGGAGTGCAATGTTGAAAATGACAAAACAAGATCTAGATTTAATCAGTGATGTAGATATGCTTTTGATGATTGAGAAGTCTAAGAGAGGTGGAATATCACAAGTATGTTCAAAAAGATATGCTAAAGCAAATAATAAATATCTTCCAAATTATGATAGTGAAAATAGTAATTATTTGATGTATTTTGATGCTAATAATTTGTATGGATGGGCAATGTCTCAATCTCTACCTTATGGTAAATTAGAGTGGGTGGAAGAAAAGGATTATGAAAAGGCTTTGATGAATATATTGTTATTTCTTCTCAAGAGGAATTGAATGAGGAAGAAGAAGGTTATTATTTTGAAGTTGATTTGAGGTACCCGAGTGATCTTCATAATAAGCATAAAGACCTTCCTTTTGCATGTGAGAAAGAAACCCCAAAGAAAGAATGGTTAAGTGATTATCATAAAAGTTTTAATATTAAAGGCAAATCAACAGAAAAGTTATTAACAACATTCTATGATAAAGAGGGATATGTTTTGCATCAGAGAAGCTTAAAACAGTTTTTGAGAGAAGGATTGAGAGTAGCTAAAATTCATAGAGTTTTAAAATTTAAACAAAGTCCTTGGATGAAAAAGTATATTAAATTCAATACAGATATGAGAGCAAATACAAAAGTAAATTTGAAGGGGATTTCTATAAATTGATGAATAATGCTGTCTTTGGAAAGACAATGGAGAATGTTAGAAACAGGCAAAACATTAGATTTGCAACATCTTGGAAAGAAGCTTCGAGATTGATAAATAAACCAAGTTTAAACAGAGAAGAGGTTTTTTCAGAGAACTTTTCTGCTATTCATATGGAAAAGGAAAGTATTGTAATGGATAAACCAATTTATATTGGAACAACAGTTCTTGATTTATCAAAGATATTGATGTATGATTATTTGTATAATGGCTTAAAAAAAGAGTATGGTGAAAATGTTTCATTGTTGTATATGGACACTGATAGTTTTATCCTAGATATAAAAACTGATGATGTTTATAAAGATATGAAGAAAAATATTGGAGTATATGATACAAGTAATTTTAGTAGAAGAGCGAGTTATTTTCCAAAAAGAATGAAAAGGTTATTGGTAAGTTTAAGGATGAGTTGGGCGGAAAAGTAATGAGTGAGTTTATTGGATTGAGAGCAAAGGCATATGCTTATAAGTATGGTGATCAGGATCAGATTGATAAGAGGTTAAAGGGAATAAAGAAATATGTAATAAAGAAATCAATAACTTTTAGAAATTATTATAATTGTTTGATGAATAATAAAGAAGAATATAGGAAAATGAATACAATAAGAAGTTATAAACATAACATATATAGTGAAGAAGTAAATAAAAAGGCATTAGGAGCCTTTGATGATAAGAGATTTATTTTAGATAATGGAATAGATTGTGTTCCATATGGATATTGTATGAAAGAGTGTATAGAATAGATTGTGTTTTAACAATGGGAATATGGGTTAGGGTTTATTAAGGGCTACCGCCGCGTTTTTAACAATATATAAATGGTTAAACCAAGTATTAATCAAACTAAAGAGTGGAGAAAATCTCAGTCTTGGTATATAAATGGAAAACATAATGAATGTGAAAAATATCAAATAAGACTTATTGAAAAAATAACGAAAACAAAGGTAAATAAAACAAATAAGCGAATCAATTTAAAAACTAGTAAGTTAGAGGATGTAAAGAAAAAATAAATATCCTTCAATGGACTGAAAACTTCGATGGTTATCAATTAAACAATGGAAAAACAATTTACTATAATCTCAAAGATATGTGGCTCAGGAGGTGGTCAGATGAGATCATTAAGAGAAGTTTATCATTTCGAATGGCACAAAAGGGGTATCTTGAAAAATATAAAGATTCAAATGTTTTGTTTTTAAATATTTTAGATGGGGATTATTGTGCAAAGAAAATTAAACTATTGAAGGAATTTGAGAATGAACAAATCTTTATAGGTTCAATGTGTGAGCTAAACAATATGCATTGGTTATTTGAAAAAGAGTGTCCTAGGTTAAAAGGGGAGACAAATAAATATAGCCTGGTTATATATATATATATATATATATACAAAGCCTGGTGTTGGCTTAGTGGTTAGGGTGGTGGCTTGGGATCCCAGTGTCCCGAGTTCGAATCCCGCTCAGCTGCTGAATTAACACCAGGGGGTTGACTCAGCCTGTCATCCATCCGAGGTCGGCGAAGTGAGTACCAGTGTACTGATCCCGGTGAATGCCCCGGTTAGAATAGGTGTACCTATCCCTGTGTTGTAAGAGGCGTCCAGGAAGGGCATCCGGCCATAAAACATTACCTCACAAAAAGCCAAACCTCTGCACAGCAGGGAAAAACGGATAAAAAGGGGGTTTATTTTAGGGAAAAAAAAGTGAATCGCTGAAAATCCCCCATTCAATTTAACAATGGGGAAAAGTGAGCCAGAATCAGTATATCCACCCTACTAAGGTGGTATTTCTAAAATCCTCAATTTTCATCCCATTGACTTGAAATTTGAAAAGGATTTGCATATCAGGTCAATAAATTAAACCACCAAATACTTTTGAGGTCAACATCGGCCAAAAGGTCAACATAGGCCAAATTCCTAAAATTGTCAATTTTCATCCCATTTACTTGAAATTTGAAGAAGAGTTGCATGTTGGGTCATTGAATTCAAACACCAATTATTGTTGAGGTCAAATTTGTTTTATGGATTTTGCAAGTATCGTGCTCTGCATGACGTCTTTTCTTGTTTGTTTGTCTGTCTGTTTGTGTGTCCGCACAGAACTTTTGTGTATTTCTCCGCAACTGATTGTCGGATTGAGATGAAATTTTTACTGTCGGTGCAACTACTCATGTAGAATGTTTTAATGATAACTATGTCATAGGTCACGTGGTGTGGCAGCCATTGGAAAAACTGAAAAACTTTGGACCTCTGTATCTCTGAAACTGAAAATAGGAAAAAATTGAAACTTGGCACGTGGCAAGTACTCCTCATGGGGAATAAGTGTGATTTTGTAATGACATCATAGGCACCTTCATTATGACGTCATAATTGCATATGTAGAATTCTCCATGCGATCAGTATGAAAATTTTTGAAGATCATCTCGGGATAAATTAGTCCACAGGAAAAAATGATGATGCCATCGGTCACGTGATTTGGCAGCCATATTGTTTTTTGCTTTTTTAATCTTCAAAAATCTTCTTCTCTGAAATGGCTGAACAGATTGAGGCGAAACTTTAGAAATATGACCGACTATCTGTGAGGAACAAAACGGTCACACATATAATGCCAAAGGTCACATGGTTTGGCAGCCATATTGGATTTACCCTAAAACCTACAAAATCTTCACCAGAATGGCTGAACAGATCGAGGGGAAACCACACAAATGTTGCCCAAGTCATGTGTGTTCAAGTTTGCTGAGGAATAATTGATAGGTCACATGGTTTGGCAGCCATATTGGATTGAAGAAAAATATTAAATATTATTTTCTCTGGAACCACTTAATCAATAGATGTGAAACTTCAAAATTATGATCGAGTCATGATGGGGAATACATGTTTTAAATTTCATCTTGATCGGACGCATGGTCTGGCAGCTAGAATTATTTAAGTTTTTTGATCTGGGTTCCTTTTGTTTTTTTGATATGTATATATAGTATAT
>CM068964.1:23681750-23695403 GCA_035128595.1 Eptatretus atami | reverse complement strand
ACTGTCAATTAGTCCAGTTCACTATGTCCAGAAATATGAGTTCGTTATATTTTTTTGGGGATTAGGAAAACTATACATTTTTGGAAACTCATAGAAATAACGAATCAGAAAATGATGATTCCATTTTCCCAGAAGCCAATATGTTGGCCATCTTGGATTTTAAAATGGCGACCTTCCAATACTATTTTTTCAATATCTTGACTTCTAGATTACCTAGATATGATTCCAGTGGCTAAATCTACATTTTTGGGGGGAAATAAATCCAATGGTGATAATTATAATCAGTACAGATGATAAATGGCACAGGTTTAGGTCACCATCTTGGATTTTAATGACGCATAACTGAGTTTACACTTATCTCCTTATCCTGGCTCCTCCCGGTGACATAGGAACTGACCAAGTGGGTATCTGAACAAAAGTGTACTTAGTGCAACAAGTCAGTGTACAGGTACATAATTTAGTGCTGCATTTGTAGGTTTATCTGTGGTGATTGTAATTGCAGTTATTACGTCAGTATCTGCGGTATTAGAGGAACATCAAAATAATTCGACGAATCCAGGTATTTGTTTTCTACGTGGCTGGTGCGTATGCAGCATGTCCAAGCTAACGCTAGTTAGCACATGCTAGCTGTTTTCCAGGTGTGTCAACTGCAAAGCCCCTGACTATTTTTTGTATGTACATTATACTTACATACCGCGGCGTAGTGGGTGCGCCTGTAATCGGCTACTCGGAGGCTTGGGTTGGAGGATCGCTTGAGGACGGGAGCTCTGCGCCTGGCCATGAGCTAGAGAGGGTGTAGGGCAGCCCGAAATCATGGCGAAACCCAATCCTTATCCCTGTTGTAAGAGGCGACCAGGGTTGCGTCAGGAAGGGCATCCGGCGTAAAACCTATGCAATCAGTATGGGATCATAATGGATGATCCGTGTGGCGACCCTAACGGGAGCAGCCGAAAGACGAAGAAGAAGACATTATACCTTACATATTGTATGTGTAGTATTGGTGTTGTATGTTAATGGGTCGGTGTTTACCTTTCTTTTTGCAGACCTGTATTAGAGCAACATGAGCAGATGTCACAGCTTCATCAGCTTGGAGCAGAGAGACAGGGTCAGGAAATAATTAACTGGAAGCTGTGCATACTCTGTCAGTCTGATGACCAAAGTAAAGGACACTTGGTATTACATCCTAGACTAGATTCCTACAGAAGATACTAGATACAGTAAGAAGAGAGCCAGCTGAAAGATGGAAACATGTTTAAATGCAAAAAGTGGCTTACAGACATCAAAAAGAAACACTATGTGAAGAGCATGCATTTTGGCATCGCAGCTCGTTACCTAGGTCGCGACTAACAAGGACCAATTCAGCGAGCGGAGACCGCTTATGAACATGCATTATCCACTGGGTCATACCTGCCAAATACGTGGACATAACAGAGGAAGCACTGATATGGATGAACCAACCCATCTGGTCAGTCTTCCCCATTCACACGGTCATAGTAACGGTGCCACTGGACAATGACCTGTGTTTCTTCTGTCAAGAAGACACTGATGAACAGTTGTTCAAGTCCTGCACACAAAATGCTGGGAAAACTTTTCAAATCAGCTGTAGATAAGTCGCAAAATCCAGCATTCACATGTATCTGAAATGTGAATTCTGAACCAAATCCAGACTGAACACATGTTTCTCACCAACAGATGCCCATCAGTAGATGTTAGATATCAAAAATTCTTGTTGGACAAAACATGTACTCCATGCCACGCAAGATCAAGGTGACCCAAAGAGTTCATCAAAAGTCCATCCGCTACAAAATGCATGTCCGATTGAGCTGATCAACCTTGTTGATGTGCAAACTCAAACCAAGCTACCTCTCATTATTGACATTGAAACCGCATACACGAGAATGCGGACCAACGGTATGAAAACCATTCCCGGCATTCACCAGATGGTGCTGAAGAGAAGATCCTTACTGAACTGCCCAGTGTGAAGTCTGTCCTGCAAAGAAGAACAGAAGAAGCCAGCAGTCTTGTACTCTCCTGAGCATGCGAGGAAGACATGATACTTCTGTATTACAAGTGATGACAATGATATGGACAACATGAAGACCATCATTAAAGCAGCTCAGAATAATATGCAAGAGCATTGCTGATTCAAGAAGGAAAAAACCAGCAAATGTTCATCCCAGTTTCTAGCAACACAACGACGTTCCCAGTGAACTGTACACTATGATCTGCTGGATCACAGTGGTCCTTTGATGAGCTGGAAACTGAAAACAAGGACCAGTGTCGTCGACAGAATGGCACTCACAGTGAGCCAAAACATCCTCTTTGGATTCAGGTCCAACAGACAGGTGAAGTACAATTCAAGCAGAGAATCAGTAACCTTCAGGCATCAACATGCAAGAGAAACCTCAAGTCCTGGGGCTGCCCTGACTGTGCATCATGACACACGAAACAAAACGTTGATGGGTCTTCTCACATACACAGGGCTATTGGTCTCACATGTGCCGCACCCTGCTTTTGGAAACTGTCTTGCCAATGCTGTGGTAGAAACACCAAACAGTTTTGAGGCTGAACGTACCCCCCTTCCTGAAGAAGGAACATTTGTCTTCTTTGCTGCAGACAACACAGATTTGCTGAAGACACTGCTGACGGCAAAGGACCACTCATGGAACAATTTGTGGCGGTATACCAGAAAGCCGATGCTCCTGAAGAAACAGTTGCCCACACCTCTGACCATTGGTGATGCAAAAAGTCTGTCAGTCACACCATCCATGTAACAGATGATGCATTGTGACACGCCAAACCCAACCAAATAAAAGACCAGGACAGTTTGCAGTCAACAAGGATGGCATCTTTGGAAACTATCATCTGACTCACCTAGGATGGGCAATTGCTTATGCAGTATCCAGACTGAAGACGGGAGAGAACTTCGCAAGCATTCCATGTGGGCAGGCTTACAACTCACTTGCTGGTCCGCAAGCAAGCCTGTCCACTCAGATTGGACTTCATACACTGCTTCCAGACGTGGCACAAACAATTGCACACATTGATGCCTCGCCATGTGTGCGAAACTCCAGGATGATGACAGTTTACAGCTGGGTCGGGATTCAAACCCAGGTGAGGCAGCTCAAAAAGCATGTATGCATACCTTTGGAGTCTAGGTTTTCTTGCCAACCCTCAGAACTATGATGCAGTATTATAAGAGCTTAGACCAGCCTGTTCGCTTCCACCGTGGGACAAAAGCCTCCATCCACAAAATGTGTATGGTATCCCCTTCATGCTTGCCAAGTGTGGTTTCACGAGAGTGACCAACCTGCCAGTAAATTTAAGTCTAGAAACGGATGGATTGATTGTGGTGTTGATGTCACACAGGCATTATGGGCCAAATGGCTTTTTCCTGCTGCATCAAAGTTTCTTATGTATCCTTATGTAACTCAAGAATGGCACTCACCAGTGGAGAAAGAAGCTGCTCAACATTTGCTCAATATTAAACAGACTGCTCAACATAGTTTCATATTTTACTATTTTCCTGTATGACTTGATTTTCCTTTGCTTCACATCCTTTGCAATCCTACTGAAAGCAACAACAGACCCTTTAGTGGGGCAACTTAGATACAATTGTTGCATTTTTGAGAAAGCACCAAATTTGGCACACTAGTAGCCTATCATATTATGAACAGATTTGGATATTGGCCGTCTCAAAATTTTTGATGGCGGTGGAAAATGGCTGCCACAGCCATCAGCGCTGAATTGAGATGGCCCAATATCCAAATCTGTTCATATATGATAGGCTACTAGTGTGCCAAATTGGTGCTTTCCTCACTAAATGCCCAATTGTTATACTATATTTAGCTAAGTTGCCCCACTACTTGAGATGTTGTATCAACCCTGATGAGTTGTGGTTCAATGACAAGTAAGCAATCATAATGAGGATAGGACGCTGTCAGTGACAGCAAGGACGTGTTACCTGTTCAATGCACACAAACACAAGCATTTCCATCACATTTCAACAAAACAATTGTATTTTTGTAACAAGACCTCAAGAGTACGCATGTGTGTTTGTGGGTGTGTGTGGGGTGTGTTTCTGTGTTATTTGTGTTAGTGTGTGTGTGTGTTTGTTTATGTGTGTGTCTTTCTTTTTCTTGTCTATGGGGGGGGGGTGATTCTTGCAAATAGTTTTTGTCGGGTTCACTTGGCTGTGCTTGGAAGGGTTTGAGGGAAGAGGAGTAACAGCCAAAACCCAAATCCTATCCAGGTTCCTCCTGATGACTCCATCTTTGTCTGTTTGTTCCTCCTGATACTCCAGTGCTGTATTTGTTTGTTTTTTTTGACTTGTATGAACTCCTAAACTGCTCGACAGAATGAATTGAAATTTGTTCGTTGAACTTGGGGTGTGCCCTGGAAGGGGTTAGGTGTTTTTAAAAAGTTCATTGTCGTGGGAGTTTGGGAGGGTTGGGGGCGCAAATTCTCCATGTAAATGTATACTGGTGGTGGTGGGAGAGGGTATTACAAGTCAGCTGCAGAGATGACTTGTAATTTTGCATTGTACAGTGTCATAGTGCAAATACTTTACTGACCTTTGTCAGAGGGAGGGGGTATTACTCTCCAATAGGGAGCGGGTGTTTATTGTATAATATACAACTACTGTGTATAAACTAGAATGGAACAGTAGTCGGTAGAGCGCATACCTCCGCCAGTCTGAATAGTCTACGTTTTGTATTCCACCGATGGCCCGGATATGCATCCGGATCTCCACCAAAATCGAATCAGCTTGTTCTTATCACCTACCCAACTCATCCACCAAGGTTCGTCCGAATCCGTCCATAACTTTTTGAGATATCGTGCTATATATCGTTTTTGGCCCAATATCTCTCAATTGTAAAGAATCACTTGAAAAATTCTCGAATCCGGATCCAGATCCGGATCTTCATCAAAATCGAATCAATTTGTCCTTGTCACGCACCCAATCTGTACACCAAATTTCATCTGAATCCATCCATAACCTTTAGAGATATTCTGCTCACAAAGAGACAGACAGATAGACAGACAAACAGGGGTGAAAACAACTTTTGGCCACCTTTGGTGGCGGAGTTAACAATACGCACATTTCCTTTGGTGACGTTCGTTTTTCAAATCTAAACATCCCACTGTGGACAATGAGACATCAGCAAATTGATGCTGATCACGTACTCTGTGATATAATGCACAAGATAATAAATGTTTCACCACCATATGCGAGTATTCATGTTATTTCGAATTGCATACACTACTACGCTCATTTCTACATTGTCTTCTCATGTCCTCGCTATTTACTTATAAATTACATTGATATCGCCGAGTATCCTTGTTCACGTAAAAGAGGCACATTGATATCACCTAATGTCTTCAACAATAATAGAAAAGTACATTCTTCTCATCTTGTGTTGTTGTTGAGATAAAAGACACACTGATTAATTCTGATGTTCTTGGAATATCCTCCATTAGCCACGGACGATGGGTAAGGAGGAGATGATCACCAAAATGTGTGCATCTGTACTGTTGTTACAATACTATATCATTTACTGTTGCTGCAGTACCATGTACATACACACATGTGCAGCACATATCAGGGGCGAGATTAGTCTCAGGCAAGGGGAGGGGGGGGGGGGGGGGTTGACATTTTTGGCTTTGAGGCAAGGTGGGTGGTGGCAATATACCATGCGAGCACCAACAGTGCGAAGCCATATGAGGGGGGGTTGAAGGAGGGAGGAAGGTGGGGGGGGGTTGAGGGAGGGAGGAATGGTTGATGGAAGAGGGTTGAGTGAGGGGTACTCAGCAGCTGAAGGGGGGGTTGCAACCCCCTCTAATCCGCCACTGTCGTATACCAAGTTAATTGCAGTTACAAACTGTATGATCAGACACACACTCCTCCCTAAAAAAACTCTGTTAAATGGTATCTTAGGGTAATCAATAGAACTAGTGCATGCCGTAGGTGTGTCCCGTAGGTGCGTGGCCGTACGTTCAAACAACAACAAAAAAAAACTTTCAAACCACGTGCCAGAAACAACAACCACACAGGCTGTTCCTTCGCTCTCACGTGCCCGTACGTGCATGGCCGTACGTGGAAAAACAAACAAAAAAAAACGTTCAAACCGCGACCAGAACGACAACCACACAGGCCGTTCCTTCGCTCTCGCGTGCCCGTACGTGCGTGGCCGTACGTGCAAACCCAAAAAAAAAAAACCTTTCAAACGCGAGCCAGAAACAACCACACAGGCCGTTCCTTCGCTCTCGTAAACGACGACTGGTTTGGGGCATTGGGTTTATCTACAAATGCGCATAAGAAATCGTGTGTGCCCTGACGGAATGTTCACATGCATTCCACGAATTATCGCTTGCATTGAAGTAACAACTGCTGTGATACTTACACACACAGAGTTAATAAAATAAAGTTTACCTCCCTGTCTTTGCTGCCATGACATTCGCTGCCATTGACTATTGCCACTCCTACGCCACGGTAACTAAGGCACCGATCGATCCTCATCGTAACCGGCACGACACGTGACGTCATCGTCGGCCGGCCGCGCATCGCCCTACGCGAAGTTAAGTCCTCACTGTCCGAAGTTCGCATACGCAGTTACGATTATTCGCAATTTAGTTTTAATGGCCAATTATTCAATTAGCGCCAACGTATTTGCCTTTTCGCAATGTCATCGCAAGGAAAACACAAAGAGAAGAAAAGAGGAAAAAACGAAAAAAAAAACGTACGTACAAAAAAAACATTTCAAACAACCACACAGGCCGTTCCTTCGCTCTCGTAAACGACGACTGGATTGTGGCATTGTGTTTTACTAAATGCGCATAAGAAATCGAGAAATTATTAGAATACAGTAAGTATCACTATCCGGAAGTCCGTAAGTTGTAACCAGTAATGGGGAACGTGGCTGAGGTTCTCTTCCCATCGGCACGCCTACGCAGCAACGTGTCTTGTCATTGGTTGGTAAATAAATGGCCATAATTGGGAAGCACTTGTCCGAATATATCAAACCTTGAAAAGGCACATACTCAGGTCCCCAGCAATATACCTGGCAAGTTTCAATTAGATCGGACCAGTGGTTGCGCAGAAACAGCGGACACACACACACACACACACACACACACACACACACACACACACACAACACACACACACACTGCTAGAATTATACATAGATGTATGTTTGGTAGGTCAATGGTACATCTGTGGTTCAGGGAAAAAAGGGTTCAGGTACTGAATTGTTTATCATGGCTATCATTTATGGTACAATGGTAAATTATTAGGTATGTGAATGATACTTCTTTTTGCAAGGGTCTCATTGCATCGTCATCACGTGTATGCGACCTGGCTACTGGTTACACCATTTTCTGGGGCAGTGATACCAATGATGCAGTTCCCCCGAACCAAACACACACTCTCACACACACACACACACACACACACACACACACACACACACACACCAGGAATTCAGAATTAGTCTAGAGCACCGGCACACATTGGCCTACCCGTTTTGAAGGACACCATGGGATGGATCCTCAACATCAACCAATAAATGCAAGCAGACGGCACAGGCGGCTTAAGGCTATGTCCGGCCTGCAAAGCACCAGGCCGAGAGTTTAGAGTCAGGCCATGAATCAAACCAAGACGAAATGGCTCAAAGATAAGTGTGGACCTCCGAGCTCTCTTCTGAGCCCAAACGTCACTGGATTCGTGCAGGAAAGTGTGTGGACTGTTTCATCTCTTTGTGCAAAAATCCACAATAATTAAGAACCCCAGTGCATTGTTAGAGTTTTGATTCTGCAAGAAACCCGAGGACACAGGTGTGAATCACCCCAGGATTGGATAATCACTGTGATACCTGCGGTATCCTGCTGGTCTTGTTTTCATCATCGTGTCCTTGGTTATCCAAAATGTCTTGGGTACCTTTGCACACACCTGAGTTCTCTGTGGAACCAGCACCAAGCTCTCAGAGTCGACATATCTATGGTGACTTTACAACTGCAGCTCATGATTCCAATGTTCAAAAGCTTATTCAAATGGTCCAAGGGGCGTTCAAAATGTTCTAGGAACGAAATACAGTGTAATGCAAGACATGCCGATGTTTGTTTGTTTTTTTCAATTTACAAGTACATATAATTATTAAGATTTTTTTTCTTGCAATAGAGATATACTGATGTAATGGAAAAGTATTTTTTAGACCTTGGTGTATTTGATTGTTGCTTCGTATGCAGCCTCTGGCTGCTGTTTACAACATTTTCTGGAAGTACGGCTGTGCTTCTGATGCAGTCAGTGCTCTTGTTTCCAATAAGCTGGTCCTCATTTTGCTGACCTCAGAAGGATTACAGGCTGTCAAACCACCTGGTGTTATTTCAACGAACCGATAGGGGCTCAAACTCAAGACCCTAAGCCAGCCACATTAACCGTTAATCCATCACTAGACTCAGCATATTTGGTACGATTGTATCTTGTCCCAGTAACATTCTGAATATCCCACCGATGAGCAGAAATACTGTTCTAGCAGTATGTCCAAAATGGGACAGGACACCTGATGCAACACATTCTTACAAGTCCCATTTCAACCTGGATTTCAAAGATGGCAAAAGAATGGTCTTTAAAACTTTCCAGCAGCACCAGACCAGTATTTTGGAAGGTCACTGATGGTACAGGCTTGAAAACTGTTGCTTTAAGGAAGGTGTTGTCGCAGCATTATTCGGACATGATCGGGTCCATTTCAAGCCATGGACAACATTTCATTTTCGACAATCACAATGCATGTTCACAATGAACCGCATGACTGATGACTTTCTAAATGTCGATACCAACTGGATTCAAAATTCTTCCTCGCATGAGATGTCTCCAGACATGTGAACAGCAGGATGTCCAGGGTAGAGAAATTTCATCAACCCCGAGACCCTTTAATTAATTTGGATGAGTTAATAGATGCTCTGCATGATGAATGGCATCCCTCAACAAAAAGTCAGAATTACACCACGAGACTACCACGTATTGATACTAACAGCATACTAAGTGTATGGATACTAAGTAGCTGCCTACTCTGATTAGTCAACCATTCATTGCAGGTGGATGATGTCATCATGGATAAACCATAATTATTGGAGCATTCGTCGACAGGAGGCCTGATAGAAGCAGAACTCATTGCAAGTAGGCCACAGTTCCCTTTCCCATGCATATTGCATCTCCCAATGCGATACTTTGAGGATTACTCTTTACATTATTTGGGGAAAAGACGTCACAAGCGTTTTTGAAATGCGCACCAGAATGGCGAGTGTGACGCACAAGTGGAATTTGGAAGTGTATTCGCCCACTAGGTACTCAGAAAGTGAAACCACAGTGCTCATGAAACAAGCACAAAACAAACCAAAAAAGAAACTTTATTTTGAACACCCCCATCGTTTCCAACAACCGTGGATGCACACGACTTTGCAAATGAAACACAATCCCCACAAAGGAAGGATGCAAATGAGAGGGGCTTTGAAATGAGATCGAGAGATGAGAGGCCGATGTGCGTTCGCACATCCGATCGAACACGAAGGTAAACCAAGATGGCGACCAAAACCCTCTGACAGAGTCTAGCCGAGCATGCTTTTTTACGGTGACCACGTTGCACGTTGTGAATGATAAAAAATACAAAATCGAAGGAACGAAAACAATCATATTTTACTTTGAAGCACTTTGAACTGATAGAGACTCCCGGTAGTGCCATAAACTCTTCTTCACCCGGCATTTAATGCCCAAATTAATACTTCTTGTAAGAAGCACCTTGAAAAAAATAAGATGCTTTTGTTTTTCAAATTTCTCTTTTTTTTTTCTTTTTTAAATACTGACACAGCTCACCGACACATCACACGACACGGAGCGACACGTAGTTTAGAACATTGAAAAATAAGACATTCATTGAAATCAGGCAGTCTTGGCACAAGGCGCGCAAACACGGACGATGCAGACCAACCAGCCTGTTGAAGCCTGGTTGAGAATTCAAGTGTTATTTCAGAGTTCTGACTCGGGTAGATGGCTGCGGTGCATTCTGCGGACCGGCGTTACATCCGCGTGTCCACGAAGCACAATGCTCCATACGATAGGGAAAGAAAAGGCATGCAGTAATGGCAGTACTTTTGGGTTATTGTAAAGCTGATTGCAACTTTGTATGAAAGAGGGTAGGGGAGGGGGACCACAGGCTGAAAAAATTGGTATTTTTGTTTGAGAGTCATCAAAAAAATGCAGGTTTTTATATATTTTTTTTTAGCATTTTGCGATGGACGAGGACTGTCAAAAGGAGTCCGGAAGCTGTGTGGGCTGAGGGGATGAGGGAAGTGGTGGTTTGGCACTGGACCCAGAGGGATAATGAGGGACAATGAGGAAGAAACTAATAATAAGAGAGAAGTAGAAGATGTAAGGCAAAAAGGGGGAAATTAAAATGGAAGGAAGAATGACGGGGGTGTTGAACATAAAAAGGATAAATGTGAATGTGGAAAACAAAACCGAGGACGAGAATGAAAAGTTATAGAGTGGGGAACAAGGTTTCCTTCAACAATACACGGCTGCACGGACATTGTTTGGCACCGGTAGGCAAAAGGCGTTTGTAGACACAAAAAACACATTCACCCCTCACCTCCCACACCCTCCCCCCAGGCAATCTCCCATTTCATACACAAAGAACAAAATTAAAATAAACGAAAACGAAATCCAACAAGGTGCAGATGCGTTCGCTTGCAGTGTCGCTGTATCTATTTACATTCAGGCTCACCATCCAGACCGCTATGGCCTGGAAAAGGGCTGGGGTCAATGGGATTGAGGAATCCAGGGGCTAGAGAATTGGTTGGGTATGGCGTCAAGGGATGTTGGGATCTAGGAAGAAGGGAGACGGTGACTGAGAGTCACTCATCTTTGCGTTCTGCCTGTGCTGCTGGCTGAATACTGATGCTGTAAACTGGGAATGTGAGGCCTGGGAAAATGCCCTCTGCCGTTGTTATGACTCCAGTTGCTGCGGCAGCTGCAGCCGCAGCCGAGGGTAGAGCTTCCGAACCGAGTGTGAGACCCGTGGCCGAGACTGCCGCAGCCGCCCCACCACGTGCTCCGCCGCCTCCTCCTGGTGCAGCCATCCTCTGCATGTGCTGGTACAAGGCTTCAGCTGAGGCTTTCGGGTCGAGACGTAGAGCTGCACTGTTGAGCTCGAGCAGGTTGAACGGTGGTGCTGCGAATGCCATGTCTGCACCTGGTGCGTAACGGATTGCACCGGCTGTGTAAACACGAGGCTGGGCCGCTAGGGGCAATACAAGGCTTGCTTGCTGCTGCAGCCTTTGGAGCATCTCTAACTCCCCTGCTGTGTATAGTAGTGATGTGACACTGGTTAGTGCACCTGCCATGTTATTTCGCAGTGGTGAAGAGGCAGTGGGCGGTGGTGAGAGGTGCCCTGTGGAGGCACAGCCACTTTCTCCTGGAGATGGGCTAGGTGAGGCCTCAGGCTCAAGAGCTCTAATGTCCTTGTCAGCCTTGTCTGGCTCTGGAGATGCGAGCACACTTTCTGGGATATCAGTATGCAGACTGGGTGCAATGGGGAGCGGAGGTGGCTCTAGAGCTTCGGCAAGATTAAACCCACCCTCAGATCGGAGGATCTCACGGTTGAGTGGGTAGTCCCAGGAACCACCTCCAGAATCCTCGGCATCAGTCACTGATGCTGCCCTGCTTGATACCTCGAGGCGAAACTTGGGCAACCGCTCAATGCCGTGTGTAGATGAGATGAGCGCTGGAGCTGCAGAAGTGGGGCCTTCTATCTTGGATGCCCTTCCAATGTCCACCTCCCAGCGGCGACAACTTGGCAGGATTCCATCATGTCGAGCACGCTTGCTCGGTCTGCGCGGTCTTGATGTTCTCTTCGGTCTAACAATGGTGTGGCTTTCATCAGCACTACCTGATGATAACCAATCACCATCCAATGATTTTTCTGTCTGCTTGGATGGTGTTGTGGCTGGTCGATCAACTCTGACCCCCCTTGATAGCACTGTCTGCCTGGGCTGAGGTCGTACTTTAGGACCTTCGTAGAGGTCATCACTGTCCGACTGTGCATCACTCACTTCCTCTTCATCATCCTCTTCTTGCTCATCCTCCTCCTCATCATCTGACGATGAGGAAGGGCTGCGAAGTGTGTTTTGCCTTGTACCAGGCTCTGAGACCACAGCTCCGCTGTTAACTACATTCAACTCCCTCTGAGCTTGCACCATATTCTTCCCAGGCCTTCGCACTGGCTCCATGATGACACTTCCTTCGACCATAGACAGGCGACCATCTGCACAGCGGAAAGGGCTACGTACTGTGGCTGGAAGGGGGGGGGGAGGAGAGGGGTGGAGAAAGAGAGAAGAGGGAAAGAAGGAGAGAGGAACAGGGAGGGAGAGAGAGAGTGGGAAGGGGAGAGAGGGACTGTGAAAAAAACATTCTCATTTCATGAAGGACTCATAAGTCGACTGTGAAAAATGTTAAAGTGATTAAATTTGAGATCCATGACAGAGTTAAGAGAACCACATACATATTTGAGAGCACAAGATGAAGTGGAAGGGATTGGGGGGGGGGTGGAGAGGTGTGTAAATTGACGAATGTCAAGAGGGAAAATGTGGAAAATAGGGGAAGGATATGGGAAAATGGGTGAAGGGCAAGGTGATAAGATATTTGAGGCATTCGGAGGAGTGGAGAGGGGAGCGGAGGAAGGGGGGGGGGCAGGGGAGGTGTTCACTAAATTAATCATTAAAATTGTTTGATTAAACTTGGTCATCATTACAGATCAACCATAAAATTATGCATCATCAAATTTATCAAGCAAAGAAACTCCCCATAACTTCTCGATGTTTGCTCTTCAAGTTTATGGTGCTTTAAACCTGGACCCATCAAGGGTAAAAGGCAAACTGTTTGAAATAAGCATATAAATGGTTCTTTCACATTAAGAAAAGAAAAAAACTCCAAGAACATTTATCACACACAATTAAGGGAATGCAATTCATATCAGAAATATTGTTCATTAACCACGTGGAGAGAATTTCAGGCAACCTCAGTTGAATTTCAGTTTGTTTAGCTGTTCTGCATTAATTCATTGGAAGAGGGAGGGATACAGGGGGAGGAGGAGGAGGGTGATTCAGCCCAATGTGCAGACTATGTGCAAAACTGTCTGGCAAGGGACAAACGTCTCTTTTGGTTTAAGGTCAAATCTTGCGGCTGTGTGAGCAGCGGTGTGCTTGGCACTTGATGGCTGTGGCATGAGAGAGCATTGCCCTTTGGAAAGGGAATTAAACGTGATGGCTTGTCACAGTCCAAAAGAGAGCTGGAATTCTATATGTGTGTCTGCTGAATTTCTTGACAAAATTACCTGCTTATTTTTGGTCGAGTATGTCAAAAGGTTCCGGGTTCATTACAGACTGCATGCATTAAAACAAGAGTACAAAATTAACTCGTGTCACCAGCATTATAAATTATGTGGAATTAAATGTGACTAAACAGTATAACAAGAGAGGGGTGAGTGAATAGGTAAGGAGATAAAAGTTGGAAAAGAGGTGAGCAGGGAATAGCTCAAGCAATCACGTGACACACCTTAAGGATGCAGGTTAAAGCATGACCATCCATCCACCCATTTG
>CM068964.1:23657010-23674554 GCA_035128595.1 Eptatretus atami | reverse complement strand
CACATGGTTTGGTTATAGTGGGTGGTGTTTGGTGATCGTACATGGTTTGGTTATGCCTGAATGGTTTGGTTCATCCTGGGTGGTTTGTTATGCCTACATAGGTTTGGTTTATAGTGGCGTGGTTTGTTATTAGTGGGTGTTGGTTAATTATTGGGTGGGTTTGATTGTGCCTGGTGGTTTGGTTATACTGAGCTAGTTTGCGTATTGCCTGGAGTGGTTTGGTTATGCCTGGGTGTTTGGTTATTACTAAGCTAGTTTGGTTATGGCCTGCAGTGGATTGGTTATGCCTGAGTGGTTTTGGTTCAACGAGCAAGTTATTGGTTATTCCTGACTAGTTTGGTCATGCCTGAAGTGGTTTGGTTAATCCGAAGCAAGTTTGCGTTATGCTCTGGGAGTTGGTTTGGTTATGCTTGGGTGGTTGATTATTGCTGGTGGTTTGTTATGCCTGGTTTGGTTTGATTATGCCTGGGTGGTTTGGTTATGCCGGCGTGTTGGTTATGCCTGGGGTGGTTTGGTTATACTGAGCTACTTTGGTTATGCCTGAGTAGGTTTGGTTTATGCCTGGCGTGTTTGGTTATAGTAAGCTAGTTTGGTTATGCCTTACATGGATTGGTTATAGTGGGTGGTTTAGGTGATACATTGGTTTGGCTTATGCCTGAAATGTTTGGTTATGCCTGAGTGGTTTGATGTTATGCCTGAGTGGTTGGTTATCTGAGCTAGTTTGGTTATTGCCTAGGTGGTTTGGTTGTTGCCTGGGTGTGGTTATGCCGGGTGGGTTTGGTTATCCTGCGGTGGTTTGGTTATGGCCTACATTGGTTTTGGTTATAGTGGGTGGTTGGATGATGCGTACATCGTTTGGTTATGCCTTGAATGGTTTGGTTATCCTGGAGGTGTTGGTTTATTGCCTACATGGTTTGCGTTATAGTGGGATGGTTGGTTATAGTGGCTGGTTTTGGTTATAGTGGGTGGTTTGATTATGCCGGTGGTTTGATTATGCCTGGGTGGTTTGGGTTATGCCTGGTTGGTTGATTTTATGCCTGCGAGTGGTTTGGTTTATGCCTGGGTGGTTTGGTTATGCCATGCGGTGGTTTTTGGTTATGCCTCGGTAGGATTTGGTTATGCATGGTTATGCCTGGGTGGTTTGGTATATGCCTAGGAGATTGGATTTGGTTATGCCTGAGGTGATTTGGTTAATGAGCCTCGGTGCGTCTTTTGGGTTATGGCCTGGGTGGTGGTATGCCTGGGTGGGTTACTTATGCCTGAGTGGTTTGGTATATGTCCGACATGTTGTTTGAGTCTTAATACCGAGCATGGTTTGGTTTCTCTGGGGTTGGTTTGGTTATGCCCTAATTGAGTTTGGTGTAGGGGTGTTTGTGGATACTTCTACATGGGTTTGGTATGCCTGAATGGTTTTTGGTTATGCCTGAGTTGTTTGATTACGCCTGTAGTGGTTTGGTTACAACTGAGGCTAGTTTGGTTATGCCTGAGTGGGGGTTTTGGTTATGCCTGCGGGTTTTTTGGTTATACTAAGCTATTTTGGTTATTGCCTGAAGTGATTGGTTATGCCTGTAGTGGTTTGGTTATACGGAGCAAGTTTGCGTTATCCTGAGCTAGTTTGGTTATGCCTGAGTGGTTTGGGTTATCCGAAGAAAGTTTGGTTTTATGCCTTGAGTGGTTTGGTGTATCGCTTGGGTGTTGTTTGATTATGCCTGGGTGTTGGTTTATCCTGGTTGGTTTGACTTATTGCCTGGGTTGGTTTTGGTATAGTACTGACCCTAGTTTGGTTATGCCTGAGTGTGTTGGTTATGCCTGGTGGTTTGGTTTATAGTAGGCTAGTTTGTTATCGCCTACATCGGATTGGTTATAGTGGGAGTGGTTCGGTGTACATTGGTTGGTTATGCCTGAATGGTTTGGTTATGCCTGAGTGGTTTGATTATGCCTGAGTGGTTTGGTTATACTGAGCAGTTTGGTTATGCCTGGGTGGTTTGTTGTTGCCTGGGTTGTGCTGGTGGTGTCGTTTTGCCTGGGTGGTTTGGTTATCCTGGGTGGTTTTGGTTATGCCTACATGGTTTGGTCTTATAGTCGTGGTTTGGTGATGCCGAGTACATCGTTTGGTTATATGCCTGAATGGTTTGGTTATCCTGGGTGGTTTGGTTATGCTACATCGGTTTTGGCTTATGAGTGGCGTAGGTTTGTAATAGTGTTAGCGTGGTGTTTGGTTTGTGCTTGGTGTCGGTTTGATTATGGCCTGGTGGTTTGGTTAATGCCTGGTTGGTTTGATTCTATGCGCTATGTGTGTTTGGTTATGCCTGGGTGGTTATGGTTATGCCTGCGGTGGTTTGGTTATGCCTCGGTGGTTATGTTATGTGCCTGGCTGGTGTTGGTTTGCCATGACCTGGGTGTTGTTATGTCCTATGCCGTGGGTGGATTTTTTATCCTCAGGTTGTTTGGTTATGCCTGGGTGGTTTGTTATGCCTCGGGTGGTTTACTTATGCCTGAGTGGTTTGCGTTAATGCCGACATGGTTTGGTATATCCGACATGAGTTTGGTTTTCCTGGGTGGTTTGGTTATGCTTACATGGTTTGGTTGTAGTGGGTGGTTTGGTTGATACTTTACATGGTTTGAGCTTATAACTGAGCTAGTTTTGTTATGCCTGGGCGGTTTTGGTTATAGTAACTAGTTTGGTTATGCCTACATGGATTGGTTATAGTGGGTGGTTTGGTGATACTTACATGGTTGGTTATGCCTGCAGTGGTTTGATTATGCCTGAGTGCGTTTGGTTATACTGAACTAGTTTTGGTATGCCTGGGTGGTTGGTTTTGCCTGGGTAGGTGTGGTTATGCCAGGTGGTTTGGTTCTGCCTGCGGATGGTTTGTTATGCCTGGGTGGTTTTGGTTATGCCTTTGGTGGTTTTGCATTATGGCCTGAGTGGTTTGGTTATATGAGCTGTGTTTTGGTTATGCCTGAGTGGTTTTATTATGCCTGAGTGGTTTGGTTATCTAAGCTAGTTTGTTTATGCCATGAGTGGTTTGGTTATGCCTAGGTGGTTTGGTTAATAGTAAGGCTAGTTTGGTATGCCTACATGGATTGTGTATAGTGTGGTTTGGATTATACTAAGCTATTTTGGTTATGCCTGAGTGGATGGTTATGCCTGAGTGGTTTGGTTATGCTTGGGTGGCTTGTGGTTATGCCTGGTGGTTTGGTTATGCCTGGGTGGTTTGATTATGCTTGGGTGTTTGGTTATGGCTTTGGGTGGTTGATTATGCTTGGGTGTTTGGTTATGCTTGGGTGGTTTTTTTTTTTTTGATTATTGCCTGGTGTTTGGTTATGCCTGAGTGGTTTTGGTTATACTAAGCTAGTTGGTTTATGCCTGCAACCTCGGTTTGATTAGTGCTTGGGTGGTTTGTTTTATGCCTGGGGTTTAGTTACTGCCTGGGTGGTTGGTTATGCCTGGGTGGGTTGTTATCCTGAGTGGTATCTGGTGTTTATTACTAACTGCTGCTAGTTTGGTTATGCCTGAGTGTCTTCTCGATTATTGCTTGGGTGTTTGATTATGCCTTGGTGGGTTTATAGAGTTTATGCCAGGGTGATGTTGGTTTTGCCTGGGTTCGTATTATTATGCATAGATGGTTGGTTTATGCCTGGGTGGTTTGTGTTATGCTGGATTAGTTTCGGTTATCCCTGGGTGGTTTGCTTAAGCCTCGGATAGGTTTGGGTTTATGCTTGGTGTATTATGGTTATAAGTGGGTGTCCGGTTTGGGGATACCAGACATGGTTTGGTTATTTGCCTTGAAGCGGTTAGTTGTACTACCTGAGTAGTTTGTATTATCCGCTGCCAGCTTGTTGTTCATAGGTTATCAGTCGGTTGGGTTGGGATAGCCTAACATGGTTTTGGTATCTGGTGGTTCTGGTTATGCCTCACATATGGTTTGGTTATCCTGGGTTGGTTTGGTTTACCTGCTACATGGGTTTGGTTATAGTGGGGTGGTTTGGATGAACGTCATGGTGTTATGCCTGAAGGTTTGGTTATCTGCTGGGTGCGTTTGTTATGCCTACATGGTTTTGGTTATATGAAGCGTTTGGTTATGCCTGAGTGGTTTTGGTTATAGGCCTGAGTGGTTTTGGGTATAGGCTTGGGATGTTTGATATTCGTTTATGCCCTGTAGGTTGTAAGCCTGCTGGTTATTGAGTTACGCTGGGATGGATATTTGTGATCCTGGTGGTTTCGTTATGCTGATGTATTGCTTTGGGATCGGTTTGGTTATGCCTGGGGGTTTGGTTATGTCCTTGGTGGTTTGATTATGCTTGGTTTGTTTGCTTGGTTTGGTTATGCCTGGTGGTTGTTTGCGTCTGATGTGGGTTGTCTATGATTGGGTGCGTTATCTGGGTGGTTTGATTATGGCCTGGTGTTCTTGGGTTATGCTCTCGGGTGGAGATACCTGGGTGGTTGATATGACGGCTTGGGGGCGTTTGATTATAGCTGCGTGTGTATGCTGGTTGGTTGTATTCAGGGATGGTTATACCTGAGTAGTTTGGTTATGCTGAGTGGTTTTGGTTATTTGCCATTGAGTTGGTCTTGGTTATACACTATAGCTTAGTTTGGTGTATTGCCTGAGTGGTTTTTGATTTATGCTTGGGTGGTATTGATCTAATGCCTGCGCGGGTGTTTGGTTATGCCTGAGGTCGGCTTTGGCTATTGCCTCGGGTCGTTTTGGTTATGCCTGGTGGTTTGGTTATGCCTGAGTGGTTTTGGTTATAGTGGGTGGTTTGTGAATACGCTACATGGTTTGGTATGGCCTGAATGTTTGGATTATTCCGGCTGGTTTTGCCGTTGGTATGCGCCTGAGTGGTTTGGTTATAACTGAGCTTAGTTTGGTTATGCCTTGAGTGGATATTGGTTAAAATGCCCTGGATGGTTTGGTTATAGTGGGTGGTTTGGTGGATACTTACATGATTTGTTATAAGCCTGAATGGTTGGTTATGCCTGAGTGGTTTGGTTATACTGAAGCTAAGTTTAGTTTATGCCCTTGAGTGCTTTTATGCGTTGCAGGGTGTTTTGGTTATATTTCTAAGGTAGTTTGGTTATGCCCACTGGGTAGTTTGTTTTATTAGATGGCGGTGGTTTGCGTCGAGTATACACGTCTAGCGATGGTTTTGGTTATTGCCTGAATGGTTTGGTTATCCTGGGTGTGGTTGGTTTATGCCTGAAGTGGTTTGGTTATACTAGAGGCTAGATTTGGTTATGCCTGAGTGGTTTGGTTATGCCTGGGTGGTTTTGTTTTATAGTGGGTGGTTTGGTGATACTCTACATGGTTTGGTTATGCCTGAATGGTTGATTAATGCCTGACTGGTTTGGTTATTACTGAAATAGTTCGGTTATGCCTGAGTTGGCTTTGGTGTATGCCTGGGTGTTTTGGTTATAACTAAGTAGTTTGGTTATGCCTGGGTGGTTGATTATGGCTGGGTGGTTTGGTTATGGCCTGGTGGTTTGGTTATGCCTGGATGATTTGGATTATGCCTGGGTGGTTTGGTTACAGTGGGTGGTTTGATTATGCCTGGGTGGTTTGGTAGCAGTGGGTGGTTTGATTATGCCTGGGTGGTTGTATAGTGGTGTTAGTATGATTATGGCCTGGGTGGTTTGGTTCATCGTTGGTAGTATGCATTATGCCTGGGTGGTTTGATTATGCCTGGCGTGGTTTTGGTTTGATACTTACATGGTTTGGTTATGCCTGATTGGTTTGGTTATGCCTGAGTGGTTGGTGATACACTACATGGGTTTGGTTATCCTGGTGCGTTTGATTATGCCTGAATGGTTTGGTTATCCTGGGTGGTTGGTTATGCCTACATGGTTTGGTTATAGTGGGTGGGTTGCGACTACTGTACATGTTTGGTTATGCCTGAATGGTTTGGTATATCCTGGGTGGTGGTTATGCCATACATGGGTTTGGTCTATAGTGGGTGTTTGGTTAGAGTGGGTGGTTATGGTTATATTGGGTGGTTTGATCTGTGCCTGAAGTGGTTTGGTTATACTGAGCTAGTTTGGTTATGCCTGAGTGGTTTGGTTATGCCTGGGTTGTTTGGTTATACTAAGCTAGTTTGGTTATGCCTGAGTGGAAATTGGTTATGCCTGAGTGGTTTGGTTATACGGAGCAAGTTTGGTTATCCTGAGCTAGTTTGGTTATGCCTGAGTGGTTGGTTATCCGAAGCAAGTTTGTTATGCCTGAGTGGTTGGTTATGCCTGGTGGTTTGATTATGCCTGGGTGGGTTTTTATGCCTTGCGTTTGTGTTTGATTATGCCTTGGTGGTTTGGTTATGCCTGGGTGGTTTTGGTTAAGCCTGGGTGTTTGGTTATTACTGAGCTAGTTTGAGTTATGCCTGAGTGGTTTGGTTATGCCTGAAGTGGTTTGGTTATACTGAGCTAGTTTGGTTATGGCCTAGGGTGTTTGGTTTTGCCTGGGTGGTGTGGTTATGCCTGGTGTGGTTTGGTTATCCTGGGTGGTTTGGTTATGCCTACAATGTCTTGGTTATAGTGGGCTGGTTTGGTGATGCGTACATCGTTTGGTTATGCCTGAAATGGTTTGGTTATCCTGGGTGGTTTAGTTATGCCTACATGGTTTGTTATAGTGGGTGGTTTGGTTATAGTGTGGGGTTTGGTTATAGTGGTGTTGGTTTGATTATGCCTGGTGGTTTGATTATGTCTGGGTGGTTTGGTATGCCTGTGTTTGATTATGCCTGGGTGGTTTGGTTATGCCTGGGTGGTTGTATGACCTGGGTGGTTTGGTTATGCCTGGTGGTTTGGTTATGCCTGGGTGGTTTGGTTATCCTGGGTGGTTTGTTATGCCTGGTGGTTTGGGTTATGCCTGGGTGGTTTGGTTATGCCTGTGGGTTTGTTATGCCTGGGTGGTTTGGTTATGCCTGGGTGATTTTGTTATGCCTCGGTGGTTTGGTTATGCCTGGGTGGTTTGGTTATGCCTGGGTGGTTTACTTATGCCTGAGTTGGTTTGGTTATGCCGACATGGTTTGGTTTACCGACATGGTTTGTTTTCCTGGGTGGTTTGGTTATGCCTACATGGTTTGGTTGTAGTGGGTGGTTGGTGATACTTACATTGGTTTGTTATGCCTGAATGGTGGTTATCCTGGGTGGTTTGGTTATGCCTACATGGTTTTGGTTATAGTGGTGGTTTGGTTATAGTGGGTGGTTTGGTTATTTGCGGTGGTTTGATGTGCCTGAGCGGTGGTGGTTTGTGTTATACTGAGCTTAGTTTGGTTGTTATGGCCTGAGTGGTTTGGTTATGCCTGGGTGTTTGGTTATACTAAGCTAGTTTTGGTTATGCCTGAGTGGATTGGTTATGCCTGAGTGGTTTGGTTATACGGAGCAAGTTTGGTTATCCTGAGCTAGTTTGGTTTATGCCTGAGTGGTTTGGTTATCCGAAGCAAGTTTGTTATGCCTGAGTGCTGTTGGTTATGCTTGGTGGTTTTGATTATGCCTGGGTGGTTTGGTTATGCCTCTGGTTGGTTATTATGCCTGGGTGGTTTGTATGCTGGGTGGTTTGGTTATGCCTGGTGGTTTGCTTATACTGAGCTAGTTTGGTTATGCCTGAGTGGTATTGGTTATGCCTGAGTGGATTTCGGTATTTACTGAGCTAGTTTGGTTATGCCTAGGTGTTTTGGTTTTGCCTGGGTGGTGTGGCTTATGCTGGGTGGTTTGTGGTTATCCCTGGGTGGTTTTGGTTATGCCTACAAATGGTTTGGTTATAGTGGGTGGTTTGGTGATGCGACATCGTTTGGTTATGCCTGAATTGGTTTGGTTATCCTGGGTGGGTTTGGTTATGCCTACATAGGTTTGGTTATAGTGGGTGGTTTGGTTATAGTGGGGTGGTTTGGTCTCATAGTGGGTGGTTTGATTATGCCTGGGTGGTTTGATTATGCCTGGGGTGGTTTGGTTATGCCTGGTTGGTTTGATTATCGCCTGGGTGGTTTGGTTATGCCTGGTGCGTTTGGTTATGGCCTGGGTGGGTTTGGTTATGCCTCGGGTGGTTTGGTTATGCCTGGGGTTGCGTTTGCGTTATCTGCCTGGTGTGTTTGGTTATGCCTGCGTGGTTTGGTTATGCCTGGGTGATTGGTTATGCTCGGGTGATTGGTTCATCTGGGTGTTTGAGTTATGCCTGGGTGGTTACTTATGACTGAGTGTTTGGTTTATGCCGACATGTTTGGTTTACCGACATGTTTGGTTTTCCTGTAGTTTGGTTATGCCTACATGTTTGGTTTGTAGTGGGTGGTTTGGTGATACTTACATGGTTTGGTTATGACTGAATGGTTTGTTTATGCCTAGTGGTTTGATTACGCACCTGAGTGGTTTGGTTATACTGAGCTAGTTTAGTTATGCCTGAGTGGTTTGGTTATGCCTGGGTGTTTTGGTTATACTAAGCTAGTTTGGTTATGCCTGAGTGGATTGGTTATGCCTGAGTGGTTTGGTTAACGGAGCAAGTTTGGTTATCCTGAGCTTAGTTTGGTTATGCATGAGTGGTTGGTTATGCTTGGGTGGTTTGGCTTATGCTTGGGTGGTTTATTATGCTGGAGTTGTTTGTTATGCCTGGTTGTTGATTATGCCTGGGTTGGTTTGGTTTATGCCTGGGTGGTTTAGTTATGTGCCTGGGTGGGTTTGGTTATACTGAGCTAGTTTGTTATGCCTGGGTGGTTTGGTATAGTAAGCTAGATTGGTTATGCCTACATGGATTGGTTATAGTGGGTGGTTTGGTGATACATGGTTTGTTATGCCTGAATGGTTTTGGTTATGCCTGAGTGGTTTGATTATGCCTGAGTGGTTTTGGTTATACTGAGCTAGTTTGGTTATGCCTGGGTGGTTTGCGTTTGGGTGGTGTGCGGTTATGCCTGGGTGGTTTGGTTATCCTGGGTGGTTTGGTTATGCCTACATGGTTGTTTATAGTCGGTGGTGTTGGTGATGCGTACATCGTTTGGTTATGCCTGAATGGTTTTGGTTATCCTGGGTGGTTTGGTTATGCCTACATGGTTTGGTTATAGTGGGTGGTTTGGTTATAGGGGTGTTTGGTTATAGTGGGTGGTTTGGTTATGCTTGCGTGGGTTTGATTATGCCTGGGTGTTGGTTATGCCTGGTGGTTTTGATTATGCCTGTGTGGTTTGTTTTATGCCTGGGTGGTTTGGTATATGCCTGGTGTGGTTTGGTTATCGCCTCGGGTGGTATCTGGTTGATGCCTGTGCAGTGGTTTGGTTATTGCCTGGGTCGGTATACTTCATGCCTGAGTGGTTGGTTATGCCGACATGGTTTGGTTTATACCGCACATGGTTTGGTTTTCCTGGGTGGTTTGGTTATGCCTACATGGTTTGGTTGTAGTGGGTGGTTTGGTGATACTTACATGGTTGGTTATACTGAGCTAGTTGGTTATGCCTGGGTGGTTTGGTTATAGTAAGCTAGTTTGGTTATGCCTACATGGATTGGTTATAGTGGGTGGTTGATGATAGTTACATGGTTTGGTATGCCTGAGTTGGTCTTTTGATTATGCCTGGAGTGGTTTGGTTATACTGAGCTAGTTTGGTTATGCCTGGGTGGTTTGTTTTGCCTGGGTGGTTGTGGGTTCTGCTCGGTGCTGTTTGGTTATGCCAGGGTGGTTTGGTTAGCCTTGGTGGTTTGATTATTGCCTGAGTTGTGTTGGTATACTGCAGGCTGGTTTGGTTATGCCTGCAGTGGTTTTATTTATTGCCTGAGTGGTTGGTATCAGCTAGTTTGAGTTATGCCTGAGTGGGTTTGATTATTACTGAGCAAGTTTGCGTTATGCCTGAGTTGGTTTGGTATGCCTGAGTGGTTTGGTTATACTAAGCTAGTTTGGTATGCGAGTGTTGATTATGCCTGAGTGTTTGGTTATGCCTGAGTGGTTTGGTTATACGAAGCCAAGTTTGTGTTATGCCTGAGTGGTTTGGTATGCTTGGGTGGTATGCATTATTCCTGCGGTGGTTTGATTATGCTTGGTGGTTTGATTATGCCTGGGTGGTTTGTGCTTATGCCTGAGTTATGGTTGCTTATGCCTGATGGTTTGGTTATGCCTGGGTGGTTTGGTTATGCCTGGGTGGTTTGGTTATTGCCTGGGTGGTTTGGTTATGCCTGGGTAGTTTGCTTAAGCCTCAGGTGGTTTTTGTTTGCCTGAGTGGTTTGGTTATCGTGGGTGGTTTGGTGATACCTACCATGGTTTGGTTATGCCTGAATCGGTTTGGTTATGCCTGAAGTAGTTTGATTATGACTGAGGTTGTTTGGTTAAGCCTCGGTGGTTTGGTGATACCTTCATGTTTGGTTATCCTGGGGTGTTTGGTTGCTTGGGTGGTTTGGTTATGCCTGAGTGGTTTGGTTATGCCTGGGTGGTTTGATTATGCCTGGGTGTTTGATTATGCCGGTGGTTGGTTATGGCTGGCTTTTGTTATGCCTGGTGGTTTAGTTATGCCTGGTCGTTTCATTATGCCTGGGTGGTTTTGTTATGCCGGCATGGTTTGATTACGCCTGGGTGGTTGCCGTTTGGTTATGCCTGGGTGGTTTGGTTAGCCTTGGTGGTTTGATTATGCCTGGGTGGTTGGTTATGCCTGGGTGGTTTGGTTATGCCCAGGTGGTTTTGATTATGCCCGGGTGCGTTTGTTATGCCTGGGTGGTTTGGTTATGCCCAGGTGGTTTGATTATGCCCGGGTGTTTGATTATGCCTGGGTGGTTTGATTATGTCTGGGTGGTTTGGTTATGCCTGGCTGGTTTGGTTATGCCAGGTGGTTTGATTATGCCCGGCGGGTTTCATTATGCCTGGGGTGGTTTGGTTTAATGCCCGGATGGTTTGATTACGCCTGGGTGGTTTGCCGTTTGGTTATGCCTGGTTGGTTTGTTATGCCTGGCGTGTTTGATTATGCCTGGGTGGTTTGGTTATTGCCTGGGGTGGTTTGGTTATGCCCAGCGTGTTGATTATGCCGCGCGTGCGTTTGATTATGCCCGGAGGTTTGGTTATACCTGAGTTGGTTTGGTTATGCCTGGGTGGTTTGCGTAACCCCTTCCATTGACGATAAACATTGATCCTTCCCTGAATGTGAAACTCCAGGATGACAGTTCACAGCTGGGTCCAGATTCGAACCGAGGACATACAGCTTGAAGCAATTTGCATACCTCTCTACTATCTTGGCAGCCTGGACGCGACATCTACAACATGTAAAAACAAACACTGGTGAAGTAAAATAATATATTTCTAAATTCATTCCAAGCTTGCTGTCTTCCATCTGAAGTGTTCTCAGTGCAAGGAACATTTATATGGTAACCTCTTCAACTGATGCAAGATTTTGTTCATAGATTTTTCTTCATGTTGATGAAGAGTATAAGGAATACGAACCAAAATTTGGGAAGTGAAGTGAGGAAGGTAAATCTTCTCACTCCCAGAAATTGGCCAAATCATGGAATTTTAATTTTCACATGCTTCTTCATTGGGGTATAAAAATGATGATATTTGTGTGATGTGTTCAGTTGATTCATAATCAATTATAATCCTCCACTGGACGCTGATGATTCACAGATTATCCATCCACTCCGGGAATGCCAAAGTCATTCCAGACCGGGAAGGGGGACCGAATGAGGCAACCTTAAACTCAATCCATCGTGCCCATTGAGAAAATGGTCAGAGTAGTGGCCTGACAAAGCTGTCTGAAAGAGACCACAGGATCTCAAAACTCCACTCCTGTTTGATGGTGTTCCCATCTGAGCACTTGCCTCATCATGCTGTTACTTCAGGTTCAAATCTTATACACTGTATTGATTTATATACTGCCTTTGAATGTCCTTGTTATTCATGGGTTGCAGGTGCAACCTTCTCAGTGAGCCTTAAAGAGCAGGTTGCAGGTCACCAAACATGTTCTGAAAATTTATCAATATGATTATATGTGCATTAAATTAGTTCGATGCAAACTATTGTGGTTGCCTAACTATTGGGAAATTAATGAATTTAACTCAGAAGTTGTTATTTCTCGAGGCTGTTGGAAAAAAACAGCCGCGCGCCCATATATGGATGGTGACGTCACGTTCTCCAAAACAAAGCGGCGCTCACTCGCTCATTGAAGAAGTGTCCAGTTCAGCGGGCCGTTCTTTCGCTTATTTTGAGCATGCAACTGTCTATATTATCCTTTTTTATTTTGAATTATTGTAGAACAAATTATTTGGATATTTGTACATCATGCCTCGTACATGTGTCATCATGTTTTGCGAAAATGGCTGGAAAACGGGTAATCGCTCCCACCGATTCCCGAAGGAATCAAACATTCGCCGGCAGTGGATAAGATTTGTACAAACAAAACGGGCGAATTTTCCCCCAAAGAAAACGGGTAAAGAGGACCCTTTGGATAGACTTGTCATTTGTGGTGACCATTTCACAGCCGAGGATTATGAAGGCATAAACACATCTGATCACCACTCTGTGAATATTGATTGTTGGTTGACAAGTTCTCCAGATACTGCTCTGTCACAGAATCAATTGTTGAGTTTAAGTGAGAAAAACCTTGAAATGTATTCTTAAAGAGACATGGAAAACACATAAATAAACTTTCTGAAAAACACAAGCATGAAAAAGTTTCTCAACAAATCAACTTATTGTTGATTAAATTACTTTTTTTTAACAGCATCAGCAAATTGGGCTATTTCATTTCAATTGAAAAAATTGATCAAGTTTACACTTTTTTTTTCTAAATTTGGTAGAATATTTCCCAATGAGGCGAAACATGTTTTGGTATTTATATGCCACAACAGTCTCTTGAAAGTTGGGGTTTGTTCTAACTGTTCACTTTCGCTGGGGTCAAGCTCAGCTGTCAGAAAGACTTCAACGCCAAGGTACGGTGATAATATATTTGGGTCCATTATTGATTCATTCTATTTCTGACTCTTGAGTGACTGGAGGGTTAAAAATTATTATTCAAGTCACAGACGAATCAAACTTTACATTATTTTATGCATCGAACAAGAAAATGAAAATCTACAAACCAATCTGTCTGGTGGAGTCTGTCAGTGTGAACTGCCGGACAGTCAGTCCTGCACTTGTACACGAAATAGGCCGTTTTCTGGCACTTGCAAGTGGCTCAAATTTATATGGCTCAGGGCCAGAAACTCCATAGTATAATTCCCATCATCCTCCGACTCGTCCTCGGCATATCGGAATGAAAACACTCAATTTCATCGCCGCTGAAATCACTCTCTGATTCGCATCTCGCCATTGTTCACACGCTGTTTCCGAATGTTCACCAATTTTCGGAGAACGTGACGTCATAGTATCGTCAGTAAATTCCGGTCTGTTTTTCGATCACTGACAAAAGTTTTGACTTAAAAGTTAATTTTAGCATATTTTGAGTTTCAAATGGAAGAAAATAATTGCCCAACGATTATATTAATGTGCTTACAACCTTCGAATCACGCAAAGTCATCAGCGACCCAAAACCTGCTCTTTAAACATTGGTTGGGGGGATGGTGAGAACAGACACCTGACTTGAACATCTCTTCCAAAGAATAGAAGGTTCAACAAAAATAAAACCCTAGGCCAGACAACTTAGGGACAATGACATCATCAAACAAGAAAGAGCAATCAGAGATTGCAGACCCTCGCCAGGACTTGTTTTGTGTGGTGTATTTTATGTGGCAAATAAATGGAAGGATGCACTAAATGGAAGGTCATTGATTGCAAATAAAAGGCCTAAATGGTCTAGTTGTAAATGTGTAATGGTCAAAGGTCTGAAAAGTTGTAAAGGTCATATGGTTTGAAAGGTTGACAGGACAAAAGGTCTGAAAAGGTCTCTAAATTGAACTGAAGGGTCGAAATGGTTTAAAGTGTCCAAAGGGTCTTAAAAAGGTCGAAGGAGTCTGAAGTGTGTAATTTAAGGTCTAAAGGGTTGGAATTGTCTGAAAGGGTCGAAAGGGTGTTTAAACATCTAAAAAGGGTCGAAAGGTCAAAGGAGTATACAGGGTATAAAACTGTCTGAAAGGTGTTAAGGTCTAAAGGGTAGAAACGAGCCTAAGGGTCTTTGGGTTTTGAAAGGGTCTAAGTGTATCTAAAGGGTCTTGGAGGTCCAAGCATTATCAAGGGTGTGATGGGGTCTATAGGGTATTAGGGTTATAAAGGGTCTGAGGAATCCAGAGGGTCTTAGGGGTCCAAAGGGTCTTAAAGGGTCTTCAGGATCTAAAGTGTTTTAAGGGATCTAAAGGGTTTTTAGGGGTTATAGGGTCTTATGGGTCTTAACGGATGTTAGGGTTCTAAAGGGGCTGAGGAGTATTAAAGGTGTCAGGGGTCTTAATGAGTCTTAGGGGTCTAAAGGATCTTTGGGGTCTCAGAGGGTGTTCGGGGTCTAATGGGTCTTTGGATCTCAAAGTGTTTCAGGGGGTCTTCAGGATTTTCAAGGATGTTAGGGTTCTGAAGGGTCTTTGGGTCTTAAAGGGTGTTAGGAGTCTTAAATGTCTAAAAGGTCTTAGAGAGTATTAGGGATCTAAAGGGTCTTAGGTGTCTTTGGGGGTTTTAAAGGGTTTTCAGGTTATAAATGGTTTTAGGGGTCTTAAAGGGTGTTAGAGGTCTAAAGGGTCTTAGGTGTCTAAAGAATCTTAAGTGCTTTCAGGATCTAAAGGCTCTCAATTGTTTTAGGGGTCTTAAAGTGTCTTATGGTCTTTGTGGTCTTTATGGGTCCGAGAATTATAAAGGGTCTTCAGGTTCTAATGTAATTAAAACACATTCACGTTCTGTGCAGACAGACAGACAAACAGACAGACAAACAAACAAGAAAGATGTCATGCATAGCACGATACTTGCAATATCCATAAAACAAATTTGACATTAAAAATAATTGGTGGTTGAAATTAATGACCTGAATATGCAAATCCTCTTCAAATTTCAAGTCAATAGGATGAAAATTGAGGATTTTAGAAATTCCACCTAAGTTGTTGACCTTTGGCCTCTATCGACCTTTTGGTCCACATTGACCTCAAAAATAATTGGATGGTTGAATTCGGTTACCTGAAATATAAATCGTCTTCAAATTTCAAGTCAATCGCATGAAAATTGTGAATTTTAGAAATTCGGCCTATGTTGATATTTTAGGCGATGTTGACCTCCATAATAATTCACTGGTTGAATTTATTGACCTGAAATATAAATCCTCTTCAAATTTCAAGTCAATCAGATGAAAATTGAGGATTTTAGAAATCTCACATAAATTGTTGACCTTTGGCCAAGGTTGACCTTTTGGCCGATGTTGACTTCAAAAGTAATTGGTGGTTGAACTCAATGACCAAATATGCAACTACTCTTCAAATTTCAAGTCAACTGGATAAAAATTTAGGATTTTAGAAATTCGACAAAGTTGTTGACCTTTGGCCTCTGGTGACCTTTTGACCTCAAAAATAATAGGCATTTTGCTTATGACGAACTCTACCAGGTGGCGATGGTTTGTAAAAATCGGTTTGAAATTGTGACCTGTAGGTGGTTGACATACAAACAGATAAACAAGAAAGATGTTATGCATAGCAAAATCCAGAAACCAAATTTGACCATGAAAATAATTGGTGGTTGAACTGAATGATCAAATATGCAAATCCTCTTCAAATTTCAAGTCAATCGGATGTAAATTGACAATTTTAGAAATTTGGCTTATGTCAACATTTTGGCCTATGTCGACATTTTGGCCTATGTTGATCTTTTGGCCTATGTTGACCTCAAAAATACTTCTGCATTGAATTCAGTGACCTGATATGCAAATCATGTTCAAATTTAAAGCCAATGGGATGAAAATTTTAGAATTTTTGAAACTTCAACTAGCTGTTGTCCTTTGGTCCAAGTTGACCTCAAAAATAATTGGCTGGTTGAATTCAGTGACCTGGACTATAAATCTTCTTGAAATTTCAAGTAAATCAGATGAAAATTGAGGATTTTAGAAATCTCACCTAAGTTGTTGATCTTTGGCCGATGTTGACCTTTTGGTCCAAGTTGACCTCAAAAATTATTGGCTGGTTAAATTCAGTGATCTGAAATATCAATACTCTTGAAATGTCAAGTCAATCGGATGAAAATTGAGGATTTTAGGAATCTCATCTAAGTTGTTGACCTTTGGCCTATGTTGAACTCCAAAATAATAGGTGGTTGAATTAATTGACCAAATATGCAGCCCCTCTTCAAATTTCAAATCAATCAGATAAAAATTGACAATTTTCAAAATTTGGTCTCTGTTGACCTTTTGGCCAATGATGACCTCAAAAATAATAGGTGGTTGAATTGAGTGACCTGATATTCAAATCCTGTTCAAATTTTAAGTCAATCGGATGAAAATTGAGGATTTTAGAAATCTGACAAAGTTGTTGACCTTGGTCTATGTTGACCTTTTGACCTCAAAAACAAGAGGCTTCTTGCTTGTGACGAACTCTACCATGTGGTGAAGTTTCGTGAAAATCGGTTTGAAATTGTGACCTGTAGGCAATTGACATACAAACAAACAAACAGACAGAAAGACAGAATAACGCACGCATCCAACCAATACACTTGAAAAATCTTTGATTTTCGCAAGTAACAGATGGACCCAAATGGAATATCCTGTCCTCTGGCGAGGGAAACTAGAACGGCACTCGGTAGAGTGCATACCTTCACCAGGCTGAACAGTTTACATTTTGTATCCCACTGATAGGCCAGATCTGGATCCGGACCTGAACCCTACTCTGATCGGCTTGTTATTGTCACCGACCCAACTCATCCACCACGTTTTGTCATAATCCATCCACAATGTTTTGAGTTTTGAGATTTGAGAAATGTTTTGAGATGTCCTGCTTATCTATCATTTTGGCCCCATCTCTCAATGGTGAAGAATTACTTTAAAGAATATTTAAAAATTCTCATATCCGGATCCGGATCGTCACCAAAATCGAATCAATTTGTCCTTGTCACACAAACCAACTTGTCCACAACATACTGTCCGAATCTGTCGATAATGTTTTGAGATATTGTGCTATGTATTGTATTTAGCTCTATTACTCAATGGTGACGAATCACTTAAAAAAGTTCTCGTATCTGGATCCAGATCTTCACGAAAATCGAATCAATCCTTCCTTGTCACACACCTAACCTGTCCACCAAATTTCACCAAAATCTGTCCACAACAATTAGAGATATCCTGCTCACAGGCAAAAACAAACAAACAAATAAACAGATAGACAGACAGGGGTGAGATAATAAGCTTTCGTGATATTATTAGGATATTAGGGACAGAAATGGTGGGGTGGGTCCTACTTTTAATAGGATATTAGGGACAGAAATGGTGGGGTGGGAGATAAAGAACTAGAATCATGAAAATGACAAAAGTGAAAGAAAAATTAAGTCAAGATATAAGTTTAAAGCACAGAGAGAAACAACTGACCTGAGGACATAGTTCACCCATATAATGGTCTTTTCTTCGGTGTTCTTGCTGTTCAGGGTCACGGTGGCTCCAGACTGCACCCAGATGAAACCACCGCTTTTCTGCAGCCAACGGTAGTACTTC
>CM068964.1:23618708-23635957 GCA_035128595.1 Eptatretus atami | reverse complement strand
TTTTTTTTATTTGTCCAGTAAGGATCCGCATGGATATATACATCATGGCAAATGTGGAGTTTAGTGGTATTTTGATATAACACTTCTCTGTAATTACTTTAGTAACTCAAACGGTACCGGTAGAGTGCATACCTCCACCAGATTGAACAGTTTACGTTTTGTATCCCATTGACAGGCCGGATCTGTACGTGAATCAAAATCTAATTGGCTTGCTATTGTCACCTAACCAACTCGTTCAACTAGTTTGTCATAATCCTCCACAACTTTTGAAACATCTTGCTGTACACTTGTATCGTTTTTGGCCCCATCTCTCGATGGTAAAGAATCACTTAAAAAATTAAATATTCTGGTATCCAGATCTGGATTCCGATCTTCACTAAAATCGAATCAATTCGTCATTGTCACACACCCAACCTGTCCACCAAGTTTCATCAAATCCGTCCATAACGTTTTGAGATATCGTATTATCTATCAGTTTCGCCCCGTCTCTCAATGGTGAAGAATCGCTAAAAAAAATGTATCAAATCCAGATCCGGATTCAGATCTTCACCAGAATCTAATCAGTTTGGCCTTGTCACACACCCAAGCTTCCCAATAAATTTCATCCGAATCGTCCACAACTTTTTGAGATATCCTGCACACAAACAAACAATCAAACAAACAAACAGACAGACAGACGTGAAAACATAACCTCCTTGCATCTTCGGTGGCAGAGGTAATAAAAGCAAATTACTTTATTTAAATTCCATCATTGGTATTTCCACAGACACTTAATGTCATTTGCAAATGAAAGCAATTGAGTCTATTTAGAAATGATTACATTACTCAGAGCAATTAGTCCGATGACATCATTACAGGGATTCCAAATGATGTTTGGTCTGATTGACGGTACACTGTGTCTGTACCACCTTTACTTTATCAATTAGAGAACAAAGTAAGTGAAATAAACAACGAGAAAAATAGTATCCTAAGATTAAGGTATGAAATAGGGGGAGGGGGATGTCTCCCTCAAGCGTTATGTAATACTCGTATAAAGCCCGTCAAAATGACGGGTTGGAACAGTTTACTTTACGGCGCAGATGCGTGAGTGTGCCAAAGTTTGAATCCTGGGCCTAGTGTCAGGTGTGCTTATATCTTCTTTATTTATGAGACATCCTACAGATGTAAATGAACACTCGGTTTACTCTACGCGCATTGCTCATCACGCACAGCGAATTTCACCTCCCTGCGCCTTGTATTTATTGTGATAAAAAAAGAAAATGCTTCTGTACACTCTGACCTCGAGGCTCAGTTTGCAAGCCACTATCTACCATTCCAATGTAAAGCCGCTGTCACACCTTGACGATTTAGCCAGCGTATGCCGACGTATGAAAAAATTTTCTAAAACGCTGGCACACGTCAAATACATTATGGGTAAGTTTTGTATATGTTAAGAGCACGTTGGCATACGTCGTAGTACGCCGAGCTTGTCGACAAATTTTAACATGCTCAAAATTTGTCGACGTATGCCAGCATACGACTACACGTTCCGCATACGCTGGCCATAAGTTGTAGGCACGTATCGCGATCGTTGACACACGTCGACACACTTACTTGTAAGTTACTCATAAGTCGAAACACGTCGAGGTAATGCTTAGCGTACCCGAAACTTATTTCTAACCTATGAGTAACGTGCTTTGAACTTATGTGTAAGTATCTCCAACACACATTGACGTATGTAGACGTATTTGACGTCTTCCGGACGACCACAGAACTTACTGAACGTGTTACTAACTTACGCTACCGTATAATGGCGTATTGGCAGTGTTTAGGGAATTGGTATATAAAAATGGGTTCACACAGGAGGAACCCGTCAGTGTTCCAGACTCCATGGTTTTTTTTTTTTTCTTCGCATATGAGTGATGTTGACACTTCGATTTCTAGTGCGGTTATAAATAATATAATTAATAGGCTGCCGCTCAACGATTTAAAACATCACTGTCATACCGAAGAAAAAAAAAACCATGAGTCTGGAATACTGACGGGTTCCTCCTGTGTGAACCCATTTTTATATACCAATTCCCCTAAACGCTGCAATACGCCATTATACGGTAGCTGTAAGTTAGTAACACGTTCAGTAAGTTCTGTGGTCGTCCGGAAGACGTCAAATACGTCTACATACGTCAATGTGCGTTGGAGATACGTTACACATAAGTTCAAAGCACGTTACTCATAGGTTAGAAATAAGTTTCGGGTACGCTAAACATTACCTCGATGTGTTTCGACTTATGAGTAACTTACAAGTAACGTGTGTCAACGTGTGTCACGATCGCATAACGTGCCTACAACTTATGGCCAGCGTATGCGGAACATGTGCGTCATACGCTGGCATACGTCGAAAAATTTTGAGCATGCTTAAAATTTGTCGACGTGCTCGGGTACTACGACGTATGCCAGCGTGCTCTTAACGAATACAAAACTTACCCATAACGTATTCGACGTGTGCCAGCGTATTCGGCAAATTTTTCATACGTCGGCATACGCTGGCTAAAACGTCAAGGTGTGACAGCGGCTTGACACTTTGATGTCTAGTGCAGTTATGATTTGAATCGTCGAGCGGCAGCCTTTTAATAGGCTACGCCACGTGATCGTCGGTGATACCTGCTGCGCTATGCATACGTTAGACTATCGTTGGGCATAGGTTGTGAACGCCAACACACGCTAAGCATTTGTTGTATAAGTTATCTATATGTTATCGAACGTTCTGTGTATACGTTATGCATACGTCAACTCGTTATGAAAACGCCAAAAACATCAATAGTTCAGCGGACGCCAGCGTTTTACATACATTTTGATACGTTGCCATATGCTGGCTAAAACGTCAAGGTGTGACAGCGGCTTAAGAGACATAATCACTCTTCTTTTGGTCTTGGGAGTCCTCTGGATCTCTTGGGTTCTCTGGATAATTTGGGTCTTTGGGTGCCCAGGATCTTTGGGTCCTCGAGGTCTTTTGGATATTTTGGGTTTTCAGAGTCCTCGGGTTTTCAGAGTCCTTGGGGTCTTCTGAGTCCTTGGGGTCTTTTATGTCCTCTGGGTTGTTGGTCTTTGGGGTTGTTTGGGTCTTTTGGATCCTTGGGGTCTTTTGGGTCCTCTGGGCCATTCTGGGTCTGGTAGGTTTTTAACCAGTGGACACAAAGTGGTGTTCAAGATTGCCATTAAAACCTCCCACTCAAATCCCTCCGAAAGCACTACTCAAAGCCTTTAAAACCTACCCTTTTGAAGGGAGACATATCAGATGAACAAATACACAAACACACATTGTGTTTTATATAGTGAGATTTTAGTGGGTGGGGCGGGGGGGTCCATTTTACGGTTTGTTGAAGCGTGACAGTATGTTACAGGGGCTGCGGCGGGGGGTGGGGGTCAGATTTGGGCATAAAATGCGTTACGTAATTTTGAATGTCCGATGGGTTCTGTGAAGCATGGGAGCATGAGAAGAGAGCAGAAAATGCCCACTGTTTTGATGTGGGAAGCCAGTTTGCTTTTATGAGCGGGAGGAATGTGAGAGTAAAATGGGACAACTTTGGTAGGGGGGTGGGTTGAGGACTTTTGGTGGAAGGGGCAGGGCATGTGGGGGGGAGGGGGTTGAAGGCTTGAGTGCGCAGAGGGATCGATGCCTTCGGGTTTGGAGGGGAAGGGTGAGGACTTGGGGTTGGGTGGGGAGAGAGCAAAGATGGGAGAGCAAAGTAAAAGTTACTGATTGAGTTGGGAGGGGGAGGCCTGAGGCTTTCTTTACTGAGGAGTTGTCAGAATTGCATGTGCAAGTTCATGTTTGTGCCCTCCGTGCTTACATGCCCGGCCTACACCAGCCCGGCGGAGCACGCCGTCTGCAAATAACAGGCATTAAAATGTGAAAGTTGTTCGTTGCTGTCAAACTATGCACCATGGTCACAGAGTTGAAAACATCATTTCAACATTTCCTAGTTTTCTCCGTTTCTGTAGATTATCTATTGATTGGCACATAGAAGCTCCACGTTTATGACTATTAGACCTGCTTATTGCTGTACGCACGTCTGATACGGCTGGACCGCTGTACGCAGTCTGATACAGCTGTACCTGTACGTATGTCTGATACAGCTGTAACCTGTACGCACGTCTGATACAGCTGTACCTGTACGCACGTCTGATACAGCTGTACCTGTACGCACGTCTGATACAGCTGTACCTGTACGCACGTCTGATACAGCTGTACCTGTACGCACGTCTGATACAGCTGTAACCTGTACGCACAGTCTGATACAGCTGTACCTGTACGCACATCTGATACAGCTGTACCTGTACGCACGTCTGACCACAGCTGTACCTGTACGCACGTCTGAACAGCTGTACCTGTACGCACGTCTGATACAGCTGTACCTGTACGCACGTCTGATACAGCTGTTACCTGTACGCACTGTCTGACACAGCTGTACCTGTAGCACGTCTGATACAGCTGGACCTGTACGCACGTCTGACACAGCTGTACCTGTATGCATGTTCTGATACAGCTGGACCTGTAGGCACCGTCTGATACAGCTGGCCTGTACGCACGTCTGACACAGCTGTACCTGTATGCATGTCTGATACAGCTGGACCTGTAGCGCCTCTGATACAGCTGACCTGTACGCACGTCTGATACAGCTGTACCTGTACGCACATCTGATACAGCTGTACCTGTACGCACGTCTGACACAGCTGTACCTGTACGCATGTCTGATGCGTAATGTAGAAAGTTACTGATTGATTCCTAAAGTGGTGACAATCATGGCGGATGCCAAGGAGAAATGCTTGGTAAAAATGAACCAAACGCTACTTACCCTCAGTTTCTCACGCTTTTCCGCATCTGGTCTGTCCATTTTCTTCTTCTCCATTAGATTAGAATTATCTCTAATCTTCGAGGGGATCGCATCGGCTTTGAATCACTTCAACTTATTCATCCCAAACTGGGAATACAGGCCGGTGTCGTACACATTATCTTCAAAATGGGCACCACAAATGACGCTTGAAGCAGTTGGGCCATGGCACTTTGGTCAGTTTTACTTTGGTTGTCCAAATTTTCCTTACAGCTGGATCTTTTGGGAAAACATACATACTCACACCATCTTTGGTTGTGTTGCTACAACCAGCAACAATACATCGAGATGGCATTCTCAGTACTTTTTCAGAGTTCAGAGTGGATGTAGGACACACAGAAACATTAAGTCCTGAAGAAAAAGTATACTGGAGATGATGTAGCGGGTCACGTGATACATGACGTAATCACACCGCTGTGTTTTGGGGAGCGGGGACAATCAGCGTCCACACAAGGACACAAAAAAACATTAAAATCTTCGTTTCAATATACTTATTCAAGAAAAAAAACAATGATTTAAGTAAAGCCGTATTTATTTATTAAACCAAACATGAATTTCTGATTCTGTTTTTACCAGACCAGACCTTTAAAAGGTTTGGTAAGTCTTGGCTGAGGTTTGAACCACTACCCTCCCAAACTCTGAGTGGATAGTCTAACCAGTCTGAAGTTTGAACCAACACCCTCCCCAAATCTGAATGGATAGTCCTACCAGATCTGAGGTTTTGAAACACAATACCGCCAGACCAAAACCGATGGATAGTCGACCACAGTCGAAGTTATGGAGGAGACCAGCAACTACCCGAGAGAGAGAGAGAGACTCGCCAAACTCTGAGTGGAGCAACCAGTCTGAAGTTGAACCGACTGCCCCACAGACGAAAACTCCTGCAGTGACACATCATAAACCAGGTCTGAAAGGACTAGTTGAACCACTACCACTCACCCAACACGCTGAGTGAGAAGGATCTACCAGCTCGAGGTTTGAAACCACTGCCCTCGAAACCCCAGAACTCTGAGTGGACAGTCTAAACCAGTCTGAGGTATGAACCACTACCCTCCACCAAACTCTGAGTGGAAAGTCAACCAGTCTGAGAGTTTGAACCACACCAAGCTCCACAAATGCTGAGACGATGGACAGTCCTAACCAGATCGTCAGTTAGACCACTGCCAAACTCAGCAAACTCACTGAGTGGAATGCATCTCAACCAGCTGAGAGAGAAGCACACACACAGGAGGCACCCTCAGAACAGCCAAACTCTGAAGTGGAATAGGCCCCAACCCAGTCTGAAGGTTTGAACCATGACCTCCCAGAACTCTAGAGTGGACAGTCTAACCAGTCTGAGGTTTGAACCACTGCCCTCCCAAACTCTGAGTGGACAGTCTAACCAGTACGCCACAAAGGGTGTTAAAATCCTTGTTCTATTCCTCTTCGAACAAGTCGAACACTTCTCTCTGACAGAGAAATATCAGGTTCCTCTTCAACTGAACAAATCATGACCAAAGACAGGGGAATGACGAACATCATTTGGAAGCTTCAGTTTCATGAAAAGGAAAACGTTCCTTTGTCTGATCGTTGTCTGATCATACTGCTTTTAGGGGTCAAAAACGTTTGCTTTATTAAGCAGGATCGGTCAATCAGGAAAAGTTTTTGGGGATTACACTTTTTTTTCCATTCAAAGCTAATTTCCTTTTATTGATGAACTGGCAGGGGTGCTCGGCATTGCAAAGCAACACGGGTCCCTCCTCCTGCCCCTACCCCTCCCTCCAAACTCCCACCCCCCCAATTCCCCTCCCTCCGGACTTCCATCCCCCTTCCCCTGCCTCCCCTGATTAGTGAAGGTTGACTTTGGGGCTTCCCACTCTCTGGAGATGTGTCCAGTGCAAAAATGCAAGTTATCTCCACATCTGACTTGTAATACCCTCTGCCACCACCACCAGGTGACGCTACACAATACACATTTGCATGCAGAATTTTCGTCCACCTTTTCTCCCGAACCGCCACGACTACAGATGAAACCAAGTAGCCCATGTTTACTATGAGGTCGAACTTGGTCCATGTGCCAAGTCTGGTGGAAATTGGACCAACAGTTTTGGCGTGATTGGTGTTAAACACAGACACAGACTCACAGACAGACACAGACAGACAGACAGAAAATGACATTTATTTGTTAGATATGGCATGGGAACCTAAGAAAGTAGATTAACAGTAAGTCACTAGTTTCAAAATAATTCTCTCTCTTTAGGAAGGTGTATTATCTCCGCAAGAAATAGCTGACATGACGATACAGAAGGAGCACAGTTACCTTTGAGCCGGCTAGCCCGGTTTCGATTCTCGACCCGTCCGATTGGTGCTTCGCAGGCAGGACGTTCCATCCCAAAGAGTGCTGTCCCTCGGATGGACGCACATTAAGCCCGGTGTCCCGTCTGCCAGCATGAGTTGGTGGACATTAAAGATCCCACGTCGTGTTTCATGAAGAGTTGGTGAGTTATCGCCAGCACCCTGAACAAATGACTTTCCCACCAAAATCCCCCTCCACTTGAACGTCAGGCCTGATCAGCTGGTACGTAAAACACCTGGGAGTCATTCCATCTGAAATCACCAAATTTAAGAAAATGTTCCCAGTTGACCCCCTCAGGTTTACTTTAAAACTTTTCATAAAATAGTTCCCAGGTATCAAAACGAAGCTGCGTAAAATTTTAGCTCCATAGATGCGGTCTACTCCAGGATATTGAGGGTTGAAAATGTGGTTGTGGCCCTATTGTTATGGTCGTTGCGAGCATCACAAAATGAACGGCTACTTTTAAACTCCCACAACTTTTAAATATTAATGCTAGAGCCTTGAATTTTTCAGAGATTATTCTTCTATAACTGCTATGTAAGAAACAAACATAAAACTGAGTATACCTCTATTAAATTTTATGACCTGATCAGTTGAAATCCAGAAAAAAATGTTGGTTTTGTATGAAGACCCAACTTTGACACCCCATTATTTTTATTGACCCATCCCAGAAGCTTGAAATTTTTTCATGTAATAACTGTGGGTAGTAGTATTCAAATACATGTTTATTTTCTTAATCAGTCATATATATATACAGTCATGATCCCTCAAAAATTGGAAATTTTCATTTTCCCTGAAATTCAGTTGAGGTTGCAAATATATGACAAGGTATACCACTTCAAATTGTTCACCATTGGAAAGAGCATATTCAAGTTTACAAAAGTGTCAATATCAAAGTGTATATTTTTTAAATATATTTTCTATTTTTTTTAAACTGTTGTTAACACAGTTGTGAATACATGAAGTATGTATGTGCATGGTGTGGCACCATGGTAATCATGAATGATTAGTTCTATGATTAAATTAATAATACAAAAAAAAATATCAAATCAAAATAAAAATGTAAATAAACATTTCACGTAAATGATTTGAATAGGTCCTTGATCTGCTTTTCCAAGTCAGGTGCGAGCTTGTACTGCCTCCCAGTTGACGTTAGGGAGCATCAATAACTTTCATCACATTGACCAAAGGAACCCAACAAATGTCCTCCCTTGAATGTAACTACTATACACTGCTGACATCAGCAGATCAGCCACTATTCCTGATTCTATTTTTAGCCCAGCCAGATGAGTTAAGCTCTTGCTATTTACAAATGAGAAACAAGAAATTAATAATTCAAATTTCAAAGTATTGTATTCATGGTTATCCTAATAGCAAATGAATGTATGTACATTGTATATACATGTACTACACATATGTACTACATGTAAAAGGACTGTTCATTAAATAGCACACAACGTGCACAGCACTGCAGAACATCGTTATTCAAATATTTTAAAAATATTGATAGAAACAATATACCACTTTGATATTTGACACGTTTGTAAACTTGAATAGGCTCTTTCCAATGGTGAACAATTTGAAGTGGTATATCTTTGTCATATATTTGCAATCCTCACCTGAATTTCGGGAAAAATGAAAATTTTCAATTTTTGAGGGATCATGACTGTATTATATATGACTGATTAAGAAAAGTAAACATGTATTTGAATACTACTACCATACAGTTATTACATGAAAAAATTTCAAGCTTCTAGGATGGTCAATAAAAATATATGGGGTCTCAAAGTTGGGTCTTCATACAAAACCAACATTTTTTTTCTGGATTTCAACTGATCAGGTCATAAATTTTAATAGAGGTATACTCCGTTTTATGTTTGCTTCTTACAGAGTGGTTATAGAAGAATAATCTCTGAAATTTCAAGCCTCTAGCATTAATATTTAAAAAGTTGTGGGAGTTTAAAAGTAGCCGTTCATTTTGTGATGCTCGCAACGACCATAAAAATAGGCCCACAACCACATTTCAACCCTCAATATCTCGGAGTTGACCGCATCTATGGACCTAAAATTTTACGCAGCTTCATTTTGATACCTGGGAACTATTTTATGAAAGTTTAAAGTAAATCTGAGGGGGGCAACTGGGAGGCCTCCGGTGATATGAGGTGGAATGACTCTTGGGATAAAAACCTTTCCCGAGCCAACCCCACAAGAAGATGGGAATAATTGGGGACATTAAAGAAGAAGCAGTAGTACGAGGAGTAGATTGTCTCGTAGAGAGTCTGAAGATTTCTATCCCCAAAGCAACTTGAAAATATTTTGTAGTCAAATCGCATTTCCATGGCAATTAGAGATTGGACAACTATGTCGTCACCGTTAGTACGCAGCACGAGGATGCGGGATTGCTGTGCCGCTGATGCAGTGCCCCCTGCTGGCTATGGCAGGAATTTTTAATTTGTTCAGGGTGCCGGCGATAGCTCGCCCACTCTTTGTGAAGCACACCGTGAGATCTTTAACGTCCACCAACGTCTATCCGAGAGACGGCACACACGTTGATGAATGTCCCTGTCTGTGAAACACCGGGATGACAGTTCATAGCTGGGTCGGGATTGCACAGCTACGATATCAATGCACTATTCTGAGACTAAATGCAACTTGCTCAGTGATGATTCGATCATTCTGTGTGAAGGACACGAATGAGATCAGAAAATGTTTTAATTCCCATGACAAAGTGCATGTTTGATCCACTAATGATATCTGTGTATTACTGTATATATGCGCACAATTGAACCTTTGTTCAATATTTCCACAAAGAACAGCAGAAGACGAACCCCGAAGCCGATATAGAAACCATCTATTTATTATGTACGCATTGAAAGTGAGAGGGGGAATGGGTAAATTGAGGAATGTAAAATAAAGAAGTGGTGATGGAGGGGAGAAGAGAGAGAGAGAGAGAGAGAGAGAGAGAGAGAGAGAGAGAGAGAGAGAGAGAGAGAGAGAGAGAGAGAGAGAGAGAGAGAGAGAGAGAGAGAGAGAGAGAGAGAGATATGGGAGGAGAAATTAAAAAATGTTGGAAGAATATGGGAATGGATGGGTGGGGAGCGGGGGAGAGGGTAGGTAGGTAGTGCTATCGATAGCATATAATGTCACAGGTTATGGGATAGCATACCAAAACTTGAAATAATCCCTCCAAATTAAGCTGCATGTGCATACATTTTTTTTACCCCATATGCAAAGCAGTATGTACTTTTTGGAGTTGTCTTCTTGTGCCACCCCTAATAACGACGCAATGCCAGATTTGATGCTATACGAGAGTGAAATCCCTTACGTATACCATCGAGACAACATATCTTGCAACACTGCTGTGTCGGTCAGTTTGGTTCAAGGACAATAATGTTTAAAATACCCCACAACTTAAGCCCAATGGAACCTATCTGAGTCGTCTTGGAACAGCGCATGCGGCCTGACGAGCAGAATTAAAACACAATCCATCACCTAACAGCCGAACCGAAGGCACAATATTTAGTGTATTTGGCAAAAGGGGTGAGGAAGGCAGTCAAAGGTGTGCTCATTTTTGCATACGTAGTAAATAGATACACCTCTGGAAGTCACGACAAGGATGCACTTCGTGTCATCCTGGTATGGATCCTGGTATGGTATGGATCTCGCACATGAGCAGCAAAACCCAAGAACTGAAGAGAGTAAATATGATGACGATGCGATGTACTAGAATCAACACATCATTCATTCATTCTCATCAAACATTACATTACTTGCTATCTGAAGGAAAGGTTAGAGTTGGGTATCTTTGGGACAGCCAGGCAGGTGAGAGCAACCAAACTTCTTCAAAATCTTTAGCGTCATTCATTCTTTCTCTCGTGTGCCGCACATGGCTACTGATTCACATCATTGCTGGGAGAATGTCTGTGCCAGTGCTGCAGTGCCCCCTGTAGGTTAGAGCAGGAATTTGTCATCTGTGTGGAGGTGCCAGTGATAGCTCGCCTACTCTTTGTGAAAGACAGCATGGGATATTTAATGTCCACCAATCAGTGCCGGCAGGCCGGTCATCTGGCTTAACTTTTATTCCTTAGACGGTGTGTATATTGATGCTTTTCCGTGCATGTGAAACACCAGGATGGCAGTTTAGAGTTTGTTCGAATCCAGGCTTGACAGATCAGAGGTGAGTGCACATACCGTACCTCGAGGTTATCCTGCCAGCCCTTTGGCCTGATTGAGATGTGAAAATGTTGCTGAATAGTATTTGAATGATAATGAAACTTCTTTATAGAGTCGGAAGAGATTACTTCTACTCAGATGATATTGAAGACATTACCGGGACCTCAAGGACAAAGAATCTTCTGAAAGTGCAAATGGAAACAGCTGTACGCGACTCGCTGAGTTTCCAAGGTGAAAGCTGTCTATTCGGCCGTCGAAGGTGATCAAATGCTTCCTTTGTGCACTTGTCACATTCCTCTACGAGAGGAAACTATCTCTACCTTTTCCATTTTCCAAATTGTAAGGCCACAGCGTCTCAAACCGGAAGCACAATGACACCGAGAGATGTTTAACGGAAGTGAATTCTGGAAAAGTGATTGTCATGTTGCTTCCAGACAACCTGCTCATCGGCCTCAAACCTGTTGTGTCGAGTTGTGTTCCCTATATTTAGAAGAGTAGGCCGGTTAGGAGCAAGGCCCTTTTGAGTCTCATGGTCTTCGATACGAGTAGTGACGTTCCACCATTAACCGCCTTTTTTTTCATTCTGGAAATGTTGGAAAATTTGTCCTTTGTTTGAACATCTCCCAAAAAACGATCTCATTTTTTTTTTGTTTCTTTACCTACATGATGCTCAACTGCTCGCTCACATATCCCCAGAAGCATTGGGACGCGAGAAGAAAACAATCCAAAGGAAAACAAGAGAGGTGCTTAGAAATGAGGGATGTTGAGTAATTGAAATTACAAACTCCGTTAATATGATCTCCTTCTGTTTTCCACAATTTCTGAAACATCTCAAACACTAATTTTCTCCAAAACACATCCCACCGCTCAAGTCAATTCATCACTTATTTTCTCCGATAGCCGCTCTCGTTCCGGGCCACGGGGCGGAACGAGTGACGCATCACTAAGGCAAACGGATACTGCACAAAGTTAGTGTCAACAGCAATAGAATGAATGTGCTTAGATTTATGACACAGGGCATGCTGGGATGATAGCCATTTTAAGGGTCCGTTTCGCTCCTTCGCTCATGCGATGCATTCTAAAATGCCGAACGGCCAGACGAAGCATTTTCATCGAATTGTGTCCCGACTGCCCATTAGGTTTCGGAACTCTGTCCATGCAAGCCGGCGCAAATTCATCAGATCTAGCCGGAGTGCTGGAGGCCTAGTCAACCCAGGCGGGCATCGCAATTGGACCTCCGAGCAAACCTTCACCACTTTCCTCCCACCTGGAGCTCGGCAGCACACTTTGTCATTGCGCTGTCGTATGGCAGATAGTAATTACAAGGTTATCAGAGAAAGTGCAACATAAACAATATATGCCGCTGAGTGGTGGAAAAAATAAATGAATGTTTATTTTTTGTGCAGTGCAGACAGGATTCCGAGTGAAGAGATGGGTGAGAAGAAAATGTTGCTCTAGTTTGTCCAGCAAATGTTCAGCTTGTATGATTACTGAGTGGGTGTGGTTTCGACATTAACTCTCTTCTTGTTAACTCAAAATCCAGGCTCACTGCTCACCTCCACTCATTTATTCCTGTTCTCTCTTGCCTGTGGAACCAACTTTTTTTTTTTTTAAATATACCTTGTCGAGGCTCGTGAGAGCGAACACACAAAGCATAGCAAGGGGGCATGAGACAAAAGTGGTGGGAGTGGGAAGGACAAAACAGTGGGGAACAGAGACATTAGCAAATCTGTGGAAGGGAGAGGGATGGGACGGGGAACATGGGAATACAAGATGGACATTACAGGGACTTTCAGGAAGGAAAGCAGGGAATTTGAAGGAGGTGGGTTTGAGGTAGATTAATGGGGGTAGAAAAGATCGAGGAATTGGATGGGGGATGATAAGAGGTGGTGGTGAACAGCTGTTTTGAAGGCCTGGAGGGAAGAATGGGATTGAATAGAGTGAGGGAGTTTATTCCAAAGGCGGGAAAAAAGAGGAATGAAAGAGTGAAGGTGAGCAGTGATTTCGTTATTTTGGTAGTTTTACCAGAAGGGGGTTGTTGGCGGACCTTGCAAGAAGAACTTCTGCCAGCTTGTTCAGTCCCATTCTTCCCTCCAGGGCTTCAAGACGGCTGTTCAGCACTATCACAGGTCATCCCTCATTCACACTCATGATATTGTCAACCACAAAGGACCCCATTACCAAGCACTCCCTTTTCCCAGGTTATTGTGATTTTTTTCCCTCCTCTCTTTCACCTCTTTTTCGTTTGTTAGTTGTCGGTTAGATTATTCCTTTCCTGTTTCATCCCGGATTTCCCCTTCCTCTTCTTGCTGTGTTTCCTTCAGCTTGTGTGCAACTTCTTCACCCCCATGTGTCCTCCCCCCTCCCTCCCCTTGATCTTACTCTCACTTCCAGTTTTCTGTTGGTGTTTACCCTTTCAATTTTGTTCCACACCATTCTGCTCTCGCTCTACCATGAGCCTGGACCATGTATACAAAAAACACATCAATAATTTGATTGTATGAGTGTGATTTTAAACAGGGCTGTCCCATCTTCTAGATGCCAGAAATTCCGTGGTGCCTTTTGAAGATGGTCGGACATTGTGCACAGGTACCGCAGTCAAATTTTCACTTCATGAAGGGTTGGTATGACCCACAGCGAGTTGCCTTTCAGTAATAAGATGGCTAGTTATACGTACCTGCTTTCACAGTATGTTATACGCAGGTCGAGGCTCAGCTTGGTGACGAACATGTGGCAATCGACACGCACCTCGCTGAGCGTTGGCGGTGGCAATGCGTGCGCCACCACCACCATGCCCAGACACTGACCCACCGGGCCTTGGGGCGACGTGCCGGTCGACGACACCGCTCGGCGCCTGAGTCGCCCAGCCACATGTACGACCTGCAAGCATCGGGATGCGATATGGGTGGCTTAGTATAAATACGCTAAAGATGCCTTTCGCGTTTGTGGAGGATCTCATGGAACGCAAAGTTTAGAAACAGGGTTAAAGGCGCAACCAGATTAAGGTAGATGCAGGTATATTGTGAAAATGAGGTGAGCATTGATGAAAAGTGAAAAGCTGTTGTAATAACGCCACATTTGTAATTTTTAACCTCTGGTGCCATGAGAGCTTTCATTACATACAGTGTGATGACAGATGTAATGAGTATACAAAGTCAAGGCTCAAATAAAAGCAACGGCGCACACAGTCCAAACTTCCAGCACAAGGAGCAACAAAATGACAGTAAAATGTCAACTCTATTGCACGAGATTATCGACGACATCACGATATTGTTTGATTATTTACTTTAGACAAACCAGTACTACCCATCATCAACATCATAATTCGTTCAACCTCTCGTTGATGACCATCTGTCGATGACCGTCGAGCCAAATTTTCAAGGTGTTCATTTGATTGATGCTACTCATGATTCCAATACCCAAGTTCCATTAAATGTACCATCCTCATTAACAGGAGGGTCGGTGCAGCCAAAGTAGCAATCATTGATAGGAATACACTTGGTGGTTTACCATTGCCTCTCATTGAGGTTGTATGTATTTATTATGGACACAAATTGGTGTAAATTTAGACCATCCCATCACCCCACCTCTCCCTCCATACCCCCTAAGCACGATGCATCATGCACCGACATGAATTCCCCCCACAGCCCTTGGATAATTAATAAAGCCTTATGGAAGATGTCCAAGAAATATGGAATGTTAACGAAGGCTGCAAGCAGGTGGAACAATCGGCTCAATGACCTCTTCCAAGCTCGGTGTGCTCCAGACTGCAGCGACTCATGCGCACAAAAGCAAACAGCAGTTTGAAAAGAGATTGCAACAGCAGCAAGAACAACACACCAGCAACATCAAAAAGTTGATCATACCTGTATAATAACGGGCAGGTATCATTGTAAAGTTCACGTCAGTTTTAGTTAAGTTTACACTCGGTCTGCATGCATTTACCCATCTGTCATCACAAACTACTTCAGTTTAGGCTGTAATGTAACGCTTTAGCCGGCAGCCAAACAACCCTAAATCTGCAGCCAAATGTCTCCTGCCGGCTGACAGGTCTGCCTGATGGAGAAAAAAGAAACCTCTAACTAATTCACTGGGCAGATGGCCAAGCGGGGAATCTCTGTTCAAAGCCTTGGGGCATGTTCACACAATGTTCCATGTAGAGTGCTCACAGTCCCAATCCGGTCATAGTATGCCCCAAAAGTGTTTAGGTTTATGAATAAAAAAACAAGCTTGTTCATGTGTGTTATTCTGTCTACCTAGAATGGTAATAGCTAAGGGAGGCAGAAAGGGAACTAATGGGGAAATATATTGGGATAAGAAAAATGGTTGGGGGTGAAAAAGAGAGGAGAGAGATGAGAGAGAGAGAGAGAGAGAGAGGAGAGAGAGAGAGAGGGAGAGAAGAGAGGGAGAAAGAAGAGAGAGGAGAAAATAGGGGAGAGAGAGAGAGAGAGAGAGAGAGAGAGGGGAGAGAGAGGTGAGAGGAGAGGAGAGAGGAGTGAGAGGAGTTCAGTTGTGGATGAAACATTTGTCATTTATGAATGTTTTTCTTCTGATTTTCAATCTTGATCCCTTTTGTACTCACATGTCAATCAAACACGTTGCTTTGACAAAGCTATTAAATATTGGGCCTGTTGCGCCTGGATTGCAGTCAGGTGGTTCTTCCGACTTTCTGGTCTTCTACCATCTGCCCTTTCCATGCTCTGCCCCCATCCCTACCCCCCAGTTATCTGCAGGGTGCACACATATTGCTCGGCATCCTCTTCTGGTGAAATTCCCAAAATCCAGAAGGCCGAGTGAACTCCACTCATTCGTTCCTCTTTCCTCAACTGTGGAACTAACCTCCTCAGTCTGTTCAATCTCAATCTTCCCTCCAGGACTTTATGACAGCTGGTCATCACCATCTCAGGTCCTTCATTCATACCCATGATAATTTTTACCCCCATTACCCTCCCAAGCTCACCTCTTCCTTTCCAGGGTTATTGTGTTTTCTTGATTATTACCTAACTTCCTCATTCAGTTGTTCCATTGCTCTTTCATCCCCGCTTTTCACTTCCTATTCTTTGAGCCCTTTACTTGTTAACTTGTATCCAGCTTTTTCACCCCCATGTCTTCCTCCTCCCTTCCCCCACCCAATTTGCTCTCATTCATTCCCTCACCCATTGTACCTCCAAATCTCCCCCTCTTGTAGTTATACCCTATACCCTGTTCTTTGTTATCCTTCAATATTTCCCCCCTTTCCCCTGTGTTCATCTTGTTCTTTTCTGCGTTACAGTTCTTCCACAAGCCTCAAATTTGTAGCTACACACACACAAAAAAGAGTGTTGCCCTCAATTTATCGTTTGTGTTCACGGTGCTTATCTCCATAGCAGATGAGAACACATATTTGTTACCTCCGCCACCGAAGGTGAAGGAGCTTATGTTTTTTTAAATATGCATTTCAATAAAATAGACATTATCAAAGCTTTTCGACTTGCACCCCTCAGGAGAAAACCGCAAGCAGATGAAGAAGCACCACCAAACTCTCATTTAAGCACCAAAAAGCACCAAACAAGAATTTGTCCGAACTTTATGTCTATTTTTCCTATGATGGCTTGAGTGTGTGACAACTGTAACACAGTCAACGTTGAGGCATCAAGAAAACCACACCTTAACTCTCCCTCAGCTAATTAGCATAACATTTCCGCTGGTCCTTGGTGATTCATTTCCACCTACTCATTATTCATGATATGGTTCCACCAATCAGGTAATCTCATCCTTCCTTTCTCTCAACCAATCAACTTTGAGGATGTTACATTGTAACCAGTGTGACCAGTCCTCATTTTCATAAATGCCAAAGTGAGCCAATGAAAAAAGCCAAGAATTCACAAGGT
>CM068964.1:23596680-23614336 GCA_035128595.1 Eptatretus atami | reverse complement strand
TTTAAACTGTTGTTTTACAACGCATCCACACCACATAGCCCCCCAGTATTCACCACACATCCATAAGTTATCCAAACGCACACAAGTTACCCCCTCAGTTCCCCAGGCCGCCAAGTTTTTGTTGAAATAGCAGCGAACAGACATGAAAATTAGATTGTATGGCATGGCGGCACTGCTGGACGGCGCTTGTGGTCCGTGTGGGCCCATGGTGTAATCGCCATGAATGATTAAAGTTCTTTTTAAATTATAATACAAAAAAATTAATTAAATTTATATATTCACCAAAAAAAGTTTGTGGGCAAAAATAAAAAATGAAATTAACCAATTTTACAAAAACCACGTAAATGATTTGAATAGGTCCTTGTCTGCTTTTTTCGCAAGTTCAAGGTTCGAGCTTGTACATTCTACGCCTTACCTCACCCAGGTTGAACGTTAGGCTGAGACATTCAATAACTTTTTCATCACATTTGCACCAAAAGGAACCCCAACACAAATGCTTCCTCCCTTGAATGTAACTAACTATAACACTGCTGACGATCAGCCAGATCGAGCCACTATTCACTGATTCTTCATATTTTTAAGCCCAGCCAGAATGAGTTAAGCCTCTTGCTATTTAACAAATAGAGACAAAAGACATTTATATAATTCAAATTTCAACAGTATTTATTCATGTTATCCCCTAATAGCATGAAATGAATGTACTGACATATTTATTATTACTAGTACTTACACATAATGTTACTACATGTAAAAGGACTGTTCAATTAAAATAGCACACAACTGCACAGCACTGCGCAGAACATCGTTTATTCAAATATTTTAAAAATATTGATAGAAAACAAGATATACCACTTTAATATTTGAACACGTTTGTTAAACATTGAAATAGGCCTTCTACCTTACTACTAGGTGAACATTTGAAAGTGGTAATCTTCGTCATATATTTGCAATTCCTACCCTAAACAGTAAATTTCAGGAGAAAGGAATGAAAGAAAATTTTTCAATTTTAGTGAGGACAGCATCATGACTGATTATATAGGACTGATTTAAGGAAAAAGTAAACAATCTGATATCGAATTGAATACTACTACCATACAGTTATTACTATGAAAAAATTTCAAGCTTCTAGATGCGTCAATAAAAAAATATTATGGCGGGTCATCAAATTGGGTCTTCATTTGCACAAAACCCACATTTTTTTTTCTGGATTTCAACTGAAATCAGGTTCATAAAATTTTAGTAGGTATACTCCGTTTATGTTTGCTTCTTACAGAGTGGTTATAGAAGAATTAATCTCTGAAATTTCAAGCTCCTAGCATTAAATATTTAAAAAGTTGTGGGAGTTTAAAAGTAGCCCCCCGTTTCATTTCTTGTGATGCTCGCAACGACGCATTAAAAATAGGCCCACAACCACATTTTCCAACCCTCCAATATCTCGGAGTTACCGGAGGGACCATCCTATGGGCACCTAATCAAATTTTTACGCAGCTTCATTTTGATACCTGGGAACTATTTTATGAAAGTTTAAAGTAATCTGAAGGGGCCTGGGAATGGCTCCGTGTGATATGAGGTGGAATGACCATTGGATTAAAACCTTCCACGAGCCCAAACCCCACAAGAAGATGGGAATAATTGGCGACATTAAAAGAAGACGCAGTAGTTACAGGAGTTAGATTGTCTCGTAGAGAGTCTGAAATTTCATATCCCCAAGCAACTTGAAAAATATTTTGTAGTCAAATCCATTTCCAGGCAATTAGAGATTGGACAACTATGTCGTCACGTTAGAACGCAGACACGAGGATGCGGGATTGCTGTGCCGCTATGCAATGCCCCCTGCTGGCCTATGGCAGGAATTTTAATTTGTTCAGGGTGCCGGGCGATAGCTCGCCCACTCTTTGTGAAGCACACCGCTTGAGATCTTAACCGTCCACCAACGCTGCTTCCGAGAGACGCAACCACTTTGATGAATGTCCCTGTCGTGAAACACGGGTGACAGTTCATAGCTGGGTCGGGATCATCAGCTACGATATCTAATCACTATCTGAACTAAATGCCAACCTTGCTCAGTGATGATTCGATCATTCTTGTGTGAAGGACAACGAATGAGATAACAGAAAATGTTTTAATTCCTCATTGACAAAAGTGCATGTTTGATCCACTAATGATATCTGGAATTACTGTATATATGCGCACAATTGAACTTTTTCAATATTTCCACAAAGAACAGCAGAAGACGAACCCCGAAGCGTATAGAAACCATTCTATTATTATTTCGCATGAAAGTGAGAGGGGGAATGGTAAATGAGGAATGTAAAATAAAGAAGTGGTGAGAGGGGAGGAAGAGAGAGAGAAGCGAGAGAGAGAGAGAGAGAAGAAGAGCAGAGGAGAGAGGAGAGAGAGATGGAGAGAGAGAGAAGAGGAGAGAGAGAGAGAGAGGAGTATGGGTAAGGAGGAAGTTAGAAGAAATGTTGAAGAATATGGATGGATGGAGTGGGTGGGGAGCGGCGGGAAGAGGGTAGTTAAGGTAAGTGTACGAATAGCATAATAGATGTTCAACAGTTATGGGATAGCATAGCGCAAAAACTGAGAATAATCCTCCAAATTAACGCTGCATGTGCAACATTTTTTTTACCCCATATGCAAAGCGTATGACTTTTTGGAGTTGTCTTCTTGTGTCGCACTCCCTAATAACACGCGTAATGCCAAGATTTTGATGCTATACGAGAGTGATATCCCTACGGATTACATCGAGACACATAAGATCCTGTGGCCTAACACTGCTTGTCGGTCTAGTGTTTGCAGACTAATAATGTTTAAAATTATCCCCACAACTAAGCCCAATGGATACCTATCTGAGTCCTCTTGGAACAGCGCAGCGGCCTGACGGAGTCAGAATTAAAACACAATCCATCACCTAACAGCCAACGAAGGCACAATATTTAGTGTATTGGCAAAAGGGGTGAGGAAGGCAGTCAAAGGTGTGCTGCATTTTTGCATACGTAGTAAATAGATACACCTCTGGAAGTCACGACAAGGATCAACTTCGTTGTCATCCTGGTATGGATCCTGGTATGGTATGGATCTTCGCACATGAGCAGCAAAACCCAAGAAACTGAAGAGGAGTAAATATGATGACGATGCGATTTACTAGAATAACACATCATTCATTCATTCTCATCAAAACATTACATTACTGCTATCTGAAGGAAAGGTGTTAGAGTTGGGTATTCTTTGGGACAGCCAGGCAGCCGTGAGAGCAACCAAACTTCTTCAAAATCTTTTAGCGTCATTCATTCTTGTCTCTCGTGTGCCGCAACATGCTACTGATTCACATCATTGCTGGAGAATGGTCTGTGCAGTGCTGCAGTGCACCCCTGTAGGTAGAGCAGGAATTTGTCATCTGTGTGGAGGTGCCCAGGTGATAAGCTCGCCTACTCTTTTGAAAGACAGCATGGGATATTTAAGTCCACCAATCAGTGCCGGCAGGCCGGTCATCTGGCTTAACTTTTATTCCTAGACGGTGGTGTATATTGATGCTTTTCCGTGCATGTGAAACACCAGGATGGAAGTTTAGAGTTTGTTCGAAATCCAGCTTGACAGATCAGAGGATGCACATACCGTTACCTCGAGGTATCCTGCCAGCCCTTTTGGCCTGATTGAGTGCTGAAAATGTTGCGCTGAATAGTATTTGATGATAATGAAACTTCTTTATAGAGTCGGAAGAGATTACTTACTACTCAGATGAATATTGAAGACATTACCGGACCTCAAAGACAAAGAATCTTCTGAAAGTGCAAATCGAAAACAGACTTGTACGCGACTCGCTAGTTTCCAAGGTGAAAGCTGTCTATTCGGCCCGTCGAAGGTGATCAAATGCTATCCTTTGGTGCACTTGTCACATCCTCTACGAGAGGAAAACTATCCTACCTTTCCATTTCCAAATTGTAAGCCACAGCGTCTCAAACCGGAAGCACATGACACCGGAGGAAGTGTTTAACGGAAGTGAATTTCTGGAAAAGTGCATTGTCATGTTGCTTCCAGACAACCTGCTCATCGCCTCAAAACCTGTGTGTCGAGTTGTTGTTCCCCTATAATTTAGAAGAGTAGGCCGGTTGAGCAAGGCCCTTTTGAGTCTCATGTCTTCGTACGAGTAGTGACGTTCCAACCATTAACCGCCTTTTTTCTTCATTCTGGAAATGTTGAAAATTTGTCCTTTGTTTGAACATCTCCCAAAAACGATCTCATTTTTTTTGTTGTTCTTACCTACATGATGCTCAACTGCTCGCTCACATTCCCCAGAAGCAATTGGAGACGCGAGAAGAAAACAATCCAAAGGAACAAGAGAGGTGCTTAGAATGAGGATGTTGAGTAAATTGTTAAATTACAAATCCCGTTAATATGATCTCCTTCTGGTTTCCCAATTTCTGAAACATCTCAAACACTAATTTTCTCCAAACACATCCCACCGCTCAAGTCATTCAATCACTTATTTTCTCCGATAGCCGCTCTCGTTCACGGGCCACGGGGCGGAACGAGTGACGCATCACTAAGGCAAACGGATTACTGCACAAAGTTAGTGTCATACAGCAATAGAATGAATGTGCTTAGATTTATGACACACGGGCATGCTGGGATGATAGCCATTTTTAAGGGTCCGTTTCGCTCCTTCGCCTCATGCGATGCATTCTAAAATGCCCGAAACGGCCAGACCGAAAGCCATTTTCATCGAATTGGTCCCGACTGCCCATTTAAGGTTCGGAACTCTGTCCATGCAAGCCGGCCGCAAAATTCATTCAGATACTAGCCGGAGTGCTGGAGGCCTAGTCAACCCAGGCGGGCATCGCAATTGGACCTCCGAGCAAACCTTCACCCACTTTCCCTCCACAACTAGCGAGCTCGGCAGCCACACTTTTGTCATTGCGCTTGTCGTAGGCAGATAGTAATTACAAGCGTTATCAGAGAAAGTGGCAACATAAACAATATATGCCGCTGAGTGGTGAAAAAAATAATGAATGTTTATTTTTTGTGGCACGTGCAGACAGGATTCCGAAGTGAAGAGATAGGGTGAGAAGAAAATGTTGCTCTAGTTTGTCAAGCAAATGTTCAGCTTGTATGATACTGGAAGTGGGTGTGGTTTCGACATTAACTCTCTTCTTGTACACTCAAAATCCAGGCCTCACTGCTCACCTCCACTATTTTATTCACTGTTCTCTCTTGCCTGTGGAACCAACTTTTTTTTTTTTTTTAAATATACGCTTGTCGAGGCTCGGAGAGCGCAAACACAAAAGCATAGCAAGGGGGCATGAGACAAAAGTGGTGGGAAGTGGGAAGGACAAAACAGTGGGGAACAGAGACATTAGCAAATCTGTGGAAGGGAGAGGATGGGGACCGGGGAACATGGGGAATACAAGATGGGAACATTACAGGGGACTTTCAGGAAGGAAAGCAGGGAAATTTTGAAAGGAGGTGGGTTTTGAGCTAGTTATGGGGGGGGGGGTAGAAAAGATCGAGAATTGGATGGGGGATGATAAGAGGTGGTGGTAACACTGTTTTGAAGGCCTGGAGGGAAGAATGGGAATTAAAAGTGAGGGAGTTATTCAAGGCGGGAAAAAGAAGAGGAATGAAAGAGTGAAGGTGAGCAGCTGATTTCGTTATTTTGGTAAGTTTCCAGAAGGGGTTGTTGGCGGACCTTGCAAGAGAACTTCTGCCCAGCTTGTTCGTCCATTCTCCTCCAGGGCTTCAAGACGGCTGTTCAGCACTATCACAAGGTCATCCCTCATTCCACTCATGAATTGTCAACCACAAAGACCCCATTACAAGCACTCCTTTTCCCAGGTTATTGTGATTTTTTTCCCTCCTCTCTTTCACTCTTTTTCGTTGTTAGTTGCGGTTAGATTATTCCTGTTCCTGTTTCATCCCGGGATCTCCCTTCCTCTTTCTTGCTGTGTTTCCTTAGCTTGTGTGCAACTTCCTTCACGCCCCATGTGTCCTCCCCCTCCCTCCCCTTGATCTTACTCTCACTTCCAGTTTTCTGTGTGTTTTACCCTTTCAATTTTGTTCCACACCATTCTGCTCTCGCCTCTAGAACCATGAAGCTGACCATGTATACAAAACACATCAATAATTGATTGTAATGAGTGTGATTTATAACAGGCTTGTCCCATCTTCTAGATGCCAAAATTCCGTGGTGCCTTTTGAAGATGTCGGACATTGTGCACAGGTTACCCGCAGCAAATTTTTCAACTTCATGAGGGTTGTATGACCCAAGCGAGTTGCCTTTCAGTAATAAAGAAGTGCTAGTTATACGTACCTGCTTTCACAGTATTTATACGCAGGCGAGGCTCAGCTTGTTGTGAACGAACAGTGTGCAATCGACACGCACCTACGCTGCAGGCGTTGCGGTGGCAATGCGTGCCGCCACCACCAACCATGCCAGACACTGACCCACCGGGCCTTGGGGCGACGTCGCCGGTCGACGACACGCTCGCGCCTGAGTCGCCCAGCCACATGTACGACCTGCAAAGCATCGGGATGCGATATGCGGTGGCGTTAGTATAAATACGCTAAAGATGCCTTTCGCGTGTGAGGATCTATCAGGAACGCAAAGTTGTAAAACAGGGTAAATGGCGCAACCAGATTAAGGTAGAAATGCACGGTATATTGTGAAATGAGGTGAGCATTGATGAAAAGTGAAAGCTAGTTGTAATAACGCCAACATTTGGTAATTTTTTAACCTCTGGTCCATGAGACTTTGCATTTACATACAGTGTGATGACAGATGTAGGCAGTAAACAAAGTCAAGGCTGCAAATAAAAAGCAACGCGCGCACACAGTCCAAACTTCCAGCACAAGGACACAAAATGACAGTTAAAATGTCAACGTCTATTGCACGAGATTTATCGACGGACATCACGATATTGTTTGATTTTATTTACTTTAGACAAACCAGTACTACCCATCATCAACATCATATTCGTTCAACCTCTCAGTTGATGACCATCTGTCGATGACGGCGAGCCAAATATTTCAAGGGTGTTCCATTTGATTGATGCTACTCATTGATTCAATACCCAAGTTCCATTAAATGTTACCATCCCTCATTAACAGGAGGGTCGGTGCAAAGCCAAAAGTTAGCCATCATTGATGGAAGGAATACACTGCGTGGTTTACCATTAGCCTTCTCATTGAGTTGTATTATTTATTTGGACACAAATTGGTGTAATTAGACATCTCCATCACCCCACCTCTCCCTCCATACCCCCTAAGCACGATGCAATCATCAACCGACATGAATTCCCCCCCACAGCTTGGATAATTAATAAAGCCTCTTATGGAAGATGTCAAGAAAATATGGATGTTACGAAGGCTGCAAGCAGGTGAACAAGGTGCGGCTCAATGACCTCTTCCAAGCTCGGTGTGCTCCAGACTGCAGGACTCATGCGCCACAAAAGCACAAACAAGCAGTTTGAAAAAGAGATGGCAACGAGCAGCAAGAACAACACACCAGCAACATCAAAAAGTTTTGATATCACCTGTATAATAAGGGCAGGTATCATTGTAAGTTCACGTCAGTTTTAGTTAAGTTTACACTCGGTCCTGCATGCATTTACCCATCTGTCATCAAAACTCTTCAGTTTAGGCTGTAATGTAACGCTTTAGCCGGCAAAGCCAACAACCCTAAATCTGCAGCAAATGTCTCCTGCCGGCTGACAGGTCGTTGCCTGATGCGAGAAAAAAAACTCTAACTATTCACTGGGCAGATGCAAGCGGGGAATCTCTGTTCAAACCTTGGGGCATGTTCACAGGCAATGTCCATGAGAGTGCTCACAGTCCCAAATCGTCATAGTATGCCCAACAAAAGTGTTCTAGGTTATTGAATAAAAAAACAAGCTCTGTTCATGTGTGTATATTCTGTCTACCTAGAATGTAATAGCTAAGGGAGCGCAGAAAGGGAAACTAATGGGAAATATATGGGATAGAAAATGGTTGGGGTGAAAAAGAGAGGAGAGAGAGAGAGAGAGAGAGAGAAGAGACGGAGGAGAGAGAGACGAGAGGGAGAGAGAGGGAGAAAGAGAGAGAGGAGAAAGGTATAGGGGAGAGAGAGAGAGAGAGAGAGCAGGAGGGGAGATAGAGGCTGAGAGGGAGAGAGGAGTGAGAGGAGTGTCATTGTGCGATTGAAACATTTGTCATTTATGAATGTTTTTCTTCTGATTTTCAAATCTTGATCCCTTTTGTACTCACATGTCTTCAAACCACGTTGCTTGACAAAGCTATTAAATATTGGGCCGTTTGCGCTGGATTGCAGTCAGGTGGTTCTTCCGACTTTTCTGGTCTTCTACCATCTGCCCCTTTCCATGCTTCTGCCCCATCCCTACCCCCAGTTTATCTTGAGGGTGCACACATTTATTGCTCGGCATCCTCTTCTGGTGAAATTCCCAAATTTTCCCGCAAAAAGGGGAAGGGGCCCCGAGGGTGAACTCCATCATTCGTTCTCTTTCCTCAACTGTGAACTAACCTCCTCAGTCTGTTCAATCTCAATCTTCCTCCAGGACTTTATGACAGCTGGTCCATCACATCTCAGGTCCTTCATTCCATACCCATGATAATTTTTACCCCCATTACCCTCCCAAGCTCACCTCTTCCTTTCCAGGTTATTGTTTTCTGATTATTACCTAACTTCACTCATTCAGTTGTTCCATTGCTCTTCATCCCCGCTTTTCACTTCCTATTCTTTGAGCCCTTACTTGTTAACTTGTATCCAGCTTTTCACCCCCATGTCCCTCCTCCCTTCCCCCACACCAATTTCTCATTCATTCCCTCACCCATTGTACCGTCCCAAATCTCCCGCCTCTTGTAGTTAAACCCTATACCCTGTTCTTTGTTATCGCTTCAATATTTCCCCCCTGTCTTCCCTGTGTTCATCTTGTCTTTCTGGCGTTACAGGTCTTCCACAAGCCTAAATTTGTAGCTACATCACACACAAAAAAGAGTGTTGCCCTCAATTTATTCGTTTGTGTTCACGGTGCTTATCTCATAGCAAGATGAGAACACATATTTGTTACCTCCGCCACCGAAGGTGGAGGAGCTTATGTTTTTTTTAAATATGCAATTTCAATAAAATAGACTTATAAGCTTTTCGACTTGCACCCCTCAAGGAAAAACGCAAGCAGATGAAGAAGCACCACAAACTCTCAGTTAGCACAAAAGCACCCAAACAAGAAATTTGTCCGAACTTATGTCTATTTTTTCCTATGATGGCTTTGAGTGTTGTGACAACTGTAACACAGTCAACGTTGCAGGCATCAAGAAAAAACCACCCTTAACTCTCCCTCAGCTAATTTAGCATAACATTCCGCTGGTCCTTGTGATATCATTTCCACTACTCATTATTCATGATATGGTTCCACCAATCACGGTATCCTCATCCTTCCTTCTCTCTCAACCAATCAATTTGAGGATGTTAATGTAACCAAAGTGTGAGCAGTCCTCATTTTTCAAAATGCCAAAGTGAGCCCAATGAAAAAAGCCAAGAATTCACAAGGTTTCGGAAAAGCGATGATAATAGAAACCTATACGCAAAGAAAACCTATCGAAAACAAGACGCAAGAGAGAACGACGAGATTCCAAGATCTGTGAAAAAAGCCAAGGAGTGGTCCACAATGATTGTAACTTTATAAGTGAGAGATTGGTGCTTCTTCTTCATCTGCTTGTGGTTTTATCCTGAGCGAGTGCAAGTCGAAAAGCTTTGAATATGTCCTATTTTATGAAATGCATATTTAAATTTTGTTTTACTAATGAAATTTCTATTTGTTTTTTATGTCTTGCCCCAAAGGGGATTACAAGACTATTGAACACGTATGTGTGGTGTTGTGTGGTGTGTGTGTGGTGGTGTGTGTGTGTGTGTGGTGTTGTGCTGTGTGTGTGTCTGTGTGTGCTGTGTGTGTGTTGGTATGTCTAGCAGAGGCCTGCAAAAGTATTCACCCCTCCAAAGTTTTTCACATTTTGATGGCACCTGAGCTTATTTCATGATGCTTTTCAAATCAAAGTTAATATAAAGAGTCTTATGCAACTACTCCAACATGCATAAAAAGATAAAACAATATCCCCTTCCGCCAACACGGCGGCGGGATAAAAACATAACTGAATTAAAACGTGAACATTTATTTTAAAGAGAAAACCAGATGATTCGTTAGTTTGCAATAAGTATTCAAACGTTTGCCGAATTAATGCAAAAAATCACTTCAGGAGTAAATTATTTGTTTGAAAAGTTACAAAATTAGTTGTAATTAGTTTTCAACCTGAATGTACTCACTGGAGTTAAATAATAAAATTAAGCTCCACTCACTATTATCGAAGGAGTTTTAACGTGCAACTCACTCGGTCAACCAACAAACGCAAACCATGAAGACCAAGGAGCTTTCCAAGAAGAAAGAGACATAAGTGGTGGAGAAGCACCGTTCACGAGAGGGTTATTAAGAAGATTTCTTCAAATCACTCATTTCCCTTTGAGTACGTTGTGAAATACATTATAATAAGTGAAAGACGTATCATAGCCACCCGGACTCCTACTCTATCAAGGTCGCCCATCCAAACTCAGCAGTGGGCAGCAGGGAAACTGTTTGGATGTCACTGTAAATTCCAACAATGACTAAAGGATCACACAGGCTCTAATGTCCAAGGTTGGGGCATGTTCATGAATCAACAATATCCTCGTTCTCCTTCACCAAAAGCTGGCCTCAATGCACAGGTGGCAAGAAAAGAAGCCATTACTGAAAAAAGTTCGGGCATCTAAAAGCTCACATGGGTTTTTGTGAAAAAGCATTAATGATACTGCAGGCATGCTGGAGAATGTTTTGTAGGCAGACGAGCCCAAGAATTGAAGTTTTTGCTCTTAATTCGAAGCGTGGCTACGTCTAGCGCAAGCCGAACACTGTAAACATCACCCAGTCGACACCATCCCAACTGTGAAGCATAGGTGTGGTAGCATCATGTTACTGGGGCTGATTTTCATCAGCAGGGACTGGCAGGCTTGTCAGGATAGAAAGTAATAATTGATGGTGCAAAGTAAAAGAGAATCTTGATGAAACTCTGCTTGAGTCAGCCATGAATCTGTAAACTGGTAGGAGATCCCATTTCAGCAGGACACTGAAATCTGAAGCACAAAGCCACAGACACCACTGACTGAACCCAATTAACATTTATGGCGAGACTTGAAGATTGCAGTCATTAAGTGATCCCCATCAAACTTGGCAGAAGAAGAGAATTCACATGAAAGAATTGGCAAAGATTTCAACCATCTCAATGTGTTAATGCCTGGTAGAGACCGACCAAAAAAGACTCATAGCAGTCATTGCTGCAAAAAGGGCTTCACACAAGAAGTTACTGACCGAAGGGCTGAAACTCTTACAACCAGTGAATTTTGATTTGTACATGTTTTTTGCAGGTATTCCTGACATTGTAACCTCCTTCAACCATATACATGTTTAGTTGTGGTGTATCTGTTCATGATGAATGAAAAAGTTATTTGGGAAAAATTGTTTTTCTACATAATTCGAAATTCCTCCTAAATGTGGCAATTAATTGGTTTGGGTTAATACTTTTAGGCCAACTGTATATATTTTCCACTTTCAAAATGTTTCTCTCTGACAACTTGTCTGGAACAATGCAGAACTTCAAACATAAAGAACCCCCATGGAGAATACTTATCGATAACTCTGACATCATGTCACATAGTTATAGCAGCCATATTGGATAAAGGGAAAAATTTTAACATCATATTTTTTCTCAAAACCGCTCCAATGGAAAAACATTGAAACTGGCTAATGGTATAAACTCGCCCATAGGTAATAATAGGTGATAAGATGAATGTCATCTGTGAAGTGGTATTCGCAAGCCAGAATGAGTTTAATCGAAATCCTTATCTGAAAAATCTGAAACTTCATATATCTGATTTACCACCCGATGCTTGAGAGAATAATTTAAAATTATGACTCAATAACTTCTGCAAATAAGCTGTGTGACACAATAGTGGGCATGTTATGATGTGGGTATTATGGCCCAATAGCAGTAGGGCCATTTAGTAGCGTATTCAGTTAACAATGGTAATTTTTGTTCAGAATGAACATGCGAGCCAAAGACTATGCACTCTTCAGAGTGCCATTCTAAGTTATTTTAGGAAAAAATCCTTTGTGCTTTGTTACAAACAGGATCCTTACCATCTCATATTGATATTTAAGATGTAATTCTTCGTGGCCACTCATAAATTACAAATATAACATTTGGCAGAGTTTTGATCTCTTACCCCTCCCTCCGTTTCCTATTCCATTCCCATTATGCCCAACCTTCCTTCCCATTTCCTTCTTGCTATTCTCTCCAAACTTCCCTTTTCCTTTCTCAATTATCTTCCCTCTTTACTTCTTTTCAAGTTACCTCACACTTTCCATACCAAATAATAAGATGATTAATTTTCTATTTTGTGATGGTTTTCCAGTCAACCTTGTCTTATGGGGCCCTTGCAGGCCTACCCATCCTTCCCCTCGAGGTCTGTACGATTCGTTTTTTTTTTGTATTCTCTGCCTTTTACCTTCATCCTATTTTCCCTGTTTCGCACAACGCCCATCCCTCCAACTAACACTCTGGTTTCTTGTTTAATTTAAAGGAAAAAAAAAAACAAAAAAAACTACATTTCTCCCTGCCATACCCAAGAGTCCTGAATCCTCTACTTCCTGTTCTTCTTTCCTTCTGCTGGCACACCATCTATCTTCTATTTGAGCTGACCCACTCTCTCCATTACCTCACAAATTTTCTTCCGACAACTCCGACAATTTCATTCCTACATTTTCGCACTGCTGATACCACATGTGAAAAAGGATGAAAGTCTAAACTCGGTGTTTGCATACGAAGTCTTTCTGTCGCGAAACCTAACGCTTCTATCCTCACCCTTACCCAGTCGCACCCAATGTCCCTGACTCTGTGTCCTTTTCTTCTGATAAAGTGGAGACTTGCCCTGTCCAAACCTCGACTCAGATTCTGCAACAGGTCCAGATAGCATCAGCCCACGTGGTCCAAAAAACCTGCTCTTCTGCTTTGCTCCCACCCTCTCTCTGTTTTTTTTCTATTCACCCTCTCATTTGGCTCAATCGGTCATCTGCCACTGCTGGAAATCAGCACATTACGCCCTGCACAAAAGGGTGCAAAAAACAGATCCCTTGCAAAACTACAGAACCAATCAAGCCTCCCTCCCAATCAATCAAGCAAGGTTAATGGAATCCATCATTGTTTCAGACATTAAATCCTTTCTCCTCTCGAATGGCTTGATTCCGATCATCAATTTGGGTTTCAGACCAGGTCACTCTACCGCTCTGATATGCTGCTTCTGCTCTCGCCACAATGATACAGGTTACTTCATGCCGGACATGAAATCAGCAGCCATATCCCTAGATATCGCGTGCTTTTTACACGGTCTGTGCACCTGCCCTGCTCCACGCCAAACTCTCTTCCTATGGGTATCCAAGGCCATCTCCACACCATGGCTCGCTGACTTCCTCTCCTGTCGCCAGCCACGTGTGCGCCCTAAATGGAGTTCTTTCATCCCCTCTTCCTGTCCCAGGCTGGAGCCTCCTCAAGGCAGCGTCTAGGCCCTGTTCTTTTTCTGGTTTTCTCAATGATCTCTCCAACAATCTGGAAAATCCCTCTTATATCTCTTTGCTTGATGACTCCACCCTCTGCCGTTACCATCTGTCATCTCGACCAGCAGCAGAAGCTTCTTCGCTCTCTGCAGATCTTGCGGTAAAATCACAAACTCGTTCGCAACACATGGGAACATGTCCTTTCATCCGGAACAAAGTCTCACCTCTCACTCTGTCTCTCCAAAAAGGACTGTTTGGAAAACCTCCCATCTACTTTCTCAACAATCCTCCTGGAGAAGTCCTTTCTTTCATGCTTCTGGATCTCAACTTTGCCCGCCATGATCTTTTCTGCGAAAAGCCACCATTTCCAAACCTGGCTCCAAAACCAGTGCGCGACTGGGAATCCGCCGACGTGAAGTCCTTCTCGGCCAACCTGAGCCTCCCTGACCACTTACAAAGCTTTTTGTCGCAGCCTGTGGAGTGCTGCTCTCCCCCTCTGCGGCATGGTGTCCTGCCTCTCACCTTTCTCAGCTTCACATAGTGGAAACCAAGGCATTTCCGGATCATTGGTATCTCCCACGATGAGGCTGATCTTTGGGCCTCTCACTCTCTCACCGCAGGCAGGTCAGTGGGCTTTCTGTCTTCTACCGTCTCTCTCTCCGCGTCTCGCCCCCCCACCCCCCCCGCTTCTGTCTGTGATTGTCCAACCACCATATTTCTTCAGGCGCTAGGTCCAACCACAACCCCATCTGGTAAAACTACCAAAATCACGAATCATGCTTCACCTTCACTCTTCATTCCTTTTTTTCCCGCTTTCTTTGGAATAAACTCCCTCACTCTGTTCAATCCCATTCTTCTCTCCAGGCCTTCGAAACAGCTGTTTACCATGACCTCTTATCGTCCCCCATCCAAATCCTCGATCTTTTCTACCCCCGTTAATCCACCGCAAACCCACCTTCTTTCAAATGCTCTGCTTTCCTTCCTGAAAGTCCCTGTAATGTCATGGACTGTGTAATAGGATTGAATAGCTGTTGATAACCCCGGTGCGTGTACCCTAGAGGCTCCCGGACACAGGTTCCCCGCCCCACCCTCTCCCTGCCCCCAGATCTCCGAATGTCTGTTCCTCACTGTTTTGTCCTTATCCAACGCCTCTCTTGTCTCATGCCCCCCTTGCTGTGCGTTGTGTGCTAGCTCTCATACGAGCATCGCCATTGTATACAAAAAAAAAAAAAACAGTTCGGCTTATTATGACATTTCTAAATGCGCTTATGACGTCTGGTGTATATGTGTGTGTGTGTATGTGTTGTGTAAGGGGAGAGTTTGTCGGACGGGCCAGGTCCTGTGCAGAATATCTCAAAAAGTTGTGGACGGATTCGGACAAAATTTGGTGGAGACGTTGGTTCTGTAACACGGATGAATTGATTCAATTTTGGTGAATATGTAGATCGGGATCTGGATACAAGAATTTTTATAGTGATTCTTCATCCATTGAGTAATGGACGCAAAACCGATATATAGCATGATATCTCAAAAAGTTATGAACGGATTCAGACGAAACTTGGTGAACAGCTTTGGTGTGTGACAAGGAAGAATTGATTCAATTTTGGTGAAGACCTGAATCTGGTTCTGGAAATGAGAATTCTTTAAATTGAACTTATTCTTCACCATGAGAGATGGGACCAAAAACGATAAACAGCATGATATCCCAAAAATTTGAGAACAAGTTCTGACAAAACTTTGTGGATGAGTTGGTTAGGTGACAAAGATCAAGCTGATTAGATTTGGTTCAGGTCAAAATGCAGATCGATCTAGCCTATCAGTGGGATACAAAATGTAAACAGTTACAGCCTGGTAGAGGTATGCTCTATACTAAGTGCCGTTCTAGTTTGGAAGTGTGATTTCCTCGTATGATTGTTATTTTATTTGTTAAAATTAGGGATTTTCAATGCAGTGAGGATAATGAGGATAAGTAAGTTAATGGGTTGGGATTGGGGGAAGAATCCTTTAAGTGCTTTATATGGCATGCCACAGTCATGACGTGGAATCACATCTTTAATGGTATGAGTGTATTCTAGTCGTTAACTTTATCAATATAGAATTTTTAACCTCCGCCATCGAAGATCGGAGGTTACTCTTTTCACCCCTTTCTGTTTGTTTGTTATAGAAGAGACACAGAGATATCTCTGCAAAACGAAGTTTTTGCAAGATATGTTAGTCAGCTTGTATGTTTTTTTTTTATTATTTTTTTTTTTTTTGTTTGTCTGTAATCACGTATCGATCACTCTGCAGAGCACAGTTATCTATGGAATTTTAACTTCGCATATCAGAGTCTATAGAGGTCCCTTTCAGCGCATAAAATTTTCAAGTCAAGGTCAAAGGTCAAGGTCACTTTGCCGCAAATCAGGGGAGTCGACGAAACCCTTATTTTTTGAGTAATTTTGATCGGTCGTCAAACTTCATGTGAATATAGTTCATGGTCTGGCGCTCAGCTGATTAATTTTTGGTGGCGATCGGCCTTGACCTTCATGGTTAGCGGGAGTCGAAGTTTTTGACCCCAAGGTCAATTTTTGAAATCTTAGATACCATATCGAGTAATACCTCATATGAAAGCGCTTGATAAGTGCTTTCCAGATCTGTCAAAAGTTTGACGCTATGACGTCATTTGATGACGTCATGACGAAAAAACGGATTCATGAATTTTATTTCCTCAGTTCTCATCAAAATCTCTTGATATTTCATGTACAATGGTCCTGGAGAGATACCATTAACCGTACGAAAATATAAAGGTCAAGGTCAAAGGTCAAGGTCACAAAAGGTCAAGCATCAAGGTCGAAACAACTTATTTTTGAGTAACTTTAATCGAATAAATAAGTCACTCATGTTCACATTTTGGCAAGATACTGGTCACCCCTGGGGGTGACATTGGTTTTTATTATCTTGCCAAAACGAAGTTTTTGCAAGATATTTAGTCAGCTTGTATGTTTTTTTTGTTTGTTTGTTTGTTTGTGAACCGTATTACGGAAAAACTCCTCGCGATTTCAACGAAACTTGGTGGGGGGGTTAGGTATGGTCCAAGGATCATGCCATAGATTTTGGACTTTGTCCCCCCCCCCAAAAAATTGTTAGAGAAAAAAAAAATATATTTTTTTGCATTTCTACATGTTTTAAGTGATTTCCAACCCACCCCCCCAAAAAAAATTGTTAGAGAAAAAAAATTGTTTTTTGCATTCCTACATGTTTTAAGTGATTTCCAAACCCCCCCCTCAAAAAAAGTTAGAGAAAAAAAATTTTTGCAACTTTTTTTTCAACAAAATTTCGATTTCTTTTTTTTGCATTTCTACATGTTTTAAGTGATTTCCAACCTCCCTCCCCCGCCCCCCCCCCCAAAAAAAATGTTGGAGAAAAGAACTATAACTCTGTCAGCACTGTTGACATCATATTTAATGAATAAGATATAAGGTTCACTTGAGTGACCCAGCAGTATTGGCGGCGGAGGTTTTGCACTCTCCCGAGTGCTCCCCCTCTAATTCATCATGCGTTACTCATTTTGACTCAAATGGTTACTTTGTATTTATCATGCAGTACGGTAGTACTCCGTATAGAGGGATGATATGGAAGAAAAATGGACGCCTATTCAAATATGTACACAATGATACACAAATAAATTACTACCAGAGTGAAGTCATAAGTATTTAAAAGCCATAACTTTTATTCTCGAGCATTGTCTGAACTACCGAGATTTAAAAAGACCCCAGAATACATCGCTAAAGTAACACAATGACAGATCGCTTAAACTCCAATTTGTACTTCTTCTTCTTCTGCTTCTTTCCCTCTCCAAACAATGTGAAACTGTAGCCCGACCTACCTCAATAACTGCTGAAGCCATGATGGTGATTCCAATGTGAGGAGGTTACTTTGGCTCTGGGTTAGTGCACGCAACTCAAAATTAAAAATAAAAATAAAACATTAATTGTTTTAATACGATAATCAATTGAACATAAATGTGGACTCAACCAAACCAGGCCAGG
>CM068964.1:23549919-23579919 GCA_035128595.1 Eptatretus atami | reverse complement strand
GGGTCATGTGATACCGCTTCCACCGAAGAGCATGTGCCTAGCGAGACCATCGCCTTTACGATCACATAGAGGGCCATGCCATTGAACTGTTCACTCAAGGGGTACGCTGCAATAAAAACCAAGAGGCGGGAGCATTCCCCGAGTGTGTGCGCCGCAAGCAAGGTCCAGGCGAAAGCATGTCCGCTCCATTTATTGCCAGAACATGCGCACACATTCCCTGGGTGGGGAAAAAAATCTTTGCAACAGACAAAGTGGAAACTGTTTTAAATAATGAGTACATCTTTGGAGTTATGGCATTAGTTATATGAATTCCATGGACTGGTCACTTGCCACGGGTGACGTTTATAAGACACAATAAGTACCATGGCAGATTTATATTTCTGAGAAAACACCTTGACAACAATCTCCATTGAAAATCAGCAAATTGATGTGGCAGTTCAATCGAGGTTTAAATTAAACGTTAATTTGATTCTCAGACATCACAGCCAATTGAGACATCACAGTGGTTACAGACCAGGAGGAAAGATGATCATCCAATAAAGGGAAGGGTAATTTAAATCAAGCTAATGGTCACAGATGTTTTTTTGTTTTTTTACAAATCACACTATGGTATCTTCAAGGAATATTTATACAAAAGGTCAGTTAGATTTTAAATTCAACACGAGATGAGAGTACTTTATCATTGAGCTATCCTGCTGCCCGTAAAGTAAAGATTTACCTCATTTTGGGATTTAAAAAATATGGATTGCTTTAACCTGTTGGCTGGATTACACATCTCGACATCAAAATATGATCCTCGTATACATCTACAGACCCTCACCTAATTCTTACAAGGCACAATGGCATGACCCCCAGAGGTTATGAGTTCAAATCTATCCGAAAGAAGCCACAAGAAAGATTTGGATTCTAAGATTCTGGAAACTGAGATCATCCCAGAAGAATAACACGTTGCTATTGGATTGTTGGTTAAAAAAAACCCCATCTGGCTCACGAATGACCTACGGTGAGGACGGTAATCTGCCTGCCCTGCCAAATTTGTTGTAACTAAGATGGAGGTTGAGATTTGTGGCCGACTCTTAAATTCTTCACGAGTTTGGGACGGGCAATCAAATGTCACTAAAATAAGGAAGTGCATGAACACACCCCCTTAACCCTATCCAACTATATTAAATAAGGCAAATCTGTGTAAGTATGCATGTGTGTATGTATGTACATCTGAAAATCATATACAAAAACAGGGCTGGCTTGATCTCCACTAAATTATGCAGATGTGTGTGTAGTACCCAGGGTCAGGTTAGGGGAACAAATATAAACTAGAAGGGCACTCTTCGACGTCACGACGTTGCCAATATGCCTCTGCCCACATTATTATATCATTATACATATTTGTACCAAGTTTGATATAAATCCCTGAACCCAGATTCAAAATATTAAATAATTCTGGCTGCCAGACCATGCATCCGACCAGTTTGAAATTCAAAGCATATATTTCCCATGACTATTAGATCATAACTTTTACGTTTCACTTTGATTGATGAAGCGGTTCAAGAGAGAGAATTAAAAAAAAATTCATTCAATCCAATATGGCTGTCAGACCATGTGACCTATTAATTATTCATTAACACCCTGGTATTCCCAAGGCTTGGGGAACATGTGGGTGAAGTTTCCCCTCATTCTGTCAAACCGTTCTGGAGAAGAAAATTTTTAAAGGTTTATACTACAAAAAACAATCATAGCTGCCAAACCATGTGACCTACGACATCATTGGTGCAGAACTTTTTGTTCCTCTTGGACAGATGATCGTACCTGAAAGTTTTGCCTCAATCTATTCAGCCATTTCTGAGAAGAAGATTTTTGAAGGTTTTTATGTTAAAAAAATATGGCTGCTGAACAACGTGACCGATGACGTCATCAATTTTTTTCCCCCAAACAATTTTGCCCAAGATGACCCTCAATAATTTTCATACTGATCGGATAAAGAGTTTGATGTTTGCAATTATGACGTCATAACGAAGCCGATTATGACATCATCAAAAAAAATCACACTTGTTTCACATGGGGAGTACTTGCCACGGATAAAGTGTTTGATGTATGCAATTATGACGTCATAACGAAGCCACCTATGACATCGTCAAAAAAATCACACTCGTTTCCCATGGAGAGGACTTGCCATGTGCCAAGTTGAATTTTTTTTCCATGGGGCTGTTTCGGAGAAACAGAGGTCCAAAGTTTTTCTTTTTTTCCAACATGACTGCCACACCACATACCCTATGACATAATAATTATCATGACAACATTATACATGAGTAGTCGCACCTATGTTGAAAATTTTGTGTCAATCGGATAAGCAGTTGCAGAGAAAACAGAGAAATTTAGCATGGACAGACGTACGTATGTAGTACGTACAGATGGACGACCCGAAAACATAATGCCTCCGCCGACTTCCTCAGCGAAGGTAGAAAAATCCTCGCATGGGGGAGGTGGGGGGCAGGGGGCAGGAGATAACTTGCCAATGCTCCTGAAGAGAGCAGGTGTTTCTCGTAAATAGAAAACAGATACACCTCAATTTGTGTGGCTATTAATAAAAGGTTTTAAAAAAATTTTGGGGGGGGGGGGGGGGGGGGTTCGTTTCATACGATTGGATTCTAGGTGAGTTCATTTTTGCCAAAAACCCAACTCCTCAATCTCCCCCTCCCTCCACACCCACTTGTTTTGTGCAATAGTTTAAAACTCCCATTACTACAGTCCACGGTCTACGTGACCAATGCAATGCCACCAACTCCTCCATGTTTGTGTGTAAGGAACTCAAGGAAGTTTCAGAATACACATCGGTTCGGTATCGCACTTTATGTACAGCTGGAGGTTTTCTTCTTTGAATGTGGAGTTTTAATGATTCCTCTTTGCAGCCAATTTTCCACTGTAAAAAATAGAAAATGATGCTCTGCTTCAGGTATTGCCAGTATATTTATGGTAATTGTTTTATTCATGGGTAACAAGGAAAGTGAAGGACTGATAAGGTGCTGCACTCGCCTTTCAGAAGTCTAGATTGGGTTTGATTCCTGAACATCCTGCTACAAGGCAAGGTGCTGCATCAACGAGCACGCTGTTCTCTGGATGGGTTGTTAAGTCAGCTGTCCTATATGTTAACATTTGCTGAAGGATCATAAAAAAAAAATATATATATATATATAATTATATATCTCACGGTACCTATATAAGCATAGGTGATTATGTACCGGTGTCCTGGCCAGGTTCTAAGTTCCTACCCTTATCTACAGGTGACATTGCATCAGTACGCGAACTCTCTCAGATGTGACGCTACACCAGAAGCCAGGTGCTGCTCACACATCATGATGAGACAAGGTGAAGCTGCCTCCATGTTTGTGCAAAACAGTCTTTTTTATGCGTGACAATGCCTCTGGCTGCACTGGCTAAAACTGATTCGCTGATTTCGATAACCATCTGACACGATGACATTGAACCTTTGTTCATTATGTTCATTGTTCTGTTCATTGTTCGATAACCATTGTATTATACAATCATTAATAAAACCATCGTTTCTCGAAAACCCAACTGCATATAATAATATCTAGTATGACTTTTAAACCATATAATACCATCACATTAATCATAATAAGTACACAAGTGTTTCTACATATTTTTCTGAGCCCCCATTAAGATGAGGACAATCACCAGGTTGTTACGTCATGTGACTGATCGAGTGATCCTTGTTTTTTGGAGCCACTTGAGGGGTGCTCTATTACATATCATCAGTTGTTGTACCTGGTCACAGCTGTTCATACAAAGGATTCTTAACACTCAATCAACGTTTTCAACAGGTTATTCAAACAAGAAATGTTTGAACATGAGACACCGGTGCTGAGCAATATGAGGCTATAACAGCTACTTCCACTGATGGTGTTTACTCTCTCTCTCTCTCTCTCTCTCTCTCTCTCTCTCTCTCTCTCTCTCTCTCTCTCTCTCTCTCTCTCTCTCTCTCTGCAAACAGGGGCCTCTGAAGCTTATACAGATAGCATGCATACAGCTTTTATGGAGCTACATTTTTCATAACTAGCTTTATGTTTTACCATATTTTAAGTCTCAGGTTACACAAAATTTCTCTTGGTTTTGTGCACATGCTCTCAGCTCTGAAAGATCAGTGGGGGGCAATGTGACTGAGGGAAGAAAGGCAGCATACTGGGAGTGAGACAACATGTGGATGTAACAAGCAAACACAGTAACCAGTGTGGAAGAAGGCTTGTTCTGTATATGGGAAGATTCATTTGGGTAGAGATGGACAATGCCACGAAGATGAGAGAGGAAATGGAGGCAGAAATGTAGCCAACATGAGAATTGAGATGGAGGAAGAAATGGGAGTGGTATAAAATATCACGGGTCAAGATTGAGGGCAAGACGATGAGAGTAGAGATGGAGGCAGAGGTATGAATAAGGATTGAGATGGAGGACAACCTCAGGATGAGAGTAGAGTTGGAAGGAGTAGAAACGATCATGGATAGAGATGGATTATGCCATGAGGATGAGTCGAGATGGAGGAAGATGGAGGAACAACGAGGACATAGAAATACATTCAGCTACTTGCTCTATTCTCATCCCAATGGAACTATTACTTTTAATGTATATTAGAACATATCCAGTCTCATAAAGGGATAAATGACATCACAATCAACATGCTATGTTTATAATGTTAACTCACATAAGCCTGGTGTTGGCTTAGTACTTAGTTGTTAGGGTGGGTGGCTTGGGATCTTAGGGTCCTGAGTTTGAGCCCTGTGGGCCACTGAATTAACAGCAGGTAGGGTTGACTCAGTCTGTCATCCTTCTGAGGTCGGTGAAATGAGTACCAGTGTACTGGTAGAGGGGCACAGCTGTGCCCCGACAAAATGATAGCTCCCCTGTAGCCAAGCTGCTATATGCAAGAAGAAGAAGCAGAAGAAGAATGTTAACTTGCGATGTCACCACAAAAATCTAAACTCCATCCCTTGATCTCACCATGCGATGCTGCCATTACGAATGGGATTAAAACGGAGTGCGCCACAATATCTTACACCTATCATCGACATTCCACCTGGGACAGAATGAGAATGCACCAAGGGAGGTCTGGAATTTACATTATGGAGGTGAAACAAAGAAAAAAGAAGAAAATGATTAACAAACTTTTAATGGCATTAAGTTTGACACCGCACACTCAAAATTAACCTTTACAATTCCATTAACATTCGAGCTTCTGAGTCCTTTGTGTTTTAATGAAAGTGGTTATAGATTGCGATTAAAGATTTATGGTAAAATTCTGATTATAGTATACTGTGAGTCTAAAAGTCATAAACATGTATTATTAATGCTTCCATTGCCAAGCGAGACTCGGAGAACTGCGCCGACGACACATGTCCTGCATCAATTGGAAAATAAAGAACCACCACACACTTGAAGAACAGTTCTCCCTTTCTTTCAATAAACAACTCCAGAAAAATTAGCCACTGTTATTAAACTAAGCCTGGAACAGACGTGGAAGCGATGAAAACTCTTCAAAATCCCAATTTGATCCTTGCAGGAGGAGATATCAAGAAGGCATGGCATAACCTTTCTCGAGCTCCTTAATAAGGTCCGTAGAATTAGCGTAAAATTTCAGTCCCAGGAGCAAAGCAACGCAGCTAACCTTTGTAATCAAAATATGGGTGAAGATGCTCCAATGATTTTACAAAAACAACGAATGACAATCAATGTATGAAAATCATAATTACACTTGAGAAATATGAGGTGAGATTATTGTTATTTAGCAAAGTCTGGGGATCGTTGTGGTTTAATAAATATATCAGATAAGATCAAATCAGAACCAATATTCTGTTCTATACAGTGTTGGTTCTGCCGAAACAGTTTCTTTGGCTGGGGTTACAATCCTGGATGGGTCGAATTTGTAATTTGTTCTTGTGCCGGCGATAGCTCGCCTCCTCTTCGCGAAGGACACTGTGGGATATTTAACGTCCATAAACGAATGCCGGCAGCTTGGTGTTGCCTTAGTGGTTAGGGTGGCTGGCTTAGGATCCTCAGGTCCTGAGTTTGAGCCCCGTTTGCCACTGAATTAACACCAAGGGGTTGACTCAGCCTGCCATCCTTCTGAGGTCGGCGAAATGAGCACCAGTATACTGGTAATAGAGGCACTGCATCAGCGGCGTAGCTGCGCCCCTAACCAATGATGCGACCAGCAGCCAAAAGGCAGCACTCGATGGGAACTAATGCCGGTAGATGGGCCACCCAGTTTAACATCCATCCGAGGAATGGTACACACATTGATGAATCACCCTGCCTGTTAAACGCCAGGATGAAAGTTTATAGCTTCCTTGCCATCACAAATCCCCACTTGGCCCACCTAAAGCAAAGTTTAAAGATGGCAAAAAGTTCCACCAGGAATGACCCAATATCAAATTTTGAGATAAAAAAATTTCCCCACTTTTACCCCTGTGATCCCAGGTCCCCACCCCCGGGGCATAAACCGGGGGTTAAAGCCAAAAAAAACGTTAAATATTTCACGTGTCCCCCAATGTTGATTGTACATACAAAGTTTCATCAAAAAATGTTCAAAAATGTGCCCAGAATTGCATTTTTTGTATTTGACCTTTGGACCCTGCCCCAGGGGGCAGGGCCAAAAAAGACACTGCTCTCACACTGTCTTGCTATGTGGTGATCATAACTACCAAGTTTGGTGAATTTCTGCACGACTGTTTTGGAGGAGATATCGTGACGGGCAGACAGATGGAGCCGATTACAATATCCCCCCATTTTTTTCAAAAAGTGTGGGGATAATTACCAACTTTTCACTTGAGATATTATGGTTTATTGTGAAGAGATCCCTGCCTTAAGAAACCCAAGGAACCACAAGCGAAGAGCAATCTTCAAAAACGAGGACACAGGTGCTCACGTACGACCTGTTCATCCAATTTAGAGTGACATTGAAAAGAAGGCCAGGAGACTGTACATGGTTGATGCTCAGATATAACAAGGAAAGGATGGCATTGCTGGTTGAGTTGTCCATACCCAGTGATGTTTTGCCTCATAGTAATGCAGATATACAAGAAAAAGATCCAAGTACGAGGACCTGAAAAACGAAGTGAACAGAACCTTGGAGCCGAGGAGTGCCGACGTTGTATTGCTAGTCTGATAGTCAGAGCAACTGCAGCGATAAAGAAAAATCTCACTGAGATTTGAAAAGTGATACTCGGAAATATTACAACAAACGAAGTACAATAGGAAGCTGTCCAGGGTGCAGTGAGGACCCTTCAAAGAGGCCTTTGAACAAAGATATGAGAACAGAGCCATCCTCCAGTGCGAAAATGTCAAAACATCACAACTTAGTCCTTGAAACGTGATCCAAATAAAAAGAAGGGGATACTTTGGGCCTTGGGAGGGCTCTATTCCACCTTTTGACATCCGCTCGAGGAGATTACAACCGACGAAAGAGATGCTCCAGGGAATTCTCCCCCAACTGCCCCACAAAAAGTAACATCCTAAAAACATACTGTACTTCACGAACCAGTAGGGATTGAATAAAAGGGAACAAGAATTATATTACATTAATTGTTTTTTTAAGTAAGAAATAAAACCACAATTTTTTCTTTTCAATGATTTTGAAACTGTTCACAAATTGACCAAAATTAAAAACACTGCTAACAGCTCTAACAGCTGAAACGTGGGAGGCGAATCGCCTGTTTGAGGAGAAAATAAATAAATGAATGAACTTTTGGCACTAAAATGTTGACCAATTTAGGGGCAAAACATCTGACATCTGCTAAATGGCTGAAACCCAGCATGTCGGTAAAAAAAGACCCATCAGTGACCAATGGCCATTGAGCACCAAAAAGACCATCAAATCCAAAAAACTGAAAAACAGAGCAAAGCAATTCCTGCCTCGGAGCAGGCCAAAAGCACAAATGTCGAGCCCATGGTGAGTGGTCCTGTCACCTGTGGCCTCAGCTAAGCTCGTTAGCAGTGCCTCTGAGGACCTGCTCATGGACAGAGGCCAAGGAGAAGGGCAAAGCAGCGCTCCGCCATGCAAAGCCCACAGGCATTTGTAAGTAATTGACATGAACCTTCCGAAGCTCGAGGAGTGCTGGTGGAGATTTTTGACTTTGCGGAGCAGCTCGAGAAGGCCCTTTTGGAGTCTGACCTTTTTATCTGTGTGCTCTCTGCTTGTAGAACAATTTGAAAGTGACATTTTTGTTGTCCTTCTATCGTTCAAAACACACAACGGTCAACTTCACCTGTCAATTCGAGAAATACCTTCGGCGGTGAATAGAATTGGGTTAGATTTTTTTAATTTAGGTTTTTTGACCAAATGCGAATGATTAGCATTAAGTAACAGGAATGAAACGGAAAAACCATCATATTTCATCGCGCTTACTCCTCCGTTACTAAAGTTTGTAAAATTGTCCAAAGTTTCATGTATTAATGAAATCTCACAAATTTTCCTTCTGCAGACACCAGCATGTATCCTCCCTAAATTTACTGTGAATGCCACTCGTACTCCAGCATGTTCATTGACGTATTTGCCATTTGGCTTCGCTTCGAGCCTTGCTTTTGAAGTTCTTTATTAACCAGTATCAATCCAGTATATAGCAGTGATAGGATAGCAATGTGACAATAGGCCTGGCTATCTCAAATAGAATGATCCTGAGATTTGATTTCCTTGTGCAAATTCATTCTTCCTTTTCAGAAGTATGTCTGATACATGCAAGGACATCTGCAGACAAGTTGCTTTGTATTTTCGCCGGCGGAAGCCTGCAGTCGCTTTTCACTGCTGCAATTTACAAGGACTTGGCATTGGCTGTCGATGCAGGTGAGTGGTGACCGAAGAGTTATAGTTTGGGTTTTATCCATCAGCATGTGGATCTAAGGCACACCTTAAAACTTAGAGAGGAGGAAGAGAAGGAATAGGAATAGGAAGAGGAACTTAATGAAGAAGACAAGGAATTAGACGAGGAAGAAGCTATTGAAGTGACAACATCTTCTGAGCAAGTTGAGCACAGAATGTTGGCGTTCATCCATGTCCGTATTTCTTTCCTATCCAGCACATTGTAATGTAGATGAAGGCTCGATTCTGGAGCAGCTGTCCGGTGGAGATGTGTACAAGGTCATACACAAGGTGCACAAAGAAACTTCCATCCATCATGCCTGTTATCAATCCACATCCTTTAACTTCAGCAAAATGTCAGGACAACGAGAATGCCACAAGCAATCCACCTTGATAAAGCTTTGCAGAGAAGCTGGATCGATGCAGGTGGTACCGGGAAGTGTCACATGCGGCAATGGCTGTAGTTTAACCATGTGAAATGTGGATTACGGAGCTGGCTTCAGAGAGATGCCAACATGTCAAGAGTACATGCACAATGTTTATGACTATCAGCAATTTTTGTGATACTGCACATGAGATGTTGTAGCAAGTGGGGCTTGAGGCAAGAACAGTTGATTTGAAGTTGAAGAACAGTTTATCGATGTTGTCGAGGAAAGCCTGTACGTCGAGGAAAGCATCTACATGAGTGGGATGTGCTCAGCAGGATCTTGAATGATCGCAATTCACATCAGGTGACCATGAGGGTTGTTTCTTTTTTTTAATTCTAGTGCACAATCTGGATGACCATCAAAAGATGTTTGCTCCAGTGGAGAACGTGAAAGCACCATCCACTTTTCATAGTGCCGCTCATCTGAGCTCATGTGGCTTAGTGACTGCAGCGATGCATCGGATGGTGACATCGGAAGCATGAGGGACGGTCGATGCTGTCGAGTGACTTATGTCATTGTTTTCTTTGTCAAAATGATGAACAGATAATCCCGTGTTGCTTAAACACAATACTACAATTAGGCCAGGCATCATGCTGTGGAGTACCATCAGTTATACAACCAGCCCGTGGTATTGTATGCGGCAACACAACAGTTCAGACTGTACACTATTGTGTCTTATACCATTCCTGTGGCAGACCTGATACCATATTCAGCCTGCACATGTGCTGCAAACATCCCGTGAATGCTCTTGTTCCAAAAATGTTGTCGAGATGATGTAACGCCCCTCCATTTTAACTGATTGTTTGTTGCCAAAGGATGTGTTTGACATGCCAAGCAGATGTATCTTGTTTTCTCCCAACCTACATTTGTAGTTGTTAATTTGGAGAATTAAGTGAAGTCACCTAGCTAGTCATTTCACAGGAGGACATTTAAAATAATTTTGATAGAACTCCCTTTCATATGGAGGATGGAAGGGGTGCACATCTCTTCCCAAAGATGGCATGGCCCACAATGTAGCACCACTTGCTCATGATAGCAGCTTTGGCCAGATCTGCTGGGGATCTAATCCAGGCATAAACAACTCAAGCGTTGAGGTATCCTGCTGCTCATCTTACGCCGACAAGCTTTTGCAAACTCACGTGATCATTCCACATTGCCCTCCATGAGACTGACCTGCAAAGATCTCTACATTTTAAAAAGCTCAATGAAAGCTGGTAGGTAGTAAAAGGGAAGAATACTTTGAAGTCTGTACCTTATAATATTTTCCTTCACCAACCAAAGCTTAAAAATTATCATTTCAAGCTTCCAGGTTGACAATCTGACATCTCTATCTGAACACTCACCTGTCCTCCCATGCACCTTGATTCAGTTGATATTCTCGATAATATTATACTATGGCTGATAACCTAGACATTTTTTGGGCCATTATTGGTTCACTTATTAGAAATACTCGGTAATACTAATACAGCATATAATTTGATTCTTAAACGTATTTCATATTGCGCTGATTTCCTTCTGCTCAACAAATCGGCAACTCAATAATCAACTGCTAGACTGATGGTGACACTGAAAAAGCTCAAAGGAAGTTTATATTAAACCTCCTCGTCCTGCCTCTGGAGTGACTGGATAATTTAATGATGTTGCGCAGTTATCTTCGATTCCAAAGGCACCACAACTGGAGGCCCAATCACTGCGTGCTTTCACCTTCAGTGGCTGAAACGGAAAGCCACTCATTGGCTGCTCATCACGTGATTCCCTGTCAAGAGTCGCCACCTCATTGTCGAGGGCAGTTCCTCTCCCACTAATCTATTCATATTGGTTAGTGTTGGGGGTGTTAAGGATATGTGGTAGGTGAAGCGCAGGGTTGGCTGAACTGCTTTAGTGGTGACATCCCTTGGAGTAATTTTGGCTTCATAGGTAATTATATTATGTGCAGGAAATAGAAAATAGAAGAATTTGATGCTGTTGGCATGGTACCTCGATGCTACCCCCTTTTTAATATCGTTAATGTTAGGCGGCTCTGCGACCACATTTTGTACGATCGCAACCACAATTGGGATTATGACCAATGTCAGGAAACCCTGGAACATGTGATCTTTGCAGACTGTCTCATCCGCCAGCACTTCCTGAGGGACAGTTAAAATCCGATGGTGCCTTGAGAAGATTAGGTAATTATGTGCTGGTATCTTGGAAAAATTCCTGCTTTGATCTTCCATTGGGAGAACAAGAGCTCAAATCACAAAGTGAGATTACCTTGTGATAGTTCAGCGATGGAATCAGTGAAATTATTAACCTCCGCCATCTTCGAAGATGGATGGAGGTTACTGTTTTCACCCCTTTCTGTTTGTTTGTTTGTTGTTTGTTTGTTTGTTTGTTTGTTGTGAACAGTATTACGGAAAAACTCCTCGACGGATTTCGACGAAACTTGGTGGGGGGTTAGGTATTGGTCCAAGGATCATGCCATTAGATTTGGACTTGGTCCAAAATCCAATATGGCCGCTATGGCGGCCATTTTGAAAAAATATTCGAATGTTTTTTTTTTTGCATTTCTACATGTTTTAAGTGATTTCCAACCCCCCCCCCCAAAAAATTGTTACCCCCCCAAAAAAAAGTTTTTTTTTTTTGCATTTCTACATGTTTTAAGTGATTTCCAACCCCCCCAAAAAAATTTTACCCCCCCCAAAAAAAATTGTTAGAGAAAAAATTTTTTTTTTGCATTTCTACATGTTTTAAGTGATTTCCAACCCCCCCCCCCCCAAAAAAATTGAGAAAAAAATTTTTTTTTTTGCATTTCTACATGTTTTAAGTGATTTCCAACCCCCCCCCCCCCAAAAAAAATTGTTAGAGAAAAAAAATTTTTTTGCAACTTTTTTTCAACAAAATTTCGATTTCTTTTTTTTGCATTTTCTACATGTTTTAAGTGATTTCCAACCCCCCCCCCCCCCCCCAAAAAAAAAAATGTTGGAGAAAAGAACTATAACTGTCAGCACTGTTGACATCATATTTAATGAATAAGAAAAAAGGTTACCTTGAGTGACCCAGCAGTATTGTGGCGGAGGTTTTGCACTCTCCCGAGTGCTCCCCCTCTAGTTTCCCCTGTTTTTGGTTTGAAATGTATATTTACTTCCACCACCAAAGGTGAAGGAGGTTTCGTTTTCACCTCCCTCTGTCTGTTTGTTACTTGCAAAATCGAACATTTTTCAAGTATATTTGTCACTTGATTTTGTTATTCTGTCTGTCTGTCTGTTTATTGCCTTCTGGTCACAATTTTAAACCGATCTTCACAAAACTTGACCACATCGTAGAGTTTGTCATTAGGAAGAAGTCTATTGTTTTTGAGGTCAAAAGGTCAAAAGGTCAACATAGGCCCAAGTTCAACAACTAAGTTGGTATTTCTAAAATCCTCAATTTTCACCCGATTGACTTGAAATTTGAAGAGGATTTATATTTCAGGTCACTGAATTCAACCAGTTAATTGTTTTTGAGGTCAACATGGGCTAAAAGGTCAACATAGGCCCAAGGTCAACAACTAAGGTGGCATTTATAAAATCCTCAATTTTCATCCGATTGACCTGAAATTTGAAGAGGATATATATTTCAGGTCACTGAATTCAACCAGCCAATTATTTTTGAGGTCACTTCGGCCAAAAGGTCAACATAGGCCAAAATATCTAAAATTGTCAATTGTCATCCGATGCACTTGAAATTTGAAGAGAAGTTGCATATTTGGTCATTGAATTCAACCACCAATTATTTTTGAGGTCAAATTTGTTTTATGGATTTTGGCAAGGTACATGCGTGCTCTGCATGTCTTCTTGTTTGTTTGCCTTTTTGTCTGCCTGTTTTCAGGCTATCTCAAAAAGTTGTGGACGGATCCCGGATGAAACTTGGTGGGTAGGTTGGGTGTGTGACAAGGAAGACTTGGTTCGATTTTGGTGAAGATCAGGATCCGGATCCGGATCTGATAAATTTTTTAAGTGATTCTTCGCCATTGAGAGTTTGGGATAAACTAAGATATAGCACGATATCTCAAAAAGTTGCAGACGGATTCGGATGAAACTTGGTGGACAGGTTGGAAGTGTGACCACGATTAATTAATTCGGTTTTGGTGAAGATCCGAATCCGGATCTGGATACGAGAATTATTTAATTTAAAAGTGATTCTTCACCATTGAGAGATCGTGCCAAAAACGATATACAGCGTGATATTTCAAAAATGTATTGGGCCCGATATGTTCTCGTGGATCAGGCATTACGTGGCGGAGGTATGCGCTCTACTGAGTGCCCTTCTAGTTTTATAAATAATTAATCACCTTGTGTATATCACTGGTATTTAAACATTTCATGTGAATGCTTTCACTCAAAAACGGCAGAGCATCTCAATAGTAATAAAGTACGATTCCATCTCGCCTCCTCGTATACAGCTCTGGTTTCTATTTTCTGTGATTCGTTGTGACTGTAAGCTGCGATTGTCACATGCTGCTCACAGGAGGTGCCACGTCATCAATTGGTGGGTTTTAAGCCCACCGTCCTGTATGAAATCACTTGTGTGAAAGATAGAGAAATCAAACGATGCTCGACGATGCTTTCATTGCAAAAAAATCATTCCGCAAAAGCGTGTGTCCGAACCTTGCACACATGGCTATGATTTTGCTTATTTTGTCTATCAGTTCTATGTCTAAGGATTTTAGTGGATTAAGACCGTACTCTAATAATCCACTGTCTTCACATGTATGTTCGTGTCCCACCTCTTGATCTTATTTCTAGAGTGAATATTCTTCAACACATCTCAGGTTTAATCAAAAACTTTACTGTATGGCTTAGTTGTCAGATCTTCTGTGAAGTTTTGCAAATATAGTGCTTGAGTCAACCTTTTCTTTAAAGGAATAAAGATCGAAGGAAAATTCAATCTCAGATAGTCAATCTACAAGCAGGCTTGTTAAGATTAGGATATGCTGTAGAAGACATTGTGCAGAAGTCATGTTTTTAAAGTGAAATGAAAGTTAAATTTCAAAAACTGAGAATTAATCGTTCTGAGCACTATTGAATATTCCACTCGACATCTTTATATGAAGATAAAATGAACCGTTCAACGACAAATTCAAACTTACGTGGAAGGGGCGGGGGGGGGGGATCCACAGCTAGAATGTGTTAAGAATAGCTTGGTCTTTGTGCTCGAGTTGGTTAGATTTACACCTCTATGAGGGAAATATCAGAGTTAAGTCATATGTAATATGTGCACTGAGGAGGCAGTGATCGTTGCTGAAAGGAGGTTTAGAGTAAGTCGTATTGCATAGATGACACATACAAGCGAGGCTTTGTGGGGGACTTGTGGCACGTGGCACAAAGGAACTTGGAAAGTGCTACACACTTGGAGTGGAATGAGAACAACACAGGCTGTTGCGCAAAAGGACTGCAGGCCACGGCGGTGCAGTGAGCTACGGAGCCCTGGAGAGGGCAGGAAGGCACCACCCCTGTGTTGCGGGACAGCCAATAACAGGACCAGCCACGTGCTTTAGGGCGGTGCTTAGGGTATAAAAGCCATGTATGCATATATGAGTGGGGTTCTTCCAGACAGAGAGAGAAAAACACAGAACAGATACCAACGCTCTCTGCTTTGCCACGCTTCTTGAGCAGATAATTGACCATGGAGACAGTGGAGGTCATCTTCCCAACATTACTCCTCTCATCTCTGACCCTGTTCCACACCAGCCTGAACGGTGCCTCGCCTGTATTCCACTACATTGAGCGAGTCGGGTATTTTCGGTGTCATCGTTTTATATATTTTATTTTACGAATAAGCACTGAAAAACAGAAATCGGTGCCCACTTCAACCATGAAAACAAAATATCAAAAATGCAAATTAAAAGAAGAACCAACAATATTATAAGTATATTTGGCTTTTACATATTTGTGTGCCTTAGCCCAGATGTTGATGGGTGACCGACAGTGGCATCTGGTAAGCTGTTCCACACAGGTATTATTGTGGGAATATAAGATCGGTCATACTGAGCAAGTGACCAATTACCACTCTCCGTCTTGCCAGCAAGACCCTGAAAAGCACACCTTCCAAAGGAGGCACTTGCTCTGGTGGATCTTAATATAATGGAGTGCATGATAGAGGTAGCATGGACTTCAGAAGTGCTGGAGCTTCGTCTGTATGTGGTCTGCACATCAGACCAAGACCTGCTATAGTTATCCTGTGTGGTCAGGGGTTGAAATTAAATTCCTGTGGAGGGGCCTTGCTGTTACGTACAGCATGAGGTTGCACATCATTCAGTTTCTTAAGATGCATGGTACTTGCAGACATCCATGCAAAGGGAGCATACTCCATTGTGCTCCGGACATTGGATTTGTGCACTCGGGCTTGGCCAGTTGGATCAAATTATGGAGTAATACTACGAAGGACACTCATTCTTTGTCCAGCTTTAACAGCAATGGAGTTCATGTGAGGCTAGAAGCCCAAGCTCCGGGAGAACCTGACTCTAAGTATGTCCAACTCATGTACTCGCAGCAGGGGCTTGCTACCCACAAAGAACTCCAGAGGCTGCTCACTAGGTAGTCATAGACTGAGAGACATGACTTTGCATTTCTCTGTAGCGAATAGGACATTACATTTGTGTCCCCACTCGTAGATCTTCTGTAAGTCCTCCCTCAGAGAAATGATGGCATTCTCTTCATTCAACAGGCAGTATATGGTGGTTCTAACATCGTCATAGAGGCAGGTACGATTATGCAGGTTGTCGCACAGATCGTTAATGTAGACTAAAAACAAGGTGTGCCCAAGTATTGATCATGAAGGTACTGATGCATTAATTGGAGTTATCTTTGATGTTTGGCCATTGACCATGAGCCGGATATGTCTGCCCATGCAGTAGCTGGGCAACCACTGCAACATCTGCCCTCTGACACTAATAGCATCCAGCTAGGCCAGCAATCCCTTGTGAGATACTCCATCAAATGTAGCTTTGATGTCAAGTGCCACATTTGTACCCTCCTGATGTCTGTTACAAGACATACACTCATGACTCAGGTATGTGAGCAAGCCTGGGGCCAAATGACCAGGACGGAGGCCAACTTGATTGTCGCTGATGAGGTCATTTCCAATGAAAAGTATCCTCAGTGCAGTGTTTATAACTCTCTATTATAATGCAGCTAATGCAGCTTAGGAGACTGATGGACCTGCAGTTGTCTGGGACAGAGTATGAGTTCTTCTTATGCACTGGCACGATATTGGCTATCTTCCAGGAGGAAGGGAAGTGGCCATGGCTAAACTGCAAGGAATGGAACAGTTTGGCAAGAGGTGTGGCAAAGACTGATGCACACTCTTTGGGAACCCTATTTCCAATTCCATCATGTTCGGATGCATTATTTATGTCTAGCTTCTGGAACATCCGTCTATGCCGCGAGGCTGCAACTTTACAGTCTCCAGGTGAGTGTCGGCGCGAGCTGCGGGATCAGGAGGGTCATTTCCAGTGTAATCAATTGTACACTTTAATGCAAAATGATTGCAGAATATATCTGCTTTCTCCTGAGAGCTAGTGAAGGTATGGCCATCCTTCTGCAAAGTTGGGATACTAGAATGTTATCCTTTCCCTTGTATCCTCTTCACTGCCCACCACCAATCACAGTGTTTGGTTACTCCAGCGGTCAGACAATCTTTTTCCCTCTGGAAGTGTTGTCTTTTAGTCTCCTTCTCCACTTTCTGATAGTTCTGCCTTGCTGCTATCAAAGCGTCATGGGAAACAGCACTTGGGTCAGGTCAGGTCAGGTATGGGAGCATGCTCTGGAGCAGTGTGTCATCATGTCTACTTTCCGCCAGGACTCCAGTTGCCTCCGTCTGGCCATCCCCCAGGCAGATGCCTGGCCCACCCCCATATCTTTGAGATGCCAATCAACCTGCTGCAACCACGAAGCATGTGGTAGACCCATTGGCCTCCTCCACTCACAAGGCTCCCTTGCCAAGAAAATCTGGTGAGCAGGATCAGCATCAGGAAAAAAAGAGCCATATATCCATACAGCCACAACTGATGCTCACAGACTATACAGGTAACAAATCTCCTCTGAGTCCCTCTCTCTGCAAACGCCCGTTAGATACAAAGTCTGACCAGCGATAGCTAAGGATTCCCTGAAGAGACCTGGTACCGAAGGAGTTAAGTCTTTGTCTCAGTTCCTTGGTCAGAGTTCAAGTCTGTAAAGCAAGACTGGAAGCACAACGTACTTAAAGACTCAGACTTCCGTCGTCCTGCTTAGGTACCAACAGCACCACACCCCATGGTCCAGTGAATCCATGACTCCCCAGGCCTGAGCCAGATGTCTGTTGACCTCTGGCTCACAACAGGAGGAGACATGAATATCAATGCCAAGGTGAGTGAATCTCTCTGTGACCTCAACAGCCTCACCACAGATAGGTACAGACAAGATAGCAGCATCCAATATGTCATTGAAATACTGGATCTTAGGGTTGACCCAGGAGACCCATAATCCCAGTGGCTCTGACTCCTCATTCAGCACCTTGAGGACCCCCATAAGGAAATCCAAAGTCTCCGCAAAGATGCCCGCATCATCTACGAAATCAACATCAGAGCTCTTGACATTCCCAAATGATGCACCACAGTTATAGCTCTCTGAGATCCTTTCCAGAATCTCGTCCATACAAATGCTAAAAAGTGTGGGGGCTAGTACACTCCCCTGACAAACTCCAGTAACAACTGGAAATAAATCGGAGATGGAACCACTACACATCACAGTACTCTTAGTACCAGAGTATAGTTCAAAAATCAGATTGATCAGTTTTAGTGGTACCCCGCGAAGACTGAGAATCCTCCAAAAGGCATCCTGATTCTCTGAATGGAGCACTTTGTGGAGATTGACGTTGGCTGAAAGCAGCCCCTGCTGAAACTCTTGTCTGCATTCAGTGAGAACCCAAAGAGCAAGTATATGGTCAATAGTTGATCTATTTTGTGTAAAGCTAAACTGCTTTAGGCGCTGATGCTCAAGCAGATGGTGGCGAACCCTATCAAGAATTATCCAAACAAAGACTTTGCCCGGCACTGAGAGCAGCGTCACCCCTCGGTAGTTGTTGCAGTCCTGGCAATCTCCCTTCCCTTTCCAGGGAGGGCCAAAAGGCCCCTCTTTCAGTCAGTTGGGATGATGCCTGTGCTCCACAGCACAGAACTGCGTGCAACAACAGGAGTACAGCATTTCCATTAGCCTTGAGAAATTCAGCATTGATGCCACAGATCGCAGGAGCTTTACCTCCTTTGAACTGGTTCACCGCAGGCTGTTTCCCCAAATGAAGGTGGTTCACAGTTTATTGGAGGGTCAGCAACAGGGATAGTAACACCTCAGACATGCTAAGCAACAGCTGATGAGTCAGCCTGGTACAGCCGCTCAAAGTATCCAGCCCAGCAGGCATTCACGTCAGACTCCTCTGTGAAGAGCTCACCACCCTCCACTCGAAATGCAGTATACTGAGGGATAGCCTTGGAGGAACGCAATGCATGGATTCCTCTGTAAGTAGGATGAGAATAACTTGACCACACATGGGTGATGCTCTCCCCTTTCACAGATGCCTCAAACATAGGCCGCCTTGTCCGCCCTCAGCAAACATAGTTTTAGACCTCAGCTCCAAGAACAGCTCAGTTCTGCCATCAAGTCTGTCCGTGTGACTCTGGTCAATTGTATCCAGTGTCCCTTGGGAGACAAAGCCCCTCCTCACCTGATGGTGGGTTCCAAGACACACCGGCAACATCAAGGATGGTAGTCTTGAAAGCATTCCACAACTCTTCAGGATCTCCTGAAACACCAAGATCCCCCAAACTCCACTACACCTGTTTGCAAACTCCTCAGCTATCCTTTCATCCTTGAGCTTGCCAATATTCAGCCTCAGCTGGGATGGTACAATTCTCTTGGATTTGAGTCGGAGCTCTAGAGTTGCTACAGCAAGCCTGTAGTTAGTATTCAGGAACTGAGCACTTGGTAGATCCTGCAGTTCTGGAGCATCCTCCAGTGATCATCGTCGAGAACATGGTCAATCAATCTCCTTTGCCACACCACCAGTGTTGGATACCAAGTCTAGCAATGTGGCTGTGGGTACTGAAACCATGATCCAGCCACCCTAAATTCATGACATCTTGTGAAATCAAGGAACTTAGTGCTATTCTGGTTCCTGGTTCCATGCCCATGGGATCGAACACATGTTGCATAACCATCCCTATCAAGACCAGTCGATGCATTGAAATCCCTCCCCCAAGACTAGAAGAGTATCTTTCCTGGGGCATTGCTCAACCAGAGGCTCGAGTGCAGCATAGAATGCTCCTTAACAGTGAGATCACTTACCTCAGTCGGAGCATATATAGAGACCAGGGAAATGACACCCAAGGAGCGATGAATCGTCAGTCTCATAATACACTCGTTGACCAGTGTTACCTCAATTATTATACGAGTCAGCTTGTTGGACACAGCTACAGCAACTCCCTGGGCATGGTAACTATCAGAGCGACCAGACCAATAGTATGTGTAACCACCCGCCACATGATCTCACCACTATCCACTCTCTGAACTTCAGAAGGTTCTGCATTTCTGATGTTCAAATGCTGGAGCTCAGATGACAGCGGAGACAGGTGATCATGCTTGCTTAGAAGTGAGGACATTCTAGACACCCATCCAAAGGGACTACAGCAGGTTAACCCGAGGAGACCGCCGGCTGGTGGATAACACCTGAGCACCACTCCAACACACACCACCACAACCCAACCCAGCAGGGTTGCCCTGTGGTTTTCCTCCTATCATCAAAGAAGGGGGATCCCAAAAGCTTTGCCCCAGTCACGTCATTCGGTGAGCTACCCTGCGAAGGGCAGCTGCACAGGACGTACTCCCACGGAGCGGGTATTGGAGCACGTGGGCTCTTACTAAAATTGTTATACGCCAGACAAACAGCTTTGTCAACCATTCAGTAAGCCTCAGTAAACCATGGAATATCAGTCAGTAGAACAGTGAAGTCTCGATGGGGAATGAATTTCTCCACGTTCTATAGTTTCTTTGTATTATGAGTATGTGTGCTCGGTTATTGTTTGTGTTTTGACTTCATGGTTTGTTCCATATACTGTATATGCTATTATCTTGCCTTCCCTCGCATATTCTTTAATAAACCATAGAATTGGTAAGAAATGTGTTCTTGCCTTCTGCCAACGCATGTGTTCGGGCCAACAGCCAGTTTCAGTATTTGTATTTGAGCTATCCTTGGGGTAAAGAATACCACTTAATGAACACAGTGTAAATTCAGTAAGTTTGGAAATCTTCAGGGGTTGGACAAACCCCTGTTGCGACGGGTGACGTTCGTCAGACCCCTTGACGCAACAATATCAGGAGCAATCGGTAATGCAAGACTAAAATGAACTATACTAAAACAGAGCTTGTAGTTTCACGTAGTGAATTATCCATGTAGTTATTAATGCGAATAAATGTTTGAGTGAGGCTGCCAAAGTTATCCCCCATCAGCCTCAAACCTATGTATAAATAAATGCCATAAAATTGATTCCTACTCAATCTGAAAAGCCAGAATATGAAAAACAATGAATACAAAAAACACCCAAAGTTGCGTCTCACTTGCCTGGCTCGGGCGTGCAGGCTGGTGATGGAGGACATGATGTCAGATCGCCATCTTCCTCTGTTGGGCTGTCTATTTGAGCAATCGGTATGCTAGATCGCACCTGACCCGATCGAGATGTGGGCCCGGAGGGTGAAGTGGCAGCAGCAGAGGCACGAGGGTCGGCCAGGCCTCGGCCCGGAGGAAGCCTGAGGCCTAGCTGATCAGCTAACTCGGCATGGTCAGTCGGGTGTACATAGTCAAACGAGCTGCTGCCCGTTAACTCCACCTGAGGAAAGGGGAGAGTAAGCCAGACGAAGCAAAAGGAGAACTCTGCAAAATCTGGGAAGATTAACAAGACAATTCGACCTATTATTAAACGTAATTTGTTTCCATTCCATTGTTCCTCAGAAAGGCCTGAGAAAAGGCATTAAACATTTATAAAACCATTGCAAAAACAGTAACACAAATATTTCATTTAGCAGGCTGCTTCCTATCCACCATGTTTGCATGTAAACACAACCACATTGTTTAAGTAGAGCAATAAACACCACGGCCCTATTAATGTCTTTATTCATTCGGATTCATTCAGTCCCACAGTTGCACAGGAGGTGAAGTGGCATCGTCGGGGTGCTTGTTATATGGACCTCCTGCATCCCAAGCATTATCCCTGTTTTTGACAAACTTGTATTATGGTCTCTGGCCTTGTCGCACTCCGTTCTGTTCATGCATTTTGTCTCTGCACACTTCCCCATTAGGAGTGTGCTCCTCGATCTCTGAATCTTTAATCCCGTAAGCAATATTGATGCATTACCCTGCGTGCATGAAGTGAAAAGTGGAGTTCAGCAATTGGTTCACTTTGTCTGTCTGTCTGTCCACAAACGTCAGTATATGTTCGAGGAACTTCTTGATTTAATTTGCATGTTGCATTTTGAACATGAATCGGAACATGAATTGGAAAAGGAATCTGTAGTTTAACAGTACTTTGTGCAGAGGGGAGTAAGATAATTAGTTTAGTCTGTCTGCCCGTCTGACAGTCAACCCAAATTAAAATTCATTCAAAGCAGGAAACTTACTGTTTTTAGCGATATCATAAAGGACACAAACAACAGGCATGAAGAACTAATGTCACGTGTTAAATAAGGCGGTGTAAAAGATGCTGCATCAACAGCGGTAAACTTCCAATTTTAAAATTTTTTTTACAACCTTTAAAATATTCATTTTATTTCAATAATTGAATTATATACTTGAACGCTGTAGAACGCAAATCGCCTTTTCGGCACTTTCAAAACCATTTCGTTCAACACTACTTGAACAAAGTATTGCGGCATTTCACATCATCTCGCAGATGCTACCCATGCCCTTTTTTTTCTCAAGACTGTGTGGGGTAAGGTGTTCTCTGAACTCTCTAATTCATAAAGTCATTGGTATCCTGTGAACATCTTCCACATATTTAGAAATACAATGAAATGTGAGAAGTACAAAGGTTTGATTGAAAGAACAAACAAGGATGAGCAAAGACACAAAGAAAGAAGACCTTGTTGAGCTACAAACATCTCTATTTGATAAACGGAATAATTTCAAACCATTGTTCTCAAGCAAAGATCTTCACCTGGAGATCCGCTACCAAGAACAGGAGTATGATTCAGCAACAAGCTTCTTCTTGGAATATGACAACAATATATTTGAGTGGATTTATCTCAAAAAAAAATCAGACTTTTGAGAAACGGACTTCTGGAAGAATCCTCAAACGATGCAGGTGTTTTGTCGTTCAGACTCACCTATGTGGGTGATGAACAAACTTCACGACCAAATCGGGAGAGAGCTGAGAAAGAGGGCAAACAGTGGAGAAATGGTGTGTTTGGGATTTATCCATAGGTAATGAAGCGAGGGTTTAATGCGGTCAAGCTGACCCTCTCGGAGCAAACCTCCGAATCTCAAGCTCTCCCTGCCCCTCCAGCCAAACTGAAGCACAAATTTATAGGGGTAATTAAATTTCAGCTCTCAAAAGCAGGCCTCCCTCAGCCTTTGGGATTCTCGCTGTTGGGAAAGGGAGCACCGTTGTGCCACCATTTACATCAGCTCTGTCAGAGTGTATTGCAAACAACTCTCCAGCGTGTCAAGAAGCCAGGGAATTCGGTGGAAATTTTCATATTTTATGTAAAAAGAACCAGATGGATAAAACTTCAACTCCACTCAAGCTTTTCTCGGATTCTCGATAATTAACCGAGGTGAAGAATGGCATGGAATAAAAATCCTCAGGCCTTTTTCACGAGAGCGTGTTATTTGGCCCGAGAATGTGAATGCTAATATGTAAGTAATTAATTACGTCCTGAATACAAATTGCATATCAGATATACCTGCTCATTGTTATGAATTCCACATGATTGTTTCATTCCATGAATCATCTATCTTACAAATGTCTATTTCGTGAATGTGTTATCCCCCTTTTATCTCGTTGTTATAAAAACCTGAAACCAGAGAGCACAGACCTCCGAGAATCACCTGAGCCTCAGTTTGATTTCCGGTGAACCCAGATCAGAATAAAAAAAATGTCATATTGTGGACTACCAACCTAGGGGATGTTGTGGGATAGGGCGGAGGGTAGAGATATGGAGAGTGGTTGGATACACACTTTTCCTATAATGTAGAAGATAAAACTCAATAACACCTTTTTGGCTATACCCTCGCTAAATTCCAAATGGCTGGTTTTGGTTGAGTGGAAGGATAAACATCTTGACTGACCATAACCTTTCCTGTTCAATAACCACTGCAGCTCTCCTACGAGGCTTCGTGAATGGCAAGATCAGGTGAGAGAGGATGAAACCTTGAAATGAAAGTAGTTCAAGGTTGATTAGGAATTCTATTCCAGAAAAACAAACGGTACATAGAGGTTGATGAAACTTGACCCATTTATCCAGGAACTCCTATGACAAACATGCGCACTTGTTGCATCAGTATGGTCGTGTTTTTTTATGCAATATGGGATGGGTGTGCATCAATTTCAGGACACGTGCTTTGACGTCGCCATCATTCGTAGACTCAATGCCATGCAGATGTTCTTTGAATGGGCAAAATAGATCAAGAGCACAAGGTGACAACTCTGGAGTGTGTGGGAGATGACTTAGGCCTAGGTCACATTTGCCACGGCGGCCGTGGGGTCTCCAAAATCTGCGGCCACTTAGCAATTATACGGCGGCCGCAGTATTTCCACGGTTACACAATGTAGCAGTCACATATGTTTTTATTTTTCGGGGAGCCGCACGGCGTATTTATAAATCGTGGAGACCGAAAACGTGGCGTGCCGTACGGTTTTTGATTTGATGTCGCACGGTGACCTTAGGGCGTCGCTGCGGCGGCCATAGAATTTTCAAGGTAGCCTCAAGGTGCCCGCAAGGCGACCGCAGGGGACCCTAAGGCGAACGGTGACGGTGGAAATCTGCGGCCGCTTTATAATTGCTAGTGGCCGCAGATTTTGTAGACCTCCGGCCGCCGAGCCAAATGTGACTTAGGCCTTACCTCGTGTTTTCACCTTCATTTGAGATGTTTGTTTTTTTAATCATCTTGTGTTTTAATTAATAACAAAAAAAGCAATCCGATCACGTGGTGTGACGGACTGTGGCAAGGATTGAATTTCACAGCAAAAACAGTTGTAATTTGGAATATCCATGATTACGTCAGCCCGATGCGTTTGATGAAAGTGATTGTGGTTCTGCGAGCATCATGTTGATGAGCTGCCCTGGGGCAGCGCTCTCGCAGAGTGGCGAGCGATCGGAACCCAGGCCGGAGCTCAAGCCTGTGTGGACCTTTGGATGTGTGTGATTGTACCAGTTTACATACAATACACCACCACCGAAGGTCATTTACTCATCTTATTTTATCTTAAACATGGGGAATTTCAGTTTAAAGTGTCTTGAAAGTGGGTTTCTTTGGGTCTACGAACGGATTAATTCACTCCATTATTTCTTATTGGGAAAATATTTTTGGAATCCGAACTTTTTGCAATCCGAACAGCCTCCTGGAACGAATTAAATTTGGATTCTGGGGCACCACTGTATAGGCAAACACCTATACTCCGATCTCTAGCGGTAGCGCACGGTGGACGCACGGTCGATGCAGACTGCCACGGAGGCCGTACGTAGGTGCATGGCGGGCGTAGGGGAACCGTGCGTCGACCCTGCGTTGCCCGCAGGTAGTCACACAGACCGCAAGGCCACCGTACGGCGACCGTGGAAATAGTGCGGCCGCCGTAATTTTTGTGGGGTTGGGAAAATTCATTTTTCATTGAGAAGAGCTTACGGCAGCCGCACGAATAACGCAAGCCCACCGTACGCCCTACGTACGGTCGACGTGGAACACATCTATGTCATAGCTTGGCTTGTCAATTGCTTGTCGAAATGTCGAACGTAGAAATGAAAAAAAGTTATAACTCCACGCTATAATTCCACGGCGACCCTACGGCCTGTAAAATATAGCCAAACGCGTAGGGCCTCCTTGAGGCCACCTAAGTTTCTCTGCAGCCGCCGCACGTTTTCTGTCAATTCAGAGGGTGTACGGCCGCCGTATCCTCGCCGTAGAGCAAATGTGACCTAGGCCTTAGAATGATCGAACGAGTCTCTGCAAGAGCAATAGTGGTCGCATTTGTTGTATGAGGGAGAGCGATATTATGCATTAAGGTCACACCCTGAGACAGCATACCTGGCAGCATATTGCTCTCATCTCACTTCATTGCATGACAACTTATTGTGGTATTGTGCATTGATTATTTTTCCCTGTTCAACAAGCTCCACGTCAATTAAACTGTTTCGGTCCCAAAACGCTTTTCCATTAAGCTTTCTGTCTGATGGATGGACCTTGAAGCTTTTCGTTGGTGGACCTCAAGAATGTCTCCACTCCATGATGGCTTGCTCTGATGTGAAATGATGAACTTTGATTTCATCACAAGGCACACCCTTTTTGTACACAAAGTTGAGGCTCGTGGAAGAAATAGAACACAGAATGGATCAGAACATGAAGAACAAAGTGTGGAAGAGGAAAGAAGAGGAGAGTTAAGACAGTCGTAAGGAAAGGGTCTTTCACTCAGAGAGTAGTTAATGCATAGAATGGTCTCCCCGGAAAGGTAGTGGCAGCAGAAACAGGAGATAGGTTTAACTTGGAATGAGATAGGTACCTAGCGGCATTGCAGATAGAAGGGTACAGGGATGTTGGCAGGACTTTTAAGTAGTTTGAGTATGGATGGGTGATTGTGTGCATATGTACTAAGTGTGATGTCTGTGAGAGGGTCTGAACAAGGGATAGTGTGTGATCGGTGTTGTATATTTTTCATCCAAAAACCGCCTTTGCCCACTGTTTCCCCACCCCAACAACAACAACAAAGAAAACTACAAAAAATGAACAAACACAAAAAAATTCCCAATTCTCATCAAATTTCTCCCTCCAAACCCCCTTCACCCCAATGAAATTACGTCATTAGCTTTGACGTATTTATTCAATCTGGTATTGATGTAGCACAGACAGGATGGGCCGAATGGCCTCATCCTACATCATATTTCTTTGTGATTCTTTGTGATCATGTCAAAGAGGAAGGGGGGGGGAGGTGACACCAACAGCTGGGTGGAGGGACACAACAGAGGGATACTTGGAGGCAGAATGGGCTTGGTAAAAATGACCTCAAAGGAAGGGGACATGGAGGACACATGGGTGAACTAGTCAGATACAAGCTCATCCACAGCAAGAATAGGAAGGGGAAAGCACGGATGAAACAGAAAAAGAGCATAAAAAACAGAAAATGAATGTGAGGGAGATTGGGGAAGACACAATAACCTGAAAGGAAGGGGTGGGTTTTGGGAGGGTTAATGAGGGTAGAAAAGATCATGAGTATGGATGGGAAATGGCCTGAGGTGGTGCTGAGCAACCATCTGGAAGTCCTGGAGGGAAGAGTGGGATTCAACAGGCTAAGGAAGTTTGTTCCATAGGCAGAAAAAAGAGAAATCTAAATGAATGGAAGTGAGAAGTAAGGCTGGATTTTGGGAGTTTCACAAGAGGTGGATTTACTATCAGACCTCATGTGCCTCTCAAAAACCTGGAGGGAAGTAGGGGTGGGGGAGGAGGAGTGAACAGAGCAAGGAAAGAGCAGATGGTGCAAGTCCACAAAGGGGGCAGAAGATGGAGGTCACCAACCTGGGGGGCCTTCTTTAGTAAATAATCTCGCTCTCACTCTCCCTCTGGTAGCATTATTGGAGGTCTCTTACAACGACCCCATGAGTGGCCTTTTAATTAAATGTGGGGTCTTTTGATACCCACCTCCCACTAACCTTATTAAATATCAAGTGAGAATGAATGACTGTTTCTACACTTCCAACAATGACATCCAATTTCACCAAGATCCAAGGATTCTCCAGAGTAATCCAGTGATTCTCCAGACATATCACGTTATTTATTTGCTTGAGCGACAGTAGTTGGTTGCATGTGATAATGCTCAAAAAATACTCAAGAGGTTAGGAAATGTACGGTATTGGGCAGCAGCAGATTTAATATAACAAGGGCCTTTATAATGCAAGGGACAGTTTTTGAGTGTTATACAGAAGAAACATGTAAGAATGGTTGTCGATCCAAGGCTTAAGCAGTCAGTGCAGTACCAGGCAGCAATGGGAGAAGGGAACATTATTTTAGGTTGTATTCACAAGGGGACAGTTTATAGATTGAAGGTGTGATAAACATTATACAGGAATTTATTGATGCCTCATCTCAATCTTTGTGTTCAGTTTTAGTCACTGTTTTGAGGAAGGACAAAGCCGTCATTGAAGGGGTTCAGCTTAGCACTATCAGATTGATTTTATGGCTATATAGACCAAGCGATGACGAATGATTGAGGGAGATCGTAGTTTTAAATTTAGAAAGGAGGCGATTATGAGATCACAGATATAATAATAATAATAATAATAATAATAATAATAGTAATGATAATAATGAACAGATGCGTGTTTTATAACTGTGTGCAGTTATGTAGGGTCCCATGCCACTCCGCTTTGAACGGACACGTGACCCATGACGTCATTGGTATGAAACTTGTTTTTCCCATGGGTAGTCGATCACATATTTAAAGTTTTGCACTCATCGGATAGGGTTTATGTTTTTATTAAACAAATATGTCTGTCAGACCACATGACGATGACGTTTCAGTTATCAAACTTTTATCCCCATGTGTCGGCGATGGCATAAAGTTTCACATCCATTGTTTGAATGGTTTGAGAGAAGAATTTTAAAGGTTTTACCCAAAATCCAACATGGCTGCCAGACCTCTTGACTGATGACATGAAAATTTTCAAACTGTATCCTCCGTGGGTAGTCAACCATACATATGAAGTTTCACATTGATTTGTGAAGTGGTTCAAGAGAAGGAATTTGTTTTTAAGGTTTTCATTCAATCTAACATGGCTGCTAGACCACGTGACCGATGATGTTAGTTTCACACTTTTATCCCCAGGGGTAGTCGATCATACACTTAAAATTTTGCATCCAATGTTTCAGCAGTTTTAGAGAGAATTTTGCATCCAATGTCTCACTTGATATTTCAATCCAATATGGCTGCAAGACCACCTCATCAATGATGTCATAAATTTAAAACGGCACTCAAATTGGGTGGTAGATCATATATATGAAGTTTCAATTTTTCAAATCAGGATTTCCATTCGTCCCATTATGCCTGCCATACCACTTCACTGATGATATAATAGTTATCAAACTTTATTCCCATACGAGCAAATACCACCTGTCGCTTCGCTGACGGTAATACTAAAGGGGGAGGGAAAAAGAGCGGGGGAAGAGGGAAGAGGGGTGGGGGAGGAGAGAGAGCGGGGAGAGTGAAGATGTGGAGGGGAGAGGAAAGAGGAGGGAGGGGGAGCGAGGAGAGGTGGGGGAAGGGAAGACAGTGAGAGATAGAGGAAGGGAAGGCAGACGTAAAGTGGGGCATTAGGTATGATTCATACCATCTCATCAAAACGATTCTTCATAGAATAACAGTGAGATGGAAACAAAATAATGTCTGAAATCCATTTGCTACCACTCAAACCACAAACACGGCCCGGAGACAAACTCCCGTCCAGACATAAATACCGCCTGGATGCGTCCGGAGCCAAGCGGTCTGGAGGCAAACACTGCCTATACGAGTCCGGAGCCAAACACCACCCAGGCGCGTCTAGAGACAAACACCGCCCGGACGCGTCCGGAACCAAGCTGGCCAGACACAAACACCGCTCAGACACATCCAAAGACAAACTCCTGTCCGGACATAACCACCCTTGGGATATGCCCAGAGATAAAGACAGACAGCGAGAGAGGGAGGGGAGAGTAGAGAGAGAGATGTGGAAGGAGGGTACTGCACTGCATTGGGAGGAGAGGGAGAGAGAGGGAGCGGGAGGGAGAGGGAGGGAGAGGAGGGAGAGAGAGGAGAGGGAGAGGGAGAGACACAGAGACAGAGAGAGACAGAGAACAGGTGGGGCAGGGAGTTAGCAGGAAGAATATGTTATGCTTTATGAACAACACGCACGCCGCGCACACGCACACACACACACACACACACACACACACACACACACAAACACACGTGCTTGGCCGATATCAGCAATTTTTCAGGAATCATCAGGATGGAATCAGTGTGCTCACCAACTACAGTACTTACTGCATACAACCCAGAAACCTTGACGAGTTTTCACCAAAAAATAACGTTGCATTTATAGAAACGTTTCAGGGATATGTTCACAAAACATTATTCTTTATAAACAGCTGTGTGTAATGGGAGAAAAAAGAATGTATCTCAGTAATTTAGAAAACAAGTTCATGTGGCATACGGCTCAGAAATCGGGTGTTATTTCACAACTCGCTCAGGGTGATAGAGCACAAACCACTTGCTCAGGGCGACGGAGCACAAACTACTCGCTCAGGGCGACAGAGCACAAACCACTCGCTCAGGGTGATGGAGCACAAGCCACTGGCTCAGGGTGATGGAGCATGGACCACTTGCTCAGGGTGATGGATCATGATCCACTCGCTCAGGGTGAGGGAACACGAACCACTCGCCCAGGGTGAAGGAGCATGAACCACTCGCTCAGGGTGAAGGAG
>CM068964.1:23515167-23527136 GCA_035128595.1 Eptatretus atami | reverse complement strand
CTGAAACATTTTTATTGAAAACATGAAACACAGTCTCAGATGACTATATTTCAATCTCAACAGAGTTCCATCAAATAACAAGATCTTTGTTAACCTTCCAAAGTCCAGGCTTTCTGTTTACCTCAACTCCTTCCTCCCCATTTTCAATTCTATATCATGTTCCTTCGATCTCTGTCACCTTTCTCTTGCATGAGCCTCGATTTTGTATAAAAATGGAAAAACCTGTTGAAGAAGTTGAAAGTAACATCTAATGGCAAACAAAAGAAAACAAGACAACGGAAGATGCTAAAAACAGGACGTGGAGAAAAGGTGCAAAAGATGATTAATTGACTTGCCTATCATTATTCATTTTATGAAGGCTACTGAATAAAACACATTTATCCAGTTTTTCAACAAATGCACAACAGATGCCTCCGAACAATGCACAACTAAAAAAACTGCACAACAGATGTCCTTGGTGGAAGCCTCAACAAACAAGAAATTGACAAGACTTGTTGCAATGGAAGCAACATCATCGGAGAGGATGTAAGCGCCGAAGTTTGAATGAGGATCCACAGAGGCGATTGGCAAGACTCTGTGACAGCTTTGCAGACTGCAACAATCAGGGGAGCAACTGCGCGAGACTTTCAATCCCGGCGCGCAGTCCAATCCGACACGGCGCATCACCCTTAATCTGGGGCGAGACGAGTCTGCCTGCGTAGGCCTGCTGCTCGATGAATGCCTAAAAGGCTCCTGGCAGAATAACCTTGAATGGCAGAAGCACGTTATTGTCATGCGACACGCAAACCACTCGATATAAGCTATTTGTGAACGAGTTGTGGGCAGCAAGGTTGTTGTCCGGCATTCACTTTAGCCTCCACTTTCTTCTTTTCAAAAAAAAAAAATTATATACGTATAAACATATATATATATAGGGAGAGTCGTTTTGGGTAGTGGAGGAAGTTAGGAAGGGAGAGGGGTGAGGGAGGTTTTGAGTGTGCGGGGTTAGGATGAAGGTGGAAGAGGGAGTGAGGGAGGGAGAGGGGGTGAGGGAGGTTTTTGGGGTGAGGGGGGGTAGAGGCGGTGAGGGAGGTTGTTTGGGTGAAGTGGAGAAAGTGGGGGGGGGGGGGATTACTGGCAGATGTGATGTCCCAGTTTAACGTCTATACTGAGAGACGGGCAGCTGCCACACTGAAATTGAATCACACTGCTGCCATGTGAAAATACCCGGGATACAGTTTATAGTTGGGTTGAGGATTCAAACCAACGAGGCAAGACAGCTGAGAGCAAGGTGCGTACCTGATCAGCTATCCTGCCCCCGTGAATGTGGCGATGCATTGCTTTGTAACAATGAAAACATTTTTAACGTCATCGCAATCATCGAATTTATTTTGGCCTTCCTATCTCCGGAGATTGTCCCCATGGAGAACCCCACCACATTAATCACCATCTAAGCTTAGAAGAGTGCTTCACCAAGTGGCTTAACCACTCAAGCAACACTCCAATGAAAACGGGTTAAAGAAACTTTTAAAAACGAAACATAGTCATTATATATATAATATATATATATTAATATATAATATACTATATATATATTTAGTACAATATAATATATGATATATATATATATAGTAGTAGTAAATATAATACTCTTATACATCCGAAGTGATGGGTTGTCGGTATCATGAAAGATGGTCTTACAAAAAAGGGTAAATGAGGTGTAAAATAATATTCCACATTTTCAGCAGAGCGAGCCACCGCATGACAATGCAGGTCCCAAATGCAGGCTGGTGGGCCCCTGAACTTTGTTCAAAGGTCAATCGATGTACAGTAGTCAGTGGGCAGGTGTCGAAAATATTGTAGCAGCACTCCGCCAGAAGTGGCTTAGAGGTACTCAGCAAGCATTCCAATGAAAGCACGTGATAAAAGAACGGCTAGCTGGCTTGGCATGTGATTAGCGACGCAGATTCGGTCGATATAATACCATGCACTTGCAGCCGGAGAGATCCCGGAAGGTCGAGCAATGATCCGAATTGGATCAGAATGAACACTTTTTTTTTGTTAGCCAGTGTTGGAACTATTGCCCGAAGGTCGACTAAAAGAATAATTTGCAGTGTTTGAAAAAATTTGTCTCAGATAAAAAGATTCTAGAGGTTGTGGCCATGTGCAGAATGAAATAGAAGCCAGCGAAACGCTCGGCGAGTCTCGGCGGTTGTAGCAGCGGATAGTGGGTAGCTGAAGCATTGGCAATTGTTGGGTAAGGGAATCCAGCGATTCGTAGGTAATGATGAAACAGGCATCGATGCTAATGAATGGATGATTTGAAAATTTATTGTTAAAGATCTTGCAGCTGTCCAAGTCCGAGGCACTTGCAGCAGGCAAAAAAAATGGCAAATTAAACCTCAGTGAGATGTCCAAGGATGAGCCTTGGAAAAGGATAATAATAAGAACCGTTAATTAATCTCAAAAGGGTTTAAATTAATCCAAGACCCAATCACTCGGCCACAAACTGTTACGAGTTGGAGTCCCATAGTATGCAAGTTTGGGCGTAGGTCATGGTGTTAAGAGGAGGTGGACGGACGGACGAAACACACGACATTTTTAAAGAATAATGTCCGGTGTTGACAGTGGGCGGCACGAATGGGGAGAATGCCTCTTCCCAATCAAATTCCTGTGTGTCCTGTGTATCTCTTTCTACGTACAAAACAAATCGTAGTTTAATTTGAAGCTTACTATTAATCCATTTAAAATGTTACATTCCTTTCTTCATTTCCAAATACCTGTGCCATGACCTTTCTCTTAATTATATTTTAACACTCTGTTCCCTTATTAGTCTATCTGGCCTTGTTTTTTTCTTAACCTCCTCTCCTCCTCACCTCCTCTGCTCACCAAGCCCTCCCACCCTCTCCATTAACTCCACATGACACAACGAGTTCTTGAGTAACCTTCTGTCGAAGTTCAAATGTCTCAGGCGAATATCCCAGGTCAATTAATCTGTGACTTGCACAGGTACCATGTAAACCTTACTAAACTCTTCAGGTTGAGTGTCGGTGACTAAAAAACCGCTTACCCCACAAGTTTCTTGGTGGGAGATGTAATATGGACACCCAGCAGGAATGAAGAACAAACTCAATCCAACAAGGGAGGAAGCTCCTTGTAGCCAAAGCCATCCAATCTAGGTGCAAACGTTTTGCTGGAACATCCTCACTGCAGTTGGGTAGGAGGTTGGGGCAGGAATTTGCACTTTGGCGCACCATAAAAACCTTCACCGCAAAAACATTCCAAAAGCATAAAAAAAATTGAAAAACCCACTCTGGGGATACTCCTGTGCAACTGCCCCCTTCGCAGGGCAGCTCACCGATATGGGATTGGAGCAAAGCCTTCGGGACCCGAATCTTGATGATAGAGCGGAAACCACGGTATCTCCCGGGTCAGAATCGGTAGTGTGTATCGGGGGGTGCTGAGTGTCGTCCACACAGACGGCGGTGCTCCCTTGGATTAACCTGAGCGGTCCTTGGGTGGCTGGAATGTCATTCCTAAGAGAGATGATCACCGCTCTGTTTATCATCTGATCACAGCATTTGGAAATTGGTTATACAGCACTCTCTGAGGTTCGGGAACCGAATAGTGGCAAATCATGGGCGGGTGGAGTACACGCTACTATTGTCTGGTCCTCTCTGATGGTTACCAATCCCCGAACGGAGTGTGTTGCTGGCGCAATAACTGACTCCAATGATAACTAGAGGAACATTGGTCAACGAGCGTATTCTGAAATAGGATTTGTCACGCTTGGGGCTTCATTCCATGGTCTCTGTATGCCGACTGAGGCGAGTGATCTCACTGTGAAGGATGCATCACACCACCCAAGTTGTGTTGATAGATGCCCCCAGACGAGAATACACTTCTAGTCTTAGGGGATTCAATGCATCGACTGGACTGATAGGGAATGTTATGAGACATGTGTTGCCCAATGGTAGAGGAACATGAACCATAAAGCATAAGTTCCTTGACTTTGCAAGAAGTCTGACTTAGGTGGCGCGGTTCATAGGTTTCAGGCCCACAAGCTCACGCTGGACTTGGTATTCCAACGCTGGTGGTGTGGGCAAGGAGTTGACCATGCCCGTGATCGGTCGCGGAGGATACAGAACGGCAGGGTCACCGGATGCTCAGTCCTCAATACTGACTACCGCTTGTTTAGCAAACTCTGAAAGTTTGCACCTTAAAATCCAGGAAATGGTACCATACCAGCTTCAGGCTGGATGTTGGCAAGCTCAAAGATAGAGGGAGCTGGGAGTTTGCGAACAGGCTGAGTGGAAGATTTGAGGGGTCCGTGTCTTTGGGGATCCTGAGAGTTGTGGAATGCCTTAAGACCGCCATGCCTTATGTTGCCAGTCGATGTCTGGAACTCACATTGGAAAAGACAAATGTGGCTCTGAAGGACACTGGATATCGATTGACCGAGAGTTGCAGGCAGCTTAATGCAGAGTTGAGCTGTTCACGGGATGCTGAGGTAATAAAAACTGAAAAAAAAAAAAAAAAAAAGTGCGCTAATGTGCACAAGGAGGCCTAATGTGCGAGAATCGTAGGGGGTAGAGCATCACCTGGGTCAAGTGATTCTCGTCCTGCTTACAGGGGAAGTTCGTGCATTGAGTTCCTCCAAGTCCATCCTCGGTGTACTGTCAGTTAGAGCAGCAGGTGGAAGAGCTCTTGACAAAGATTCCGAAGTGAAGGCCCGCTGGCCGATTACTTGAGTGGCTGTACCGGCTGAATCCACCAGCTGTTGAGTATGGATGGTCAAGGGTATACAATCCCTATCTTTCTTCTTGCATATGCAGCTTAGCTGCCCGGGGTAGCTATCATTTCTGAAGCGCGACTGTGTCGCTGGATGCAGTGCCCCTCGAACAAGTTAATCCACTGGGTACTGCATTTGCTGACCTCGGGTAAAGTGGATGACAGGCTGAGTCAAGCCCCTGGGTGTACCAAATCAGAGCAGCCAAACGGGGCTTGAACTCAGACCCGAGGATCCAAGCCGCCAACCGCACGCAAACATAAGTGCAAGCACCTAGGCTTACAACAGGCTGATCCGATTGCGACGACCTGCCAAACAACCTGTGGTCCACCATACGTTGTAGAACACAGCTGCGGTAATCCGGTTGTCAAATGGGTAAACTGCCTGGGAGTATGTGGCTATCCATGCTAGAAACATCTCGAAGGCTGGTAGGATGAATGCGTCAAGCTCGTGTCGTCTGCATCTGCAAGTTTCGTGCTCTGCCTGGAACAAACAGGCATTATCCGCAGACTGACGATGGAATGAAGGGCGGTGCCTTGGTCTGGTACCTCTCTCTGAAAGGAAGGTGATCGCCAAGACTGGCAACAATACCCGAGGGGTGTAACGCCAGGCAAGGTCTTTTCGTGTGGATCATTCTGATAGAGTTCCTACCGATCAGTGCTGAGCACCATCATCCAGAGCAGTTTATGCTTCCACCAAAGAGGGTCAACAATTGACCGGCATATCCTTGAATCTTTGGGTCCTCACCGAAGGCAGACCGAAGTGTTCGGGCAGGGGCTGCTTGCAGACCTTAATGTTGATCCCTCTGAAGCGTTTGATTCAGTGAATTGGATGCCTCTGGAGGATTTTTTGGTCTTGTGGCGTGCCACGGAAAATGCTGATCCGGAGTCTGAGATGTCTGCTAACTTCTCTGGTACTGAGCGTTCTGTGAATGTGTAGAACCACACTGGACTTTTTCAGTTTGTTAATGGAGCTCATCAGGGGTGTCGACTGGCCCCACAACTGTTTCATCACTTGTATGGACTGGATTCTCGGGAGGAGTGCAGTAAGATCAAGCTTGCGGTGCAATCATTTTGGGAATGTCCAAGATCTCGACCCTTGAATTTGCATGATGATGCAGTCATCTTATGCGGAGACTTTAGATATCCTTTGGGGGCCTCGAGGTGCTGAATGAGGAATCAAGCTGCTCGGGATTACGGGTTCCTGTGGTCTCAAACTAAGATCCAGGCTTTCAATGACATCTGTGGATGCTCTGTCCTGTCTGTGCCTGTTTTGTGTGAGGATGTTGAGGTCGTGGAGAGATTCACTTACCTTGGCAGTGATATTCATGTCTCTGCTTGTTGTGAGCCAGAGATCAAAAGATGAGTCTGGGTTGGGCCCTGGGGGAGTCATATGTCAACTGGTTCACGGGTGTGGGCGCTGCCGGTTATCCCCATGTGTGGCAGGACGAAAGTACGAGTCTTCAGTCCTTCGTCTCCAGTCTTGCTCTATGGATGTGAGACTTGGACTCTGACCAGGGATCTGAGATGGAGGCTTCATTCCTTTGGTACAGGTCTCTTCAGAGCATCCTAGGCTATCGCTGGATCAGACTTTGTGTCCACGAGCGGTTGCTGGAAGAGAACTCAATTGAGATTGTTTAGCCTACATAGTCTGTGAGTATCAGCTGTGGGTGTATGGACATTTGGCTCATTTTCTGATGCTGATCCTGCTCACCAGATTCTCCTCAGCAAGGGAGCCTCGTGAGTGGAGGTGGCAATGGATCCACCACGTGGCTTGTGGTTGCATCAGGTTTATCGTTATCTCAAGGAAGATGGGGATGGGCCAGGAATCTGCCTGGGGGATGGCCAGACGGATGCCCTGGAGTTCCGGTGGAAAGTGGACACGAGCGACGTGCTGCTCTCCGGCGCATGCTCCCATACCTGACCTGAACTGACCTGTATCAAAATGAAAAATATCAGAATTTTATATCATGATCCAGTAATACCATAGAGTGTGGATTCAAGTAATATATTATTTTATTTGAAATTTTTAACAACTTCCAATATCTAATCGGATCTATCTATGTCAAAACACTCCCCGAGGCTTCATTTTAATCTTTAATTAACACCAGTTACATAACCCGACTGTATATATACAACCACAAATTAATCACAGTAATCTGGATTTTTGCTTGTTTAAAGTAGCCCTGTATATGATGACAAAGAATGTTTTTTTTACTTTTGTCTTTGTTCAAAATAATGCTGGCTCAGTTTCCCTTTGAATGTGCAAGTTAAACAAACACCGCAAACTTAAACCACACAGCATAATTAGGAAGTGCATGTGCTGTTACAAAGTAAAAATATAATTTAACCTCAATTTATATTTGGCATTGCCTTTTGAAACTCACAACAACAGCGCTTGCGTTGGCAGATTTGAAACCACCACCGAGCCCGTTTGCATGTTAATAGACTTGAAACAATGATACAAAAAATACACAAGTACTGCGGTAATTAAATTTAATCTTTTCAAAAATTTGTTCTTGCACACACTAAAGCATGGTTTGTAGAGTGCTTGTCCTCTGAATTGTCTGGTCCTCGCATGTTTCTTGGACTAAAGCTGCCACGCCGGTGGGTGCCGTGCTTTCCAGGGGCACGGATTCATGGGGGCACCCCGTCCTTTAAATAGAATATTAGCCAGCTTGTCTGATCCACAATGGGAACTTATCTATCCCTAGGCATCTTGTTTTTGCAAGATGTTGGCCTTCTTGGTCGATGCGCTGTCCAAATTCCAATTTTCCTCAACGTGTCGAGTGTAGCGGTGACCATCTGCCTTATTACGACCTTTCATGTTTCTAACCACAGCGGTGACCCCCCTACACAATCACATTAATGAACCTTGGAAAGAGAGATTATTTCACTGACATTTTCCAACCTTCTTCGGCTGACCTTGACGACCATGCTTGCCTCAAATTCCTTTGATATTTTGCTCAATAAATCTAAGAAGGATGCAACAGTAACGAGCGCTCACCGCATGAACTGGTTTGAGCACAATGAGCATGGCTATTCAGTGAGGTGAGATGGTGATCGATCACAAGCGAACCCATGTGTTTACATCCTGAGCTCAGCAAAATATACTCGATGGAATTCGATTTTTGAGTGTGATGTTTGTTTTGCTGATTACTTGCAGCGTGCTTCATTCTGTTTAATTGTATTGAATCTGTAGTGTATGGTGTGACCGTATAAATGTATGTGCACCAAATGTGTGTAAATCGTTAAATAAAAGATGATTTTATAGGCCGTATTGAATGGCAAGTATAATACAATTGTAGATGGATGGGAGACGCTTACATTTGATATGATAAAGGACATTGAAAGAGCATACTCGTCTTCGAGGAATTTTAAGACGTAGGGGAATTTTTTCTCGGACGGAGGTACCGATTGATGGAGTTTAAGAGAAAAAAAGCAAGAAGACAGTACTAAAATAGGATATTATTCATGGAAAAGCGCAGCAGAACGTGTGCTGAGTTCAGGGGAAGTATAAAAGTAGGTGAAGACAGAAGGAGAGGAACGGGTATTTATGAGCACCGTGGAAGAGGAAGATAAAACCGAGCACGTATGAGCCATCTTCATGGTGAAACGGTGTTCTGCATCTGTCTATTTTATCTCAAGGTAAAATTTTGTTCTGCTTCTATCTATTTCTTCCAGGTAAATCTTTCTTCCGCATCTATCTTAGCTTCCAGGTAGGTTTGTTCCGCACCTAATCTTATTTTCAGGAGTAAATCGTTGTTCTGCAATCTACTATCTTCTAGGTAGGTTTCTTGTTCTGCACACATCTTATCTTCCAGGTATGTCCTTGTTCCGCATCTATCTTATCCTCCAGGTAATATTTTTCCGCATCTATTCTTGTTTTCCAGGTAAATCGTTGTTCCGCATCTAACTTATCTTCCAGGTAAATACTTGTTCTGCTTCGGTCTTGCTTTCCAGTTAGGTTGTTGTTCCTAACTTCTATGTTATCTTCCAGGTAAATTGTTGTTCTACATCTATCTTGTCTTCCCAGTTAAAACGTTGTTACCCGAGTGAAGCCACCACCGAAGGTGGATGGAGGTTATGTTTCACCCCTGTCTATCTGTTTGTTTGTTTACTTGCAAAATGAAGATTTTCATTATATGGTCAGACATTCCTGGTGTTGGCTTAATAGTAAGGTGGTGGGCTCGGATCCGAGGGTCCTGAGTTCAAGTCCTGCTTGGCTGTTGAATTAAACCAGGTGGGGTTGACTCAGACTGTCATCTTCCTGAAATTGGTAAAAATGAGTGCCAGCTTGCTGGTACCTCCTGCGTGGAGTGGCGACCTGTTCAAGGGTTGTGTCCAATAGCCCAAGAGACTGCTGAGGCAGCACCAACGCTCTGCACAGAGTATGGTCCAATGGATTTGGACTTGATTGGTCAAGTCAATTTTGTTATCTGTCTGTCTGTTTGTTTGTTGTCAATCACCTGCAGGTCACAAATTTTAAACCGTTCTTCGTGAAACTTCACCACCTGTAGAGTTTGACATATGCAAGAAGCCTATTGTTTTTGAGGTCAAAAGGTAAAAAAGGTCAACGTAAGACCAAAGGTCAACAACTTGGTCAAATGTCTAAAATCCTCAATTTTCAATCGACTGACCTGAAATTTGAAGAGGAATTTATATTTCGGGTCACGGAATTCAAGCAGCCAATTATTTTTGAGGTCAACATAGACAAAAAGGTCAACATAGGCCGAGTTTCTAAAATTGTCAATTTTCATCCGATTGACTTGAAATTTGAAAAGGAGTTGTATATTGGGTCATTGAATTCAACCACCAATTATTATTGTTGAGGTCAAATTTTTTTATGATTTGCAAGTCATGCCTCTGCACGATGTCTTTTTGTTGTCACTTGCAAAATCGAAGATTTTTTTCAAGTATATTGGTCAGTCGATTTTGTTTTCTGTCTGTCTGTCTTCTGTCTCTGTTTATCGCTACAGGTCAAAATTTTAAACCGATCTTCACAAAGCATCACCACATGGGAGAGTTTGTCATAAGGAAGAAGCCTATTGTTTTTGAGGTCAAAAAGTCAACAAGACGCAAAGGTCAACAACTTTGGTGAGATTTCTAAAATCCTCAATTTTCATCAATTGACTTGAAATTTTCAAAGAGGATTTACATTCAAGCCAATTGAATTCAACCAGCCAATTATTTTTGAGGTCATCATCGACCAAAACGTCAATATAGACCCAAGGTCAAGAACTAAGGTGGTATTTCGAAAATCCTCAATTTTATCCCATTGACTTGAAATTTGAAGAGGATTTGTGCATTTGTCATTGTTTTATGAATTTCACAAGTATCATGATATGCATGACATCTTTCTTTTTTGTTGTTCCTGTTTGTTTTATGTTGTTTGTTGTTGCAGGATGTCACAATAAGTTGTGGACGGATTCAATGAAATTTGATGGGCACGTTGGGTGTATGAAAAGGACGAACTGTTTAGATTTGGTGAAGATCCGGATCTGATCCGTCACTAGAATTTTAAAGTGATTCTTCACCATTGAGAGATAGGGCCAAAAATGATATATGGCATGATGTGTCCAAAAGTTGTGAGAGATTTCGGAATGAACATTATTGTTATTGGCTGCTCTTAGAGCACCCTTATTCTGGACATTTCCATCTGTCTGTCTGTCCCGCGAAACTTTGGTCAAGCCTAGGGGCTAAACCACATCAACAACCGATTCCAATGAAATTTGGTAGTTAGGAACCAATATTTTCTGGAATCGTGTGCTTTCGAATATGGACCCCAGGGCCCTAGCAACGGCATAGCAAATGGCCCTTTAAATTGGTCAAAAATCCAAAAAAATAAATCGAAAAATCGAAGCTTAGAGTTGTTGTGCGTAATCTATCTCGCTCCCTTCATGCCATTTGCAGCCCTAACAAAAAATATTTGTAGAGGAGATAGGTTTGGGGCGAGTACAATGTCGAACATTTCAGAAACGGTTAATTGCGAATATCTCTAAGAGAAAGAGTCTGATTTTGATGAAACTTGGGTGAAATGTGTACAATGTGGCTAGCATGTACACAAAATGAATGGTTGCTATGCACACCTCCGTTGCTTAGCAACAGCTAAAATACTTTAATCGTAACATCTACACTTATTGTGGACTGTACAAAAAATCAATACCTCCGAAACTGGACCTCGAGGGACCTGTTTTTTTTTGTGCCCAAGGAGAATGTTTACAGCATCATATGAAAAAAATAAAATATTTAGCCAATAGATAAATGGAATTACCAGGGCTGCGATTTTGTTGAGAGTCTCTTTGGAAACATGCTGAAATTTCACAAGGCGGTTTCTGGGCGCAAACAAGAGGGCTGTGATAATCATATTTATTGTGCTAAATTGATTGATAGCATGTACATGAAATTATCGGCTAGTCCGCGTGGCCAGCTTTCCATCTAGAGCGAGCAGCCATGTCGCTACCGGCTTGTTTCATTTTTAAAGTGATTCTTCAACCATTGAGAAATCAGGCCAAAAACTATATAGTACTGGAAAGCATGATATCTCAAAAATGTATTGGGCCCGATATGTACTCATGGACCAGGCATTGTGTGGTTTTAAGTATGCGCTCTAGCGACGGTGGTATTATGGTCACTGGTATTACGATTATTCGATTCGCTCTCTCCCGACCCCCCACCCTAGTTTTGACATCCTCGATCCACCCTAGTTAATTATCTGAAGTGGTCGATCCATTATTACGTTTTAAGTGGATATTCTTCCATCTGCTTTTACTTTTTATTTGCTTGTCTTTTATTACCGAGACGCCCAAGGGCTAAACTCATTTTTTTTTCTTCTTATCTCAGTAGAATCATCAAATTATTATTATTTTTCTTGAAGCAGTTATTCCTTTACTCAATAAAACACGAGCTCACCATTGTGGGTGCAACCACGATTTTCCTAAAAAGGTGGGGCGGACTAGACATCACTGAATCCGTGCATTGCTACAATCCCTACCATGAACTAGAAATCACTGAATTAAAAGGTTGATGTGGTAAAGGTCGATGTGAAGATGTTTCACTCTCTGTATTTGCCCAATGAGGTTATCACTCCCACCCCTTCCCCCTCATGGCACCCTTGCTTTGCAGCACGTGTGTGTGTGTGTGTGTGTGTGTGTGTATATGTAAGTATATATATAGGTAGTATATGTATATATATATATAGG
>CM068964.1:23501461-23515142 GCA_035128595.1 Eptatretus atami | reverse complement strand
CCCACCCCTCCCCCTCATGGCACCCTTGCTTTGCAGCACGTGGTGTGTGTGTGTGTGTGTGTGTGTATATGTAAGTATATATATAGGTAGTATAATGTATATATATATATATGTTTATACGTATATAATTTTTTTTTTTTGAAAAGAAGAAAGTGGAGGCTAAAGTGAATGCCGGACAACAACCTTGCTGCCCACAAACTCGTTCACAAATAGTATATCGAGTGGTTTGCGTGTCGCATGACAATAACGTGCTTCTGCCATTCAAGGTTATTCTGCCAGGAGCCTTTTAGGCATTCATCGAGCAGCAGGCCTACGCAGGCAGACTCGTCTCGCCCCAGATTAAGGGTGATGCGCCGTGTCGGATTGGACTGCGCGCCGGGATTGAGTCTCGCGCAGTTGCTCCCCTGATTGTTGCAGTCTGCAAAGCTGTCACAGAGTCTTGCCAATCGCCTCTGTGGATCCTCATTCAAACTTCGGCGCTTACATCCTCTCCGATGATGTTGCTTCCATTGCCACAAGTCTTGTCAATTTCTGTTTGTTGAGGCTTCCACCAAGGACATTGTTGTGCAGTTTTTTTAGTTGTGCATGTTCGGAGGCATCTGTTGTGCATTTGTTGAAAAACTGGATAAATGTGTTTTATTCAGTAGCCTTCATAAAATGAATAATTATAGGCAAGTCAATTAATCATCTTTTGCACCTTTTCTCCACGTCCTGTTTTTAAGCATCTGTCCGTTGTCTTGTTTTCTTTTGTTTGCAATTAATGTGTTACTTTAACTTCTTCAACAGGTTTTTCCTTTTTATACAAAATCGAGGCTCATGCAAGAGAAAGGTGACAGAGATCGAAGGAACATGATATAGATTGAAAATGGGGAGGAAGGAGTTGAGGTAAACAGAAAGCCTGGACTTTGGAAGGTTAACAAAGATCTTGTTATTTGATGGAACTCTGTTGAGATTGAAATAGTCATGTGAAGACTTGTTCATTTTCATAAAATTTCAGAGCAGAGCGATCCTATTTCCAATTCAGCATCCTTATTACTGGTTGTGTTATTATGAATGATGGTGAGAGTTAAAGTCCCTGGATGTTATCATTGCCCCCCCCCCCCCACACCGAAATGAACGCGGTGTTGTTTACCCCTATTTGTACTGTCTGTTTATTTGTGAACAGGGTATCTCAAAAAGTTTGCCGCACGATTTCGGACGAAAACTTCGTGAAACACGTTGGTGTGGTGACACGGAACAAACTGATTAATATTTTGGTGAAAATCTGGATCCAAGTATACGTAATTTTTTTCATTTTTGAAGTGATTCTCACCGTTGAGAGAGTGAGCCAAAAGAAATACCAGCTATAGCATGATATCTCAAAAAGTTATGGATAGATTCGGACGGAAATTTGGTGGATGAGTTAGGCCTAAGTTCACAATTTGCCACGGCGGGCCGTGGGGTCTGCCAAAATCTACGGCCAGCTAGCAATTACAGTAAATCCCCCCGTTTCTCCGCGGGGGTACGTTCCAAACTCCCCGCGCTAAGTGGAAAATCCCGCGATAATGGACGCCTCCCCAAAAAAATCGATTCGTCTGGTCTGGTCGGTTTGCAGTGATTGGTTTGAGGTGCCGGAGATCGATGGTCTGGTCGGTTTGGCAGTGATTGGGTTTGAGGTGCCGGAGATCGACTGGTCTGGTCGGTCGGTTTGGCAGTGATTGGGTTGAGGTGCCGGAGATCGACTGGTCTGGTCGGTTTGGCAGTTGAGTGGGTTAGGTGCCGGAGTCGACTGGTCTGGTCTGCGTTTGGGCAGTGAGTGGGTTTGAGGTGCCGGGAGAGCACTGGTCTGGTCTCTGGTCCGGTTTGGCAGTGATGGGTTTGAGTGCCTGAGATCGACTAGTCTGGTCGATGGTCGGTTTTGAGGTGCTGGGTATGAAGCATGCTCGTCCAATGCGGCAATACCTTTTTCCTTCCCAAAGCATATATCGAGCACCTTTACCTTAACCTCTCCTGGGAGCTCCCAGGGACCTTCCTCTGGCACTTCGGTTCCTTGCCCAGAAGCCTTAGAAGGTGGGCAGGGCGTTTTTGCGGCAATCGTGGGGCTTGGAGAAAAAATGTAGACAATATTCGAAGTTCACAAGCATAAACTTTGTCTCGTGCGTGTGTGATGGTCGGCACCACGCGTTATAATTTATATTTGCTTAAATAATTTTATTTTTATATATTATTCACGCGAGTGTACCGGGGGAATCCGCAGAAAAAATTAGTTCGTTCCAAGGGAAAAACCCGCGATGAACCGGGGCGCGTAGGTGGAACGCGATGAAGCGGGGTTGACTGTATACGGCGGCCGCAGTATTTTCCACGGTCACACAAGGTAACAGTCACATATGTTTTTATTTTTCGGGGAGCCGCACGGAGTATTTAGAAATTGTGGAGACCGAAACGTGGGTTGCTGTACGGTCTTTGATTTTGATGTCACACGGTGACCTCAGGGGGCCCTGCCGGCGGCCCATATAGAAATTTCAAGGCAGACGCAAGGTTAGCCTCAAGGTGGCCTGCAGGGGACCCAGGAGGGCCTAAGGTGAACGTGCGGCCAGACGGACGGTAACGAGTTGGGTTCATTCTGTTTGGTTTTTTTACCAGTTTTTTTTTTTTTCGGCTTGTCGAATTCTACGGCGAACGTAGAAATGAAATAAGTTATAACTCCACGTTATATTCTCACTGCGACCCTACAGGCCTGTAAAAATAGTCATACGGCGTAGGGCCACCCTGAGGCCACCTCAGAAACTCTGCGGCCGCCGCACGTTTTGTCAATTAGAGGGCGTACGGCGCGCCGTATCCTCGCCGTAGAGTTAAATGTGAACTTAGGCCTAAGTAGATGACAGAACAACCTGATTAGATTTTGGTTAAGGTACAGATGCAGAATTCGCCTATCAGCGTTGATACAAAATGTTAAACTCGTTCAGCCTGAATGTGGTAACTGTATGTGCTCTACTTGTGCATGAACCCCGGTGTTTACTTTTTTTCTTCTCTCCAACGATGAACAAAACAGGGCTTTAATGAAATGCAAAAATAAAAAATAAGCTCTCTGGCCACTTTACGGTGCAACGAATGTTCTAGCAAGCACACGTTTATACCTATTACTGTTGTGAAAGTTTTCAAACCAAATGTTAGTAAACGCAGAACGTTTCGCGACTTTTTGTCTGACTCCACAGATAGTAGATTTATGCCTGTCCTGGGTGCGTTGTTTCAATACTGAGGGCCTTGTATCTCTTATCTCTTGCCTTCCTTCTCTTTCTGTCCAATGTGAGTGAGGTGAGTGTGTGTGAAAAAGGAGAGTAAGGAAGCTGTTGGATTTGTTTCTGGAACATATTGTTTCCAAGTAATCCCAAAATGCCAGCACATTTATTCCCCTTCTTTTGCATCGATCACCACCAGCTGCCCGTTAAAGATTCCCCTGCACAAACCCATCTATTATGTCACTGTCCATATGCTTAGAAGACTTGCAGATTTAATTTGCTGTATGTATGTATCCTTACACTTATCTGGTTTCTTTTACTGCACGCACAGATACTGGTAATTTCCAATTTAGAGTCTTTCAATTCCCACTGTGGTCAGATAATGGTGAAAGGCAAGGTACGTGGCCAATTTTGAGATCCATGTCAACATTTAATTTTCCTCATGCAAATGTTTTAATTGTTTTCATTTTGAAAGGGATTAGAACACAATTGTGCTGGGATATGATGTGGAGGAAGGAGTCGAGGTGAAATAAAAATGAACAGTAACACGTGTTCTGCCTTTTGTAGTGAGGATTTTAGTGGCCCATCATGCTGTCCTGATATATTTAAAGTCAACACGAATTTGGATTGGCATGATGTATCAGGTACATCCAGGCAGATTATTACGAAACTGAACTCAAGGCAATGGCCGCAATGCATCTTACATTCTTCAAGACGTGTGAGACATTACACGACATGGCCAAAAGTTATGTGGACACCTGCCTCATCAACGATCTCATTCCAAATCATGGGCATTAATATGGAGTTGCGTCCCCCCCTTTGCTGCTATACGCCTTGCACTTCTTCTGGAAGGCTTTCCATTGGATGTTGAACATTGCTGCGGGGATTTGCTTCCATTCAGCCAAAGAGCATGCGTGAGGTCGGCACTGATGTTGGTGGTGATTAAGCTGGCTGGCGCATCGGCGTTCCAATTTAGCTCCAAAGGTGTTCTATGGGGTTGAGGTCATGCTCTGTGCAGGCCAGTCAAGTTCTCCACACCGATTCTCGACAAACCATATCTGTATGGACTCGCTTTGTGCACGGGGGCATTGTCATGCTGCAACAGGAAGGTACCTCCCCAAACTGTTGCCAACAAAGTTGGAAGCACAGAACTGTCTAGAATGTCATTGATGCGTTGCCATTAGATTCCCTGTCAGCTGAACTAAGTGGCCGAGCCCGAACCATGAAAAACAGCTCCCAAACCATTTTCCAACTACGCCAAACTTTACGGTTGGGCAGTAGCATTCGGGCAGGTTAGCCTTCTCCCTAGGCATTCAAAAACCAGAATTCATCGTCGGACCTGTTCAGATGTGAAGCGTGGATTCATCACTCCAGAGAACGTGTTTCACTGTCCAGAGTCAATGGCGTGAGCTTTACACCACTCCAGCAGACGCTTGGCATTGCGGCATGGTGTCTTAGGCTTGTGTTGCTGCTCGGCCATGGAACCCATTTCAGAAGTCTCGATGAAACATGTCTGTGCTGAGCGTTGCTTCCAGAGGCATTTGGGAAACTCGGTAGGAGCTGTTGCAACTGACGACAGACGTTTTTCCCACGCTAAACGCGCTTCAGCACACTGCGGTCCCATTCTATGAGCTTGTGTGACCTCCCACTTCACGGCTCAGTTGCCTCTTAAGACGTTTCACTTCACAATAACAGCACTTACAGTGACCGGGCAGGCTCTAGCAGAGCGAAATTTAGATGAACAGGACTTGTTGGAAAGTGGCATCCTATGACGTGCCACATTGAAAGTCACTGAAGCACTTTCAGTCCGGCCCATTCTACTGCTAATGTTTGTCTATGGGAGATTGCAATTGCTGTGTGCTTGATTTTAATACAACCTGTCAACGCAATGGTGTGCCTGAAATAGCCAAATCCACAATTAGAAGGGGGTCCGCACATACTTTTTGGCCATGGTAGTGTATCTATCCCATTCTGTTTTCAGCATTCCTCTCTGCTGTCATCCTGACTTGCAGTTACTTTCCTACCTATGCCATTGGTAAACCAGGATGGGTTGTTAATGACAATCGGATAATGATATGCAATTTTCCAAGACTATTTTCGCGTGCGCCCAGAGCTGAGAATTACAAATGCCTTTTTATACTTGTGCTTTCAGCTGGATTTGAATCACCACCTCTGGGATAGAAGTCCTCACTGGAATGTACGACATAGCATTTTTTACAAGCTTTATCTCTTCTTTTTTCTTAGAGTATACTAATGTGCTGATCGAATACATCATACTTATATCTGCTATTCAATTTACAGTAACGTCTAACCCTTGTTCATGATCTTGGCAGATTCAGAGTTAGTGTGGTTTAAATATTTCCAACAAAATTTGATGATATGACCGGGAAAAAATCAGTTCTGTGGTTCAACGCGGATCTGCGATTCTATGTATTTGATATATGGCGGCCATTTTGAGAAAATAACCCCGTCATATATTAGAGCCTCACTGCACATACAGTGGCCTGCAAAAGTATTCACCCTTCCCAAAGTTTCAACATTTTGATGCTCACGAAAACTCCCCTAATTAGCAATACACACAGAAGTACAACATGAGTAGAAGGAGACAAGCAGGGGGGGAGGGAGGGAAGGAAAAAACCCATTTTGGGGAACAGAGACATGAGGAGAGCGTGGAAGGGAGAGTCGATGGGGTGTGTACACAAGGTAAACAGATGGACACCACAGGACTTTCAGGTCTTTAAACGAAAGGGACCTTTCAGAAGGAAAGCAGGGAATTGAAAGGAGTGGTTTTGCAGTGGGGATTAACAGGTGTAGAAAAGATTGTCGGTTTGGATGGGGAAAGATAAAAGATGGTGGTGAACAGCATGTTTTGAAGACCTGGGGAAGAGTGGATGAAGAGATATGGGAGTTTGTTCCAAAAGGCGCGAAACAAGGATCTCTCTCGGAGTGATTAACCTCATTGGGCAAATACAGAGAGTGAAACATCTTCACATCGACCTTTTACCACATCAACCTTTTAATTCAGTGATTTCTAGTTCATGGTAGGGATTGGTAGCAATGCACGGATTCAGTGATGTCTAGTCCGCCCCACCTTTTTAGGAAAATCGTGGTTGCACCCACAATGGTGAGCTCGTGTTTTATTGAGTAAAGGAATAACTGCTTCAAGAAAATAATAATAATTGATGATTCTACTGAGATAAGAAGAAAAAAAAATGAGTTTAGGCCCTTGGGCGTCTCGGTAATAAAAGACAAGCAAATAAAAAGTAAAAGCAGATGGAAGAATATCCACTTAAAACGTAATAATGGATCGACCACTTCAGATAATTAACTAGGGTGGATCGAGGATGTCAAAACTAGGGGTGGGGGGTCGGGAGAGCGAATCGTAATAATCGTAATACCAGTGACCATAATACCACCGTCGCTAGAGCGCATACTTAAAACCACACAATGCCTGGTCCATGAGTACATATCGGGCCCAATACATTTTTGAGATATCATGCTTTCCAGTACTATATAGTTTTTGGCCTGATTTCTCAATGGTGAAGAATCACTTTAAAAATGAAACAAGCCGGTAGGCGACATGGCTGCTCGCTCTAGATGGAAAGCTGGCCGACGCGACTAGCCAGGATATTCATGTACATGCTATCAATCAATTTAGCACAATAAATATGATTATCACAGCCCTCTTAGTTTGCGCCCAGAAACCCGCCTTGTGAAATTTCAGGCATGTTTCCAAAGAGACTCTAACAAATGGCAGCCCTGGTAATTCCATTTATCTATTGGCTAAATATTTTATTTTTTCATATGATGCTGTAAGACATTCTCCTTGGGCACAAAAAAAAACAGGTCCTCGGAGGTCCAGTTTCGGAGGTATGATTTTTTGTACAGTCCACAATAAGTGTATGATGTACGATAAAGTATTTTAGCTGTTGCTAAGCAACGGAGGTGTGCATAGCAACCATTCATTTTTGTGTACATGCTAGCCACATTGTACACATTTCACCCAAGTTTCATCAAAATCAGACTCTTTCTCTTAGAGATATTCGCAATTAACCGTTTCTGAAATGTTCGACATGTACTCGCCCAAAACCTATCTCCTCCTACAAATATTTTTGTTAGGGCTGCAATTGCATGAAGGGAGCGAGATAGATTACGCACACAACTCTAAGCTTCGATTTTTCGATTTATTTTTTTGGATTTTTTGACCAATTTAAAGGGCCATTGCTATGCCGTTGCTAGGCCGGCGGTCCATATTCGAAAGCACACGATTCCCAGAAATATTGGTCCTACCTACCAAATTTCATTGGAATCGGTTGAGTGGTTTTGCCCCTAGGCTTGACAAAGTTTCGCGGACAGACAGACAGATGGGAATGTCCAGAATAAGGGTGCTCTAAGAGCAGCCAATAACAATAAGTTTTCATCCCGAATCTCTCCACAACTTTTGGAACATTCATGCCATATATCATTTTTGGCCCTATCTCTCAATGGTGAAGAATCACTTTAAAAATTCTAGTGACCGGATCCAGATCCGGATCTTCACCAAAATCTAAACAGTTCGTCCTTTTCCTACACCCAACCTGCCCATCAAATTTCATTTGAATCCGTCCACAACTTATTGTGACATCCTGCAAACAAACAAACAAACATAAAACAAACAGATGAACAACAAAAAAGAAAGATGTCATGCATATCATGATACTTGTGAAATTCATAAAACAATGACAAAATGCACAAATCCTCTTCAAATTTCAAGTCAATGGGATAAAAATTGAGGATTTTCGAAATACCACCTTAGTTCTTGACCTTGGGTCTATATTGACGTTTTGGTCGATGTTGACCTCAAAAATAATTGGCTGGTTGAATTCAATTGCGTGAAATGTAAATCCTCTTGAAATTTCAAGTCAATTGGATGAAAATTGAGGATTTTAGAAATCTCACCAAAGTTGTTGACCTTTGGCCTTTGTTGACTTTTTGACCTCAAAAACAATAGGCTTCTTCCTTATGACAAACTCTCCCATGTGGTGATGCTTTGTGAAGATCGGTTTAAAATTTTGACCTGTAGGCGATAAACAGAGACAGACAGACAGACAGACAGAATAACAAAATCGACTGACCAATATACTTGAAAAAAATCTTCGATTTTGCAAGTGACAACAAAAAAGACATCGTGCAGAGCATGATACTTGCAAAAATCATAAAAAAATTTGACCTCAACAATAATAATTGGTGGTTGAATTCAATGACCCAATATACAACTCCTTTTCAAATTTCAAGTCAATCGGATGAAAATTGACAATTTTAGAAACTCGGCCTATGTTGACCTTTTTGTCTATGTTGACCTCAAAAATAATTGGCTGCTTGAATTCCGTGACCCGAAATATAAATCCTCTTCAAATTTAAGGTCAGTCGATTGAAAATTGAGGATTTTAGACATTTGACAAAGTTGTTGACCTTTGGTCTACGTTGACCTTTTTTACCTTTTGACCTCAAAAACAATAGGCTTCTTGCATATGTCAAACTCTACCAGGTGGTGAAGTTTCATGAAGAACGGTTTAAAATTGTGACCTGCAGGTGATTGACAAACAAACAAACAGACAGACAGAATAACAAAATTGACTGACCAATCCAAGTCCAAATCCATTGGGACCATACTCTGTGCAGAGCGTTGGTGCTGCCTCAGCAGTCTCTTGGGCTATTGGACACAACCCTGGACAGGTCGCCACTCCAACGCAGGATACCAGCAAGCTGGCACTCATTTTACCAATTCCAGGAAGATGACAGTCTGAGTCAACCCCACCTGGTATTAATTCAACAGCCAAGCAGGATTTGAACTCAGGACCCTCGGATCCCGAGCCCACCACCCTTACTATTAAGCCAACACCAGGAATGTCTGACCAATATAATTGAAAAATCTTCATTTTGCAAGTAACAAACAAACAGATAGACAGGGGTGAAAACATAACCTCCATCCACCTTCGGTGGTGGCGGTAACAACGTTTTAACTGGAAGACAAGATAGATGAAGAACAACAATTTACCTGGAAGGTAACATAGAAGTAGAACAACAACCTAACTGGAAAGCAAGATCGAAGCAGAACAAGTATTTACCTGGAAGATAAGTTAGATGCGGAACAACGATTTACCTGGAAAGACAAGATAGATGCGGAAAAATTATTTACCTGGAGGATAAGATAGATGCGGAACAAGGACATACCTGGAAGATAAGATGTGTGCAGAACAAGAACCTACCTAGAAGATAAGATAGATGCAGAACAACGATTTACCTGGAAAATAAGATAGGTGCGGAACAACAACCTACCTGGAAGCTAAGATAGATGCGGAAGAAAGATTTACCTGGAAGATAAGATAGAAGCAGAACAAAATTTTACCTTGAAGATAAAATAGACAGATGCAGAACACCATTTCACCATGAAAATGGCTCATACGTGCTCGGTTTTATCTTCCTCTTCCACGGTGCTCATAAATACCCGTCCTCTCCCTCTGTCTTCACCTACTTTTATATCCCCCTGAACTCAGCACACGTTCTGCGCTTTTCCATGAATAATATCCTATTTATACTGTATTCTTGCTTTTTCTCTTAAACTCCATCAATCGGTACCCTCCGGTCCGAGAAAAATTCCCCTACGTCTAAATTCCCTCGAAGACGAGTATGCTCTTTCAATGTCCTTTATCATATCAAATGTAAGCGGTCTCCCCATCCATCTAACAATTGTATTATACTTGCCAATCAATACGGCCTATAAAATCATCTTTTATTTAACGATTTACACACATTTGGTGCACATACATTTACTACGGTCACCACCATTACACTTAACAGATTCAATACAATTAAACAGAATGAAGCACGCTGCAAGTAATCAGCAAAACAAACATCACACTCAAAAATCGAATTCCACTCGAGTATATTTTGCTGAGCTCAGGATGTAAACACATGGTTCGCTTGGATTCGATCACCATCTCACCTCACTGAATAGCCATGCTCATTGTGCTCAAACAGTCATGCGGTGAGCGCTCGTTACTGTTGCATCCTTCTTAGATTTATTGAGCAAAATATCAAAGGAATTTGAGGCAAGCATGGTCGTCAAGGTCAGCCGAAGAAAGGTTGGAAAATGTCAGTGAAATAATCTCTCTTTCAAGGTTCATTAATGTGATTGTGTAGGGGGGTCACCGCTGTGGTTAGAAAACATGAAAGGTCGTAATAAGGCAGATGGTCACCGCTACACTCGACACGTTGAGGAAAATTGGAATTTGGACAGCGCATCGACCAAAAGGCCAACATCTTGCAAAAACAAAGATGCCGAGGGATAGATAAAGTTCCCATTGTGGATCAGACAGCTGGCTAAATATTCTATTTAAAGGACGGGGTGCCCCCATGAATCCGTGCCCCCTGGAAAGCACGGCACCACCGCCTGGCAGCTTTAGTCCAAGAAACAATGCGAGGACCAGACAATTCAGAGGACAAGCACTCTACAAACCATGCTTTAGTGTGTGCAAGAACAAATTTTGAAAAGATTAAATTTAATTACCGCAGTACTTGTGTATTTTTGTATCTTGTTTCAAGTCTATTAACATGCAAACGGGCTCGGTGGTGGTTTCAAATCTGCCAACGCAAGCTCGTGTGTTGTGAGTTTCAAAAGGCAATGCCAAATATAAATTGAGGTTAAATTATATTTTTACTTTGTAACAGCACAATGCACTTCCTAATTATGCTGTGTGGGTTAAGTTTGTGGTGTTTGTTAACTTGCACATTCAAAGGGAATCTGAGCCAGCATTATTTTGAACAAAGACAAAAGTAAAAAAAACATTCTTTGTCATCATATACAGGGCTCCTATTCAAGCAAAAATCCAGATTACTGTGATTAATCTTGTGGTTGTATATATACAGTCGGGTTATGTAACTGGTGTTAAATTAAAGATTAAAATGAAGCCTCGGGGAGTGTTTGACATAGATAGATCCGATTAGATATTGGAAGTTGTTAAAAATTTCAAAATAAAATAATATTACTTGAATCCACACTCTATGGTATTACTGGATCATGATATAAAATTCTGATATTTTTCATTTTGATACAGGTCAGTTCAGGTCAGGTATGGGAGCATGCGCCGGAGCAGCACGTCGCTGTGTCCACTTTCCACCGGAACTCCAGGGGCATCCGTCTGGCCATCCCCCAGGCAGATTCCTGGCCCATCCCCATCTCCTTGAGATAACGATAAACCTGATGCAACCACAAGCCACGTGGTAGGTCCATTGGCCACCTCCACTCACGAGGCTCCCTTGCTGAGAGAATCTGGTGAGCAGGATCAGCATCAGAAAAATGAGCCAAATGTCCATACACCCACAGCTGATACTCACAGACTATGTAGGTAACAAATCTCAATTGAGTCTCTCTCAGCAACCGCTCGTTGGACACAAAGTCTGACCAGCGATAGCCTAGGATGCTCTGAAGAGACCTGGTACCAAAGGAATGAAGCCTCCATCTCAGATCCCTGGTCAGAGTCCAAGTCTCACATCCATAGAGCAAGACTGGAAGCACGAAGGACCTGAAGACTCGTACTTTCGTCCTGCCACACAGGTACCGGCAGCGCCACACCCCGTGAACCAGTGAATCCATGACTCCCCAGGCCCAACCCAGACATCTTTTGATCTCTGGCTCACAACAAGCAGAGACATGAATATCACTGCCAAGGTAAGTGAATCTCTCCACGACCTCAACATCCTCACCACAAACAGGCACAGACAGGACAGCAGCATCCAAGATGTCATTGAAAGCCTGGATCTTAGTTTTGACCCAGGAAACCCGTAATCCCAGCAGCTGTGATTCCTCATTCAGCACCTCGAGGGCCCCCAAAAGGATATCTAAAGTCTCCGCAAAGATGACTGCATCATCTGCAAAGTCAAGGTCAGAGATCTTGACATTCCCAAATGATGCACCGCAGCTTGATCTCTCTGACATCCTCCCGAGAATCCAGTCCATACAAGTGTTGAAAAGTGTGGGGGCCAGTACACACCCCTGATGAGCTCCATTAACAACTGGAAATAAGTCAGAGATGGTATCATCACATCTCACAGAACGCTCAGTACCAGAGAATAGTTCAGACATCAGATCGATCAGTTTTGGTGGCACGCCACAAAGACCAAAAATCCTCCAGAGGGCATCCAGATTCACTGAATCAAACGCTTCAGAGGGATCAACATAAGCTGCAAGCAGCCCCTGCCGAAACTCTCGTCTGCCTTCGGTGAGGACCCAAAGATCAAGGATATGGTCAATTGTTGACCTCTTTGGTGGAAAGCATAACTGCTCTGGATGATGGTGCTCAAGCAGATGGTAGTGAACTCTATCAAGAATGATCCAAGAAAAGACCTTGCCTGGCGTCACCCCTCGGTAGTTGTTGCAGTCTTGGCGATCACCCTTCCCTTTCCAGAGAGGGACAACAAGGCCCTCTTCAGTCAGTTGGGATAATGCCTGTGTTCCAGGCAGAGCACAGAACTGCATGCAACGACACGAGTGCAGCATTTCCACCAGCCTTGAGATGTTCAGCATGGATGCCACATATCCCAGGAGCTTTACCCCATTACCGGTTCACCGCAGCCTGTGTTTCTACAAACGATGGTGGACCACAGTTGATTGGAGGGTCAGCAATCAGGATTGTAAGCCTGGTGTTGGCTTAGTGGTTCGGGTGGCGGCTTGGGATCCTCGGGTCCTGAGTTCAAGCCCCGTTGGCTGCTGAATTGGTACACCAGTGGGTTGACTCAGCCTGTCATCCTTCCGAGGTCAGCAAAATGAGTACCAGTGTATACTGTTCGAGGGGCACTGCATCAGCGACACAGTCGCGCTTCCAAGAAATGATAGCTACCCCGGCAGCTAAGCTGCCATATGCAAGAAGAAGAAGAATAGGGATTGTAATACCCTTGACATCCAACTCAACAGCTGGTGGATCAGCCTGGTACAGCCACTCAAAGTAATCGGCCCAGCGGGCCTTCACTTCGGAATCCTTTGTCAAGAGCCTTCCACCTGCTGCTCTAACTGCAGTACACCGAGGGATGGACTTGGAGGAACTCAATGCACGAATTCCCCTGTAAGCAGGACGAGAATCACTTGACCACAGGTGATGCTCTACCCCCTCACAGATTCCTCGCACATAGGCCTCCTTGTGCACCATTAGCGCACGTTCAGTTTTATACCTCAGCTCCGTGAACAGCTCAACTCTGCCATTAAGCCTGGCCCTGCAACTCTGGTCAATCGTATCCAGTGTCCCTTCAGAGACAAAATTCTTCTTTTCCCAATGGTGAGTTCCAAGACATCGACTGGCAACATCAAGGATGGCAGTCTTGAAGGCATTCCACAACTCTTCAGGATCCCCCAAAGCACACGGACCCCTCAAAATCTCCACTCAGCCTGTTCGCAAACTCCTCAGCTACCCTCTCATCCTTGAGCTTGC
>CM068964.1:23472536-23501052 GCA_035128595.1 Eptatretus atami | reverse complement strand
GATCAACCACACACTTGAGCGTGGTGTAGAATGCATCCTTCACAGTGAGATCACTCGCCTCAGTCGGAGCATATACAGAGACCATGGAAATGACACCCAAGGCGTGACAAATCCTTATTCTCAGAATACGCTCGTTGACCAATGTTACCTCAATTATCATTGGAGTCAGCTTATTGGACACAGCAACAACAACTCCTTGGGGATGGTAACCATCAGAGTGACCAGACCAATAGTAGGTGTATCCACCCGCCATGATCTTGCCACTATTCGGTCTCCGAACCTCAGAGAGTGCTGTAATACCAATTTCCAAATGCTTGAGCTCAGATGATAACAGAGACAGGTGATCATCCTCTCTTAGGAATAGGACATTCCAGGCACCCACCCGAAGGGACCGCCTCAGGTTAATCCAAGGACACCGCCGTCTGGTGGACGACACCTCAGCACCACCCCGACACACACTACCGCATTCTGACCCGGGAAGATAACCCCGTGGTTTCCCTCCTATCATCAAAGATTCGGGGTCCCGAAGGCTTTGCTCCAATCCCATCATCCGGTGAGCTGCCCTGCGAAGGGCAGTTGCACAGGAGGTACTCCCACAGAGTGGGTTTTCAGATTTTTTTTTAATGCTTTTGGAATGTTTTGCGGAATGAAGGTTTTTATGCTGGCCAAAGTGCAAATCCTGCCACCAACCTCCTAAACCCAACTGCAGGAGGATGTCCACAAACACAGTTTGGCACTAGATATGGATGGCTCTTGGCTCACAAGGAGCTCCTCTGCCTTTTGATGAGTTTTGTTCTTCATCCTGCTGGGTGTCCATATCATACATCCTCCTCACCAAGAAACTTGGTGGGGGAGACGGTTTAGTCACCGACAACTCAACCATGGAAGAGGTTAGTACAGGTTTACATGGTACCTGTAGCAAGTCACAGATCTAATCTGACCTGAGACACTTCGACACTGAGACATTTTGAGACACTTCGACCAGAAGGGGTTACTCAAAGAACTCGTGTGTCATGTGGAGTTAATGGAGAGGGTCGGAGGGCTGAGTGAGCAGAGGGAGGTAGACAAGAGGAGAGGAGGTTAAAGAAAAAAAACAAAGGCCAGATAGCTAATAAGGGAACAGAACGTGTAAATAATAATAATAAGAAGAAAAGGTCAAGGCACAAGGTATTTGGAAATGAAAGAAAAGGAAATGAAGCATTTAAAAATGGAATTTAATAGAAGCTTCAAATATAAACGAAACGAATTTGTTTTGTACGTAAGAAAGAAGATACACAAGGACACACAAGGAATTTAGATTTAGGAAGAGGCCATTCATCCCATCGTGCCTGCACCACGTCAACACCGGACCAATTTATATCTATACAAAAAATGTCAGTGTGTTTCAGTCCGTCCGTCCATCTCCTCCATAACTACAACACCATGAAACCTAGCAGCCCCAAACTTGCATACTAAGGGAACTCCAAGGTACAGTTGTGCACGAGTGAAAATTGGGTGCTTGGATTAATTTAAACACCCCTTTTGAAGATAATTAACGGTCTTATTTAATTATCCTTTATCAAGGCTCATCCTTGGACATCTCACTGAGGTCTTAATTTGCCATTTTTTTGGCCTGCTCAACAGTGCCTCGACTTGGAACAGGCTGCAACAGATTCTTAACAATAAAATTTTAAAATCACATTCCTCATTCATAGCATCGAATGCCTGTTCATCATACCTACGAATCGCTGGATACATTGCAATGCTTGTAAACGCCCGGAGACGCCGGCGTTCGTGGCTTTATTTCATTTCTGCACATGGCACAACCTCTAGAATCTCTTTATCTGAGCCAAATTTCAAAATGCAAACTTATTTTGTGACTTCAGCAATAGTTCCAACTGCTAAAAAAAAAAGTGTTCATTTGTCCAATTCGGACATTGCTCGACCTTCCGGGACTCTCCGGGTGCATGGTATTTATATGACCGATCTGCGTTCGCTAATCACATGCCAAGCCAGCTAGCCGTTCTTTATCAACTGTTTCATTGGAATGCTTGCTTGAGTACTTAAGCCACTTGGCGAGTGCTGTACAATATTCACACCAGCACTGACTACTGTACATCGATTGACTTGAACAAAGTTCAGGGCCCACCAGCCTGCATTGGGACCTGCATTGTCATGCGGTGGCTCGCTCGCTGAAAATGTGGAATATTATTTTACACCTCATTTACCCTTTTTGTAAGACCATCTTTCATGATACGACCCATCACTTCGATATAGATATATATATATATATATATATATATATGTAAATATATATCTATATATATATATATATATATATAATGATATGTTTCGTTTTAAAAGTTTCTTTAACCGTTTCATTGGAGTGTTGCTTGAGTGGTTAAGCCACTTGGTGAGCACTCTTCAAGCTTAGATGGTGATAATGTGGTGGGGTTCTCCATGGGGACATCTCCGGAGATAGGAAGGCAAAATAAATTCGATGATTGCGATGAGTTAAAAATGTTTTCAGTTGTTACAAAGCAATGCATCGCCACATCACGGCAGGATAGCTGAGAGGTACGCACGCTTGCTCTCAGCTGTCTTGCCTGGGTTTGAATCCCAACCCAACTATAAACTGTCATCCCGGTATTTCACAGGCAGGGTGATTCATCAGTGTGCGTGCCGTCTCTCAGATAGACGTTAAACTGGACATCACATCTGCCAGAATCCCCCCCCCCCCACTCTCTCCTCACACCAAAAACCTCCCTCACCCCTCTCCCTCCCTCACCCCAAACCTCCCTCACCCTCTCCCTCCCTCACCCTCCCTCCCTAACCCCAAAAACCTCCTCACCCCTCTCCTCCCTCACCCAAAAATCTCCCTCATCCTCTCCCTCCTCACCTCTCCTCCCTCACCTCTCTCCTCCTCACCTCCCCCCACTCCTCTCCTTCTCCCTCTCTCCACCACTCTCCTCTCTCTATCTCCCACTCCCTTCCCTCTCTCTCCCACCCTTATCCCTCTCTGTGTCCCACCCTCTCCTGCTATTCTTCTCTCTCTCTTCAACCCCTCCCCTCTCTCCCCTTCCTCTCTCTCTCACCCCTTCCACTTCATCTGTCTCCCACCTCCCCTCTCTCTCCCACCCTCCCCTCTCCTCCCCCTCCCTCTGCTACCCCTCTGTTAAGGGGATTGTTAGGACTGATGGTTTATTTTTTAATTTAAAATGGCTTCCTCATCATGTGGCATGTATGAATCAGATTCAGAGTGAATCGACTGGAGGGGTGCAAAGGTCGCTGCATGTGTGGGCACACATGCAGGCAGGCCTTTGCCAGGTAGATGGCATGGGGTTAAATGCTCTTGCCTGGTTTTTATATGGAACTTGGCGGTTAAAAAGAAAATGTTGCTGTTTGGATGTGTTTTATAGCCCTTCCCTCCCCCTCCCCTGATGCTGCCTTCCCTTCCCTGCACCTCAGGCCACCTTCCCTCCCATCGCACTGCCTTGCCTTCCCCTCCCTCATGCTGCCTTCACCTCCCTTGTGCTGCCTTCCCTTCGCCTCACACCACCTTCCCTTCCCCTCACACTGCCTTCCCTTCCCTCACACCACCTTCCCTTCCCTCACACTGCCTTCCTTCCCCTCACACCACCTTCCTTCCCCACACCACCTTCCCTTCCCCTCACACTGCCTTCCCTTCCCTCACACTGCCTTCCCTTCCCTCACACCACTTCTCTTTTCCTCACACTGCCTTCCCTTCCCCTCACACCACCTTCCCTTCCCCTCACACTGCCTTCCCTTCCCCTCACAACACTTCCCTTCCCCTCACACCGCATTCCCTTCCCTTTCCCTCATGCTGCCTTCCTCCCAAACCCCTCCCCTCTTTACCCCCCCCCCCCATGGATCTCTCCGGGTAGTCTCCGAGTGCTGTATTAATGTGCTGTTTTAACGTACCCCATTTTGTTCAATCCTGTCCTACGTCCCCATCCTTCTCCTCTCCACAAGTCCCTCAACCAAATGGACGTTGAGAATCCTCCCCTTATGCTTACTTCCTCCCAAACCCCCTCCTCCTATCCCCTTCCTCCTCCTCCTCTCTCTCTCCTGAATCCTCCTCACTCCCCAGTCCTCCTCACTCCCACCCCTCCCCCTCCCCCTCAAGGAGTGTATAGCGACGTTTGGTGAGGCGTCGTCTCTCCACCCCCCCCCCTTCCTCACTCTTCCCACTTCCTCACCTCCTCCTAGCTCCCCACCCTCCTCACTCCCCTAAACCCTCCTCTATCCCTCCCTCCCTCATCTTTCCGCCTCCCCTCCGTCCTTTTTCCTCCCTCCCCCTTTCTCCTCCCCCTTAATGTTCCCATAGCGAAGCAGCACGACGGTTGTATTTGTGAGTAAAAAATAAAAAAGCAAAATGTTTTTCTTTTGTCCTTTTTGTCTTGTTTTTTTTTGGAGTCTTTTTTCTTTCTGGAGGGAGGAAGGGGTAGTGGGTGAAGGCAGTTCCTGAGTGATAAACACACAGCATCAACCACAATCCTGGAGAGGTTGATTTATAATTTATCGGCAGACGAATACAACCTAAAAACCCACCCTTGACGAGACCCCACAGACTACACTCCACAAAGAATGCACACAACCACCCATTCATGCTCAAGCTACCTGAAAGGCCGACAAACATCCTGTCCCCTCTATTCATAACTTCCAGGTACCTATCTAATTCTAATTTAAACTTATCAACTGTTTCTGCTGCCACGACCTTTCCAGGGAGGCCATTCCATGCATTAACTACTTTCTGAGTGAAAGACCACTGCCTTACTACTGTCTTAACTCTCCCCCTCTTTACTCTCAGGCTATGACCCCTGGTCTTGCCATAAGAAAGAAAAAAAAATAAGAAAGGTGTAAAGAAATGTTTCATAAGAAAATTCTAAAGATAGGAAGAAAGAAAGCAAAAATAAAAGAAGGGAATCAACAACGAAAAAAAATATTAACGAGAAGGAAATGGATAAACAGAGAACACAGGAAGTAGTAACAGAGCAGAACTAGAATGACACTTTGTAGAGAACATACCTCTGCCAGGCTGAACAGTTTACGTTTTGCATCCCACTGATAAGCCACATTTGCATCCGGACCTGAACAAAATCTAACCGGCTTGTTCTTGTCACCTACCTAACTCATCCACCAAGTTTTGTCATAATCCATCCACAACGGTTTGAAATATCATGCTATATATCATTTTTGGCCTCATCTCTCAATGGTGTTACTTTAAAAATTGAAAAATTGTAGTATCTGGATCCAGATTTGGATCTTCAAAAAAATCCAATCAATTAGTCCTTGTCACACACTCAACCTGTCCACCAAGTTTCATATAAATTCACCCGTACCCTTTTGCGAGATCCTGCTCACAGAGAAACAAACAAGAAAGATACCATGCATAGCACAATACTTGTGAAATCCAAATAAAAAAATATGCTTCTTGGATCTGATTGGTGAACCAATATGCAAAATTATTTCAAACTTTCTGAGTACCCACCCTCAGGGTGCATGGAGATTGTGCATTACTTGCTAAAAAAAGTATAGTCTGTGTATTGCAAGAAGACTCGAGAGGTTTGTGAGGTGTGTGTCTAAAGGGGTCGACAGGCCGAAAGGGTCTAAGCCCTTCGGCGTCTAACGGGTGTAAATGGTGTAAAGGTCTAAAGGGTCTTAGTTTTTCAAAGGTTCTATAGGGCTATATAAGGGTTGAAAGGGGTCCAAATGTCTAAAGGGGTCTAAGGATCTAAAGGGTATTTTCCACTCGTAGTTAGGGTCTAAAGGGGTCTTCTGGAACGAAAGGATCTAAGGGGTCAAAGTGTCTAATGGGATGAAAGGTCTAAAAGGTCCAAGGGTCAAGAGGTCTAAAGGTCTTTAGGAGTCTAAAGGGTCTAAAGGGATTCAAAGGGTCTAAAGGCTTAAGGGGTCGGGTCTAAAGGGTCTTAAAAGGTCTAAGGGGATCTAAATGGTCGAAAAACTCAAGGGGTCTAAGTGGTCTAAAGGATCTTAAAAGGTCCAAATTGGTCAAAATTAAAGGGTCAAAATTGGTCTTAAGGGGTCAAAAAAGTCAAAGGGGCTAAAGATTTATGGGTAGGGTCAAGCAGTAGTTACAGGTTGAAAGGGTCTAAAGGCTCGAAAGGGTTTAAGGAATCTCAAGGGGTCTAAAGAGTCTAAAAGAAGGTCTCATTGTCTACAAGGTCTAAGGCTCAAGGGGTCTCAGCAGTCTAAAATGGCCAAAGGTCATCAGCAGTCTAAGGGGTCTAAAGGATCTTAAAGGGTCTAAAGGAGTCTAAAGGGTGTAAAGGTCTAAAGGGTGAAAAAGTCTAAAATGTCTAAGGTGGTCTAAAGGGTTATAAAAGCTTCAAAGGGTATAAAATGGTCTAAATGATAAAAAAAGGTCAAAGGGGTATAAAGGTCTAAATGTCAAAAAAAGGTATGTTCCAATTGTCCATAATTAACAGACGTACTCATGGTCCAATAATATGTACTTATTAGACCTATTAATCATGGTCCACCTCATGTTCAAACAGGATGTACATAATTAATAGACAGACTTACATCGGTCGACCAAGACTTCACCTCAATGAGGTTTCACTGTCTACCATGTTTTACTGACGATTTATGTGACCTTGACCTTTGACTTTTTAACCTGTTGACCTGGTAGAGAATCTCTGGCTCACATTTGTTTGTCTGTCTTGGAGCAGGATGTCTTGGAGCAGGATGTCTTGGAGCAGGATGAAAACCTGTTGACCTCAAAAACAATAGGCTTCCTGCTTGTGACAACCTCTACCCGGTTGTTAAGTTTCGTGAAGATCGGAGAAAAAAAATGCGACTTGTAGGCGATTGACAGACAGACAGACAGACAGACAATGAAAGACCAGATCAACCAATACACTTGCAAATCTTCAATTTCGCAAGTAACAAACAGGCATGGAAACATAACGTCCACCTTTGGTGGCAGAGGTAATGAGTTTAGGAGTGGGAGGGGGTAGGGGTATTATTTTTCGCCTCTTGAGTTGAGTTGAGAAGATTATGGAAGGAAAGTGTGGGAAGAGGAAGCACAGGAGGGAAGAGAAATAACGTGACAAGCCGAAGACTCGCGAGCACAAGGTCTAGCCGAGGCCCTAAATGTCAAATCTGAATGTCAAATCGATATGACACGAACATATTAGGATGGGTAAGAAGGTATTTGAACGGATTCACAAAACGATTAACAACACGGGGAACAAATGGCAACAGTTAGACAGGTAGTGATCTAGTCAGGTCTTGTTATAAACGTTTGAAGACATTTCCATGTAGCTGGCAAAACCACATCCACTCACGAAGAAACAGAGGTGACATCACAGAGCTTTCTCGTAACCACAAATGTTCCATCGCAGATCGAGCTATAATGTATCAAAACAATCACAATAGTAATGCAAACAAATACAATGAAACAAAGGGAGATATATTATAATGTTATGATAAAATCGATTTAAAAATATATCTCGCACAGCATTTTACAAATGTTCAAGGCTCACCGACTGCAGAGGTCTCTTTTCCTTCTGCACATGCGTCTAACCACTCTTCCAATGGTCAAAAACATTCGTTTTCTCACCCGGCTCCACCACTCCAAGCATGATTGAACTCCCATCGACGAAAAGATGCTTTCTGAAGATGTGTGGAGAATCCTGAAAGTCCCATTTACCATATTTATTGCTGCCGACAGCACTATTGTTGATTGTTGAAATCGAAGTCACAGCCACAAACACACAAAAATAAAGCCTCAGAAGATTTATCATCCCTAAAATTCAGTTCCACATTGTGAGGTTACGCAAAAAATAATTGTTTATCATCGCGGCCCAAATCAATATTCCCTACCGGTGTGAACTATAATTGTTAATGGTTTATATTTATGCACAAATCTCAAAAATAAATTGTTTCTGCTCCACAAACAAAAATCCCTTGAAATATAAATTATGATCTAGCACAAGTAAATCTGAACAATGATGTTTCAGTGACTTTGTTGGCTTGCCGTGCCAGCCGATAGATATGCCAGATATCTTTGCTCAATAAATGGACCAGGAATCTATTTATGGAGGAAATATATATAAATAAATAAACATATATATATTATATATGTGACAAGTACAAAATGTATACAGTACGAAATAGAATGGTATTCGGTGGATCGCATACCTCCGTCAGGCCAAACAGTTTACGCTTTGTATCCCACTGATGGGCTCGATCTACATCCGGACCTGAATCAAAATCAAACCAGCTTGTTCTTGTCACTCATCCAACTCATCCATAAAGTTTTGTCATAATCCATCCACAACTTTTTGAGATATCATGATATATAATCGTTTTTTGGCCGATCACTCAACGGTGAAGAATCACTTCAAATTTTAAAAAACTTATTGGATCCAAATCCGGATCTTTACCAAAATAGAATCAATTCATCCTTGTGACACACCCAACCTGTGCAACAAGTTTCGTCTGAATCCATCTATAACTTTTTGAGATATCCTGCTCCAAGACAGACAAACAAACAGACAACGCAGTATTTGGTTTTCAGTTTAATTATGTTTGTACCATATGCTGATGCTGTGTGGACTTTGCTTTCCCGTTGACGGACCTCTGGCAGCTTGTACCTGTTGCTGCGTTTGAGCCTGGGGAGTAACTGCTGAAATATATCTGTCCAGGTTCTTCCTGACATCTTTGTTCTTTGTTCCTTTAACACTTCTTTCTACTTTTAAAAATTTTTCTTTTTTCATTCTAATTCTTGCTTTTTCTTTTCTTTGATCTCTTTTACTCTATTTCTTTCTTTCCTTATCTATCTGCCGAGGAGAAGTAAATTCTTGCAGAAAATTTTATGTAAGGTTCACTTGCCTGCGCGTGGATGGGTTTGAGGGTTGAGGAGTTGCGGCTGAAACCCGAATCCTATCCAGGTTCCTTCTGATGACTCCAATGCAGTATTTGGTCTTCCATTTGATTATGATATCCAGGCCAATTAAAAAAGTTAAACATCAGATTTTTATCTTGATTTTATTTTCAGGTTTCTTTGTTGAATTGTACTGAGTGTTGGGATACGACGATGAGTACTACTATTACTATTACTACTACTACTATTACTACAGTACTACTACTGCTGCTCCTGTTTTAATGGCCCAAATTATTCCCACCTCTTTGTGGGCTTGGCCAAGGTGGAGGTTTTTGTCCTAAGATTTTCATAAACCAACTGGCTAGGCCTAATGTTTAACTAGTGCTGATTTCTGTCGGAATTAGAAATTCTTGTTAGGGTGCCAGCGATAACTCATCCACTCTTCACGAAAAAACATCATGGGATCTTAACATTCACCAAGACCAGTGCGGGCAGACGGGTCCTCGAGCTTAATGTCCCTCCGAGGGTAAGGCACACACATCAATACCACCCTGAATGTGAAACACCAGGATGACGGTTTATAACTGAGTCGGGATTAGAACCCAGGGTACGTGGCTCAGAGGCGAGTCCTCTCAGCTATCCTGGCAGTTCCTTGTCGGGATACCTTGTGTGAAGTGTAAATGTTGCAAATGATCTGTGAAAATATTCAGAAAACACTGCAGACCCTCATTAAAACAAAGTCTTTGAATCAAATTCAGGGGAAATAAGAACAAAACTGGAAGGCAAAAAAAAAAAAAAATTGTATCTTTTTGTTGTTGCAAGTATCACATCAAAGTTTGTCTCAAAGAATTTGTTTTTAACAAGAGTCTAAAGAATGATAAAAGAAGCTCTCCCTGATCCAGGATTCAGTTAAGTCACTGATTATAATAACAGTTCCATCTGCCTCAAGAGACAATGGTTTTGTGCCCTGAAACAATGTCTTTTTCCAAGTTGTGTGACACTGGTGAGTGTGCCTAATGAGCACCTCTCCACAGTGACTGTCCCTGCTGCATTTGTTGCAAATGAAGTTTGTCATTGACAGGCTGTGTTGTCATCTCCTGTGTGCCCTCTTCTCTTGCATTTTGGAAATCCGCTTTTCATCACTTCTCAGCATACCTCAGCAGAGCATCTGCTCCCAGCAGCTGCGGTTTCCCAAATGTTGCTTCGATGTTGAAGCATTTCATGACCCATTGGCAGCTGACATCCTTGAAGTGCAGGAGGTGTGGGCATGCGACTGTGTTTTTTTTTTTCCTCTACCAATCCTCGATAGAGTACATGTTTGGTGATGCAGTCATCGTCTGCCCTGCTTAGGTGTCCCAGGCACTGCAAGCACCTTTGACTCGACATATTAAAAGATTCTGTGGATCCCTGCTTTCTCAAGGATGTCTGAGTTCAGGTCCTCATCCCAAAAGCATATAAATCACTGAAGTCAACTTAAATGGAAACTGTTGAGCCTTTTATACCTGGTGTTATATGTTGCAGTCCAGAATTCGCTGCCATGCAGGAAAATACTGAGAACACAGGCTTGGAGGACTTGAATTATTTGTGTTGGTTGGCAGCTTTGTAAAAATTTCCATATCCTCTTGCTCAGCATTGGTAGATGCTGTCCCAATACACACGTTCAGATCAGCGTCAAGTGACAGATTGTCGGTCACAATGATGATATAACGAGGTTATCTGGCCAAATATGAAAAACGCATGAGTAAGATAGATGTAAATAGCTCTCAAAAGTGATGAATGAAGAATAATATGTATGGACATGTTGTGCACATCATGACGTCAAAATTGAGCTTCATATCATTGCGTGCTTTTCTAAGGCTCTCACCTCTTTGAGAATACCTGCTTAGATGGTGTGCAGCTCTCTTTTTGGTAATAACTGACTGTCATCATTGAGATAACACGACAGTTTACGTATTATTAAGGATTCATGAAAATATCCACTTCCGGTTCTGGGTTTGGAGCGTCGGCAGGTTCTCTCAGGGGTCTCTCCCGACTTTGTCAAAGTTAAGTCTCCGGTCGATTTTTGTCCCATTTAACTGTTTTATTTTCTCACCTACATGTTTCTCTGTGTTCCTAGTTCGGTTTTGTTTCAAAAATCGTGCTATTTTGTGAGTTTTCATCGACCTTGTCTTACCGGGTTCCTTGAGGCCTACCCATCCATCCACTCTAGGTGGACGGTCGTTTTTATTTGTATTTTCTCCCTATTACCTTCAATTCCGATTTTCCCCACTTTCCCAATGCCCCCATCCCTCACAACTAAACACTGTTTCTTGTCTTAAATTTAAAGGAAAAAAAACTACCTTCATCCCTGCATATCTGCATATCCACGAATCCTTCTTCTTCTTCTTCTTCTTCTTCTTCCTTCTGTCGGCACACCATCTTTATTCTACTTGAGATGACCCACTCTCTCCATTACCTTCACAATTTCTTCCTACAACCTTCCATTCCCGAATCTCAGCTAATCTTCAAAAATCCATCAAAAATTAATAATTTTCCTTGTAATCTTTCGATCAATACACCTCCTGTAACCACGTGTCCTTCTCCACCCTATTCCTGAAACTTTTCATCGACCCAGCAGCTCCACTCTGCGTTTACAGTTCCAAATTCACCAGACACCTCCACGATTTTACTTCAACCTTCCCTTTTCCGAATGTTACGCAATCCGTATTTAAAATAAAATAAATTCACTTTTGACTATACACCTCCCAGAGCCACGTGCGTTTCCCATAGCCATGTGATCTGTTTCCACTCTCTGCGATTACCGATCCAAATTCCCCACTCATGATTTTTTCGACAACCTTTCCATTACCTAAATCTGATGAAAACTCTCTCTCAAAAAAAAAAAAATAATAATAATAATAATCACGATCTCTTATAATGCTTCATCTTCTCTTTCACACGTGTGGTACTCTTTACTGTATCATAATGAACTACTCGTCTACTATTTCAACAGACTGCTCTCAATTCGACCTTTCCTTCATACCTTGCCTAAAAAATCCAACTGTTACAGCGTTTCTTCTCTCCATTTTCTTAATTCGCCTTTATTACATCCATCAAGAATTGTCTTTAATCGCATTTCTGACCTAAAAAAATTTTTAGATCCAGTTTGCGATGATGTTCACTTTCAATCAACAATCTTTTTTTTTCCAACTTCAGTGCCAACTCACCCCTCCCTCTCAAAGCAACCATCACATCTTCTCCTCCAAGCTTCCCTCGCCTCTCTCAAAACTCCACCCTCACCTTTCTCCCTCACTCTCCCCACTCACCCTTCTTCACCATTCACGCCCCTCACTCACCTTCTCAAAGTTGTCCCCCCTCACATCCACAAAGCTGCCTCCTTCCACTGCCCTCTCACCTCCATCTCATCACTCCACCTCCACAAATCCTCAACTGCCTTCTGCCCCTCTCCTGCCCCCTCTCCCCCAGCACACAGAGCCTTTTCTCCTCCTCATCCAACCCCTCCACGAGCTATTCTGCAACCCCCCACACTCTTTCAACAACTCTGCTTACTCCCCTCCTCCTCTCTTGTCCTACCCCCATCCCCTCCCCTCCCATCCCCTGCACCCAAAGCCTCCTCCCCTCCCTCTTCATTAACAGTGTGGAGCTCAAATATCCGGGGCCTTTGCTCAAACCTTACACATCTTTCCATACCGGTTGCCACTGATAAACCAGACATAATGTGCCGAACATAAACTTTCCTCCCTCAAGACGTCTCTGACATCCAAGTATCTCGACCTGGTTACTCCCTCCTCCGGTATGACAGACCTGAGCCTCGTACTGGCGGTGAAGTTGCTCTCTTCATCAAAGACTCTATTCCTTACTCTCTATGCACTGCCCTCAATCCCCCATGACCCCAGGAATACCTCTGGCTACGGCTTTCCCACCACTCCCACCTCATGGTTGTGTGTGTGTACTGTACCGTACACCAAACAGTGACGACTTCATCTACACCTCACTATCCGAAAACATGGACCAACTTCTATCTTCTCATCCGAACTCTCTCTTCCTCATATGTGGTGACTTCAATTGTCATCATGCCAGTTGGCTGGGTGTGGTTACCTCTCTCACCTGTCATGGCACTTCAGCAAAAGACTTCTGTGACTCATTGGGACTGACTCAATCGGTCAAGTTCACGACCGGGATCTCAAACAATGGTATTCCCTCTCTTCTGGATCTGATTTTGACAAATTTACCTGAAAAATATCTGCTGTTCTTCCTCCGCTCCAATCAGTTTTTCTGACCACGTCCTTGTCAAAGTCAACATCTCTCTGGCTGTTATCAGAGAACCAGCTCACCGCCGTCGATTCTGGCATTTCACTCAAGCCGACTGGCAGGGTCTCCAAGCAGCCATCAAACTTCTAGACTGGTCTTTCATCGCAACTTTCTCCATGCTGAATCCATCCCCAACCCACCTGTTTTCCTTCCTGAAAATCCCTGTAATGTCCATTTTGTATACCCCATGTTCCCCGTCCCATCCCTCTCCGTTCCACAGATCTCCTAATGTCTCTGTTCCCCACTGTTTTGTCCTTCCCACTCCCGCCCCTCTTGTCTCATACCCCCTTGCTGTGCGTTGTGTGTTCGCTCTCATACGAGCCTTGACAAGGAATACATAAAAATAAAAATATAATCAACAAGTAAAGTAACATTTGTACCATGATTGGGTCATTCTACAAATATGTCGCCAACAATACTTTTTGAGAAAAATTAATGTTCTCCCCATGCATGTAATTTCAATACATCAAAATTCAAATATAATCACAAATATACGGTTTGCATTGATTGTATTAATTCCCACCTTGGTTTTATCTGTAATTGTGTTTTTTTAAAGTAATGTTTGAAGCCAAACTCGGATAGCTTAAATTTTGGGCTGGTGGAAGAGCTTATATGCATGCAGACCCCCCTCAGCTGTCTAGCCAAGGTTCGAATCCTGACCCAGCTATAAACTATCATCATCCTGGTGTTTTGGTGTTTCTCAGGCAGGGCAAGGCATCAATTGGTGTGCCGTCCATCGGACGGAGGTTAAATTGCGGGGCCTCCCTCCCTGGCAGCATGAGTTGGTGTACATTAAAGATGCCACAGTATCCTTAATGAACAGTGGACGAGCTATCATCAGCACCCTAAACAAGTTCCTGCCCAGGATTGGCTTGTTCACTGTTCACATCTGAACCGATGCCTCGCATTTATTGCAGTGTATGTATTTGTCCATTAGTAGATTGAGCACTCTAATATTGGATGTAAAATTACACTGATGTTCACGTTGAAGAACTGTTAAGTTTCATGAGCCTTAGATACGGAATATGAAGACAACGCAAAATTACACTGATGTTCACGTTGAAGAACTGTTAAGCTTCATGAGCCTTAGATACGGAATATGAAGACAAAGCACAAGAGCAGGAGCCAATGGATTACATGGCATGCTCTTGAATTACTTTCTCATTAAAAAAAACAAAGCAAAAACATAAGGAAAAAGAAGTAAATAAATAATCAGCCTAAGTATATAAATATCAGCCTAAGTATATAGCCTGTGGTGAGAGAGTGAGAGGCCCAAGACTCAGCCTCATCGTCGGAGATACAATGATCCTAAATGCCTTGGTTTCCACAGCGTGAAGCCGAGAAAGGTGAGAGGCAGGAGCACCAGCCCAGAGGGGAGACAGTACTCCTTTAGGCTGTGGACAAAGCTTTGTATGTGGTCAGGAGCTCAGGAGGGCAGCGGAAGGACTTTGCACAATGGAGGATGCCCAGTCGGCGACTGGCTCTGGAGGCCAGGTTGGAAATGTGCTTCCCAGGAAAGATCATGGCAGATAGTGAGACCCAGAAGCTTGAGTGAAAGGACTTCTTCAAGAGGATTGTTGAGAAATGATGGGGGTTTTTTTCCAGACGGTCCTTTTGGAGAGACGCTGATTGATTGATTCGAGAGACACTGACTGATAATAATAGTAATCAGAATTTATGCAACAATCCACCAATATGTACCTGATTAGTTATTTCCTCCAGAAAAGGATGAAAAAAAAAATCGTTGAAGAAAACCTCCTTCAAAAACCGGGTTCTGATTGCTATGATCAAAGCCAATTTCTCCAAATAAAGTCTTAAAAAAAAATCAAATCAAATATCTTAATATTTTTTCCCAAGACAAGGATAAAACATCAAAACTTACATTTCCCAGTGATTTCTATTTAACCTTTTAAAAAATATAATATTTGTATTAAATTCACCGCATTACAATCAACTTAACAATTTTTTCCCCTTAAATTGATATATATATATATATATATATATATATATATATATAATATATAATATATATATTATATATATATATATATGTATCCTGTATCGCGCAGCGACAAGAGGCCGTTCAAAAAATTAAAAGAACGAGATCATCATAATAGTTCAAGATATACCAAAAGTGTTGATTTTTCATGATATTTCATTAAGAGGCTTTGGATTGGGGGAGGAGGAGAAGGGAGATTAAATTTTTTAAAATTTTGGTGCGTGTAATATAAGATGTACGAGTGGATGGCTTCTTCGAGTAAACGATAACTTCCTCGAATTAAATTTTAAACGACAGACACTGCAATGACAAGCAGATAGGATGAAATTAAATAGACAGATAAAAACCATCGGTGTGGTATTTGAAACTTGACACAGAAATTATTTTACAAACCACAGATTGTCACAATTGCATATAATCATACATAACTACAGGGTTGTACAACTTCTACCTGCTCAAAACCAATGGCAGAGACATCTATATAAGCTGCAAGGGGAGGGAGTATGAGTGAGGAAAAATTGTTTAATTTCAACATGGTAGTTGAAAAATGCAAAAGCAAATTAGAGGAGATGGGGCAAGAACATCAAAGAGAAGAAGATACAGAAAGAAAGCGGGAAATAGAGAGAGAGAGAGAGAGAGAGGAGAGAGAGAGAGAGAGAGAGAGAGAGAGAGAGAGAAGAGAGAGAGAGAAGAGAGAAAGAGAAAGAGAAAGAGAAAGAGAAAGAGAAAAGAGAAAGAGAAAGAAAAGAGAAAGAGAAAGAGAAAGAGAAAGAGAAAGAGAAAGAAAGAGAAAGAGAAAGAGAAAGAGAAAGAGAAAGAGAAAGAGAAAGAACCAGGGTGGTCACTTTCACCAGATTTGTAGGCATTCAATCAGACATAAGGACTGAACACTCAGCAATGTGTGTGCTCTTCGGCTGCACGGACCAAACAGTTTCACATGACGTTTCAACGTAATTGTGTTCTCACAAAACATTCAAAATGTGGGTGCTGCTTCCTTTTGTAAAAATCAACAACTTATTTCCGGTCATTTTTCAGGGACACAGAGTAATCATGAAACATATGATATAAAGATCCAAATTCCCAAGCAAGAACTTACTGTCAAGAGGCATTGTTTCAGTGAGGCTCTAATTTTTTAGGCAGTGTGAAACTATCTCGTGGAATGCTGCTCCATTGAGAAGGCCGAGGAATGATTATTTATGACAGCTCACTGGCCGAGTCGACCCTGCGGTCATACCGTCTGCCGAGAGACTTCACCGTGGTGCTGTAGCGCAGTCCCCAGCCCCTGCACACCCCACTGTTTATAAATGGCCCTTCCAATTTGCATGGAATCAGCGTTTTCTTTATGCCTTGGCAAGGATTCACCCAAAGCTGTCTTTAAAGGACAACAATGATGTCTTTTCCTGTTCGGCTGGGGAGACAAAGGCTTGCATTATTTCCTTTTATATTCTTTTGCCGATTCACTTTGTTGGAGGGTATGCAATACAAAAGAAAACGAATCCACGGAGCGGTACGGTAATCACAGCGATCGAGACAGGACAATGCTGGGAGTGGAAATCAAAATTGGGGTTTGATATCATAGGAAGAGTGAAAAGTGGCTGAAATAATTAATTTAATACGTACAATGAGGAATCATGATCATACACCTTTGTCTGTAAGGGTCTGCCAAAGTAGAGGTCTGTGCTGCCTGAGCAACCAGTTGGCAAGAATTACACTGGGTTGTTACCTCCACGACCGAAGGTGGACGGAGGTTATGAATTCACCCCTGTCTGTCTGTTTGTTTGTCTGCGAACAGGATATCTCAAAAAGATATGGAGGTATTGGGCCGAAACTTGGCAGTTGGGTGCGTGACAAGGACGAATTGATGAAATTTTGGCGACGATCCGAATCCGGATCCGGATATGGGAATTTTTTTTAATTTTCCAAGTGATTCTTCACCATTGAGAGATGAGGCCCAAAACGATATATGGCAAGATATCTCAAAAAAGTTATGGACGGATTTGGTGGATGAGTTGCGTAGGTGACAAGAACAAGCCGATTAGATTTTGGTTCAGGTCCGGATGCAGATCCGGTCTATCAGTGAGATACAAAACATAAACTGTTCAGCCTGGTGTAGGTATGTGCTCTACAAAGTGCCGTTCTAATTTACCATTGCCTCCCCAGTTTTACCATTGCCTCGTGAGAGCTTGGAGAATTTGGCCACGGTGCCAGCATTCCCTCCTACTCTTGCCGAAGGACACCATGGAATGTTTAACTTCTAACAGCCACAGCCCATGCCTGAAGACGTCTAACCAGATGGACAGCACACTCATTGACTTAATACCCTGACTATGAAACACTGGGGTGACAGTTGATTTTTGGGTCGGGAATTGAACCCAGGTGAGACAGTTCAAAGGTGAATGCACTATGAACTGTTTTGCATGGGTTCTTTGAACTCTCTAACCTGAGCTCTCCTTTCGGACGATCACGATCAGATACAAAGGTATAAGAGAGGAGATAGGGGCAAAATGGACCTGTGAAGGACTTCCCGATTTCCATCCCCCCCATGGGCTAGAATGCTGGATGGACCATCATTGATCTACATAGCTTGGTGATTGAATCGACTCAAAATGAAATATTATGAAAACACCCAAAAATATATTGTCAAATAGTTTCTCTGGACATTATTATCCTCGCAGGAAGAGAGGTTATTGCATTTGGATCCGTTTGTTTGTTTGTTTGTCTGCATAGAACTTTAGTATTTTTCTCCGCAACTGCTTGTCGGATTGAGATAAACTTTTCACCATAGGAGCGACTACTCGTGTAAAATGTTTTATTGATAATTATGACGTCATAGGACACGTGGAGTGGCAGCCATGTTGGAAAAACGGGAAAAATTTGGACTTCTGTATCTGAAACTGCAGCAAGGACAAAAATTGAAACTTGGCACATGGCAAGTACTCATCATGGGGAAAAAGTGTGATTTTTTTATGACATCATCGGTGCCTTTGTTATGTCATCATAATTGCATGTGTAGAATGCTACATCTGATCAGTAAGAAAAATTTTGAGGGTCATCTAGGGATAAAATGGTCTACCGAAAAAAATTTGATGACGTCATCGGTCACGTGATTGGGCAGCCATATTGGTTAACCAAAAGAAAAAACCTTCAAAAATTTTCTTCTCTGAAGTGGCTGAACAGATCGAGGCGAAACTTTACATGTATGATCGCCTATCCATGAGGAAGAAAAGGTTCACATATGATGTCATAGTTCACATGATTTGGCAAATCTGATTTTTTGAAGAATAAACATTTTAAAATCTTCTTCAGATGGCTTGACAGATCGAGGAGAAACTTCACACAAATGTTCCCAAAGCCATGAGTGTACAGGTTTGTTGAGGAATAATTGATAGGTCACATGGTTTGGCAGCCATGTTGGATTGAAGAAAATATTAAATAATGTTTTCTCTGGAACCACTTAATCGGTCGATGTGAAACTTTACAATTATGATCCAGTAGTGAATGGGAATATAAGTTTTAAATTTCAACTTGATCGGACACATGGTCTGGCAGCCAGAATTATTTAATATTCTGATGTGGGTTCTTTTTTTTTTTTTTTTCTTTTTTTTTAAAATAAGGCTCACTTGGCTGTGCCTGGACGTGTTTGGGGGTAGAGAAGTAAAAGCTGAAATCGGAATCCTATCCATGTTCCTCCTGATGACTTCATCTTTGCTTTTTGCTTGCTTGGGTTCCTTCTTTGCCTGGTGTCAGCTTAATGGTTCGGGTGGTGAGCTTGGGATCCTTGGATCCTGAGTTCAAATGCCACTTGACTGATTAATTAATACCACGTGGGGTTGACTCTGCCTGTCATCCTTCCGAGGTTGGCAAAATGAGTGCCAGCTTGCTGGTATCCTGTGTCGGAGTGGCGACCCGTCCAGGATTATACCCAATAGCCAAGGAGACTGCTTAGGCAGCACCGACGCTCTGCACAGAGTATGGTCCCAATGGATGGATGGATGGTTCCTTCTGATGACTCCAATGCAGGACTGTACCTCTTTGTTCTTCCATTTGATTTGAATTGAATTTATTTTAATCCCATTCTAAATTAAACTGAATAATAATTAAAAAAAACATTGTGGGTCAGGGTCAGGTGTCCGATGAAAGTGAGGTTGCATCAAAGCGGAACGTCTTGGTACCCGGTCATCTCTGCCAGCAGTTATAAATTGGCAGTTCTAATTCTGTCTCTAATTAATTACGTTACACACCAGTACACAAACACCACACAAAACAAGTCCTGGTGAGAGTGTGCAATCTCTGATTGTTCTTTTTCTTGTTATTCTTTGGATTTTATATTTCCTCATTCTCCCCATATTTGTGATTTTAAAGAATCACTGTTCTCAAAGAGTGCTGGGGTGATTAAAAGGGAATAAAACATTATATGGAGTCAATAATTGTGTTATGGGTTGACGGGATGGCCAAGACGTACATGCATACTTGCCTCTAAGCTGTCTAGCCTGGGTTTGAATCCTGACCCAGCTATGAACTGTCAGTCTGGTGTTTCACATGTAGAGTGATTCATCAATGTTTGTGCTATCCCTTGGATAGATGTTAGACGGGTGTCCTGTCTGCCAGCATAAGTTTGTGGACATTAAAGATCCTATGGTGTCCTTTGTGAAGAGTAAGTGAGCTATCTCCAATACCCTAGCCAAATTTTAAATTCCTGCCCTAATCAGCAAAGGGCATTGTATCAGCGGCACAGCAGTGCCCTTGGCCAATGATGCTACCCCACACCCTTTTGCTGCATACGAAGATTATGTTATAAATGAATATGATCGGACTCCATTTTCCCAAGAGACAAACCACACTTGCCATATATTGTCTCCAGATCATCAATGTCAGACGAGCATGCAGGTGCCACAAAAATGGTCATCTGTGACGTCATCATCACATGGTGCCATGCACAGGTGACAATCCCCATGGCTGCACTCTGGTTAAAGCAATTACAAATTGGTGGGTTGCCTCCAGGAAGTGAGTGAGCTTCATCAGCAACAGAGCAATCTGCGGAAACCTGCGTCGCCAAATGAAGCTCTGGTTGTCAACTCGAGTTTTCAAACAACACAACATTATTTTCACTTTTCATTCACACCAGAAAGCCTGGTAAAATCGATCATTGGAGTTTGATGTGGCGGTTGCTTTGAATTCCAGGCCCAGGTGTGGAAAACTCAACGAGACAATGCGGATCCATACCTCAAAGCGGCGTATCTGTGCAAATGCTCCTGGCCGATACTGAAAGGGGTCGTAGACGCATTTCGACACGCCAGTTAACATTGATGGCAGAGACATGGGGAAAAAAATTCGATAATTCTTCCATTTGTATGTTTTTGCGATTAAAAATTTACATTCCACTCATAATTACAAACGACAGTATTCTGTGTGGTTTATATGCTCCACAGTGCATTGCATTTTGACATGCCTGACTGCACACCAAGACACCTCGGTTAAGGCAGCGGCAGAAGTTTGATTGAGTGAATGAAAGATAGTCCAAGCAGGACATGTAATTACTATGGGATTCGCTGCGACACCAAACCAGCTCTAAATGAGAGCAATTATTCATCGGTGAAGTTAGCGCGTAATTTTGGAACACACAAGGCACTGCATGTTCACACGAGCTCTTTCAAACCAATGCTTGGCCATTGCACAAACAATGGTGTCATCACTCTGAAGCCAAGATGCCGTGGTTCGATGTATATCCTCATATCCCATAATGACCCACAACAGGCATCAAACTTATCATCGCAGCTCTGACGACATGCATCGCAGATGGTTATGTAAAAAGGCAGGAGCACGCATGTGCATGCACGTGCACACACACCCACATGTGCCACCCACACACAGAGGTGGATACTTTGAGACCTGGAAAGGCTCCGTTACACCTTCTGAAACCCACATGTGCAGATAACAACTGACAACACACCACATGCACACACCACACACACACACCGCTCACAGCAAAACACTTGGAATTTTTCGGCACGAGACACCTTGGTGACATCGATGTGTGGCACTAGGTCTTTGGTAAATCAGTTGATGTGGAATTTTCTATTTGCATTTACAGTTGATTTTAAAGAGTAAATAAATATATAATTTATTATTTCCTTCGTCGATTAAGCATTCGTTAAGCTTAATCACTGGGACTCGAGCATTAAGGGTTAGTGCTGCACAGCCACAAGAGACTGTGATTTTAAAGGGGTCCCACAGACGCACAGGGTCACGGGGAGAGGAGGACCAATTGGTCGCAAAGAGAGAGGGCATGATTTCATAGCGGGATGTTAGACATACCACTGCCACAAAAAGCACCAAGATTACCGCTGTCCAGCTCATGTATTCACCCCTTTTCTGCCATTACGACCTCCGGCTCAAACCATGCTGCAGATGCCGGGAATGGCTCGAAATTGCTCCATATTGGAGCAGACCCGACTATTGAAAAATACGAGCGAATCTCTGCTGGCAAGAAAAATGCTCAGCAGCAGGCATCCCATCGCGCCCATATTGGCAACTGCAGTTTCCCCGGGTCTGTGGAGCAAAACCACCAGCCATATCCCATAGTGGCACCACTTAAAATTAACTACTGGCGCTCGCCCTGGTGTGATAAATATTGCATCCCCGTTTCTCCTATCCATGGGACCTGGCGAAGCGTGTGAATCTGAGCCGCCGCAAAACCATCGCGCACAGAGAGGCCACTGCTCAGCTTCGCCATGCACAATGGTTTCGTAGAGAAGCTGTCAAGCTCGCTTTTGCAAAAAAAAAAAGAGAATAAAATTCAAAAATAAAATACCGTTACTTGTGTGTTCTGTTTAGATTAAATATCCCGGCTTGCGTTCCAGGCTTCTGCTTTCCTGGACCCCGTGGCCTGTACGCGATAGGCTTTAAAGCCAAATGCATCAGCCTTGACATACCCGTGGGCATGGCAGGCGAGATCCACTAATGACTTCTGCTTAAAAGCCTCCTTTTCATTAAAATAATCGGAGCTGATTTTGACAGAATGCTAATTCTAGGCAGCGGGTTTTTGCGAGTGCACTGCCGTAAGCGAAACAGGGCCAGAGCAATTGCCAAATGACCCTCAATCGAACAGAATCCGCTGGCTGAAAACCTTCAGGAGGGGTATCCTAGTTGTCAAAAACATCGCTGAATTGTTCGTGTAGAGGAAGACAGCCATGGCTTGTGTGAATCCTCTTGATACCTCGAAAAGCAAGGTATGAATGTGAACTGCTGCTCTTGATGCTATATTATTTCCCCAAATGAACGAGATGCTGATAGTAAAAGAAAGTTGCATTCGATTCTCTTTTCCCTTCTGGTTGACGACAGCCCTCAGCATGATATATCTTTCACTTTGCTCCCATCAAACAGCATTATTCAAGGGAAGGGAAACAAGGTGGTAATGATGAAGCAACAAAACAATTGAGCAAAAGCATTGCACAAGATCGCTTGGGGGAAGGTCTTCATTTCTGGGGAGACAAAGCTGCTACAATCAGAGGCTCAGATATCAGCTGCTTGGAGAGCTGGGCTGTGTATAAGGTGGTCAATACATCGATGGTAGACCATGGGTGCATACTCTTAACAACCTGTTCGAGGCACATTAATAAAATGTACGCTAGCATGCTTCGACAGGGGGCAAATGAGGCAAGCAAACGCAATGAATTTCAGCTCTCCAGCAAAAAATTGTTAACACCTTTTATTATTGGCGTGGTATGTCATCAATACTCCGCAATTTTTCTCAATGTCTTACCAGTAGTGCCAGGCACCCATTGACAAATATGTTGCAGCTCTCAGCCAAAATTGCAGTTTTGAGCCAAAACAATGATGAAAGACCCTCCATCAAGGTGAGAGAGAGACAGAGACAGAGAGACAGAGAGACAGAGAGAGACAGAGCGAGAGGCAGAGGAGAGACAGAGAGGAGACAGAGAGAGACAGAGAGACAGAGACAGAGAGAGAGACAGAGAGAGACAGAGAGAGACAGAGACAGAGGACAGAGAGAGAGAGAGAGAGAGAGAGAGAGAGAGAGAGAGAGAGAGAGAGAGAGAGAGAGAGAGAGAGAGAGAGAGAGATACAGAAACAGCTCAATCATTCTTCCTATTTCTTTGATGAAAAATTTAATTGTCATGTAAATGAGGCATTGATTACTGAAGAAGGAACTATCATTTTGATTGTTGGTGTTATTTGAGCTCAACCTCTTCCTCTTCCTAGTCCATGGGTCAGGAGAGTTGTTGGTGTCACCTGGGAGGGCAAAACTTAAATGGTGCCAAATTATTTGTACCACCCCGAGAAGTAAAAAAAACTACGTGATAACCCTTTCAAATGAGTAGCTTTATCCTTTTTCCAGCACATTACCTATTTTGTGCAATAAACGCCATTATATGTCCACTCCCTCTGGCACAGTTGGCTATAGTATGGACTTCTATACAGAAGAAAAGACCATTACATAAATGTAGCATGCCCCAGAATGTTTTAAAATGAAATTGGCCATATATATATATATATATATATATATATATAATTATATATATATATATATAATATATATATATGTTGTTGTTCGTCTTTCGGCTGCCCCGTTCGGGGTCGCCACAGCGGATCATCCGTTATGATCCGCATACTGATTTGGCATAGGTTTTACGCCGGATGCCCTTCCCGACGCAACCTGGTCGCCTCTTACGACACAGGGATAAGGATTGGGTTTCGCCATGATTCCAGGCTGCCTACACCTCTCATAGCGTGGCCCAGTGCAGAGCTCCCGTCCTCAAGCGATCCTCCAACCCAAGCCTCCGAGTAGCCGGATTACAGGCGCAATATATATATATATATATATATATATATATATATATATATATATAACTATATATATATATACATATATATATATATATATATATATATATATAATATACATATATATAATATATATATTACGTATATATATATATATATATATACGTATAATATTATATTATATATTACTACGTATTACGTATATATATAATACGTATATATACATATACGTATATATATATATGTATGTATATACACACACACACACCTATACATATACATACATACTAGCGGGGTGTGCTTACACGTGGTGTAAGGATACAAACCATATTTCCCCATTGTCTCAGGTCGCTCACCTGTATTTGATTTTTCATTTATTTATTTACATTACCCCCGCCACCGAAGGTGAAGGTTATGTTTTCACCCCCTTTCTGTCTGTTTGTCTGTCTGTTTGTCTTTGTACAGGATATCTCAAAAAGTTGTGGATGGATCTGGATGAAATTTTGTGGACAGGTTGCGTGTTTGACAAGGACGAAGCGATTACATTTTGGTGAAAATCCGGATCTGACTACTAGAATTTTTAAGTGATCCTTCACCATTGAGAGATTGGGCCAAAAACAATATATAGCACGATATCTCAACGAAGTTGTGGACGGATTCGGATGAAACTTGGTGGACATATTGTGTGTGTTGCAAGGACGAATTGATTCGATTTTGGTGAAGATCTGAATCCGAATCTGGATACGAAAATTATTTAATTTATAAAGTGATTCTTCACCATTGAGAGATCGGGCCAAAAACGACATATAGCGTGATATTTCAAAAAATGTATTGGGCCAGATATGTTCTCGTGGATCAGGTATTACATGGTGGAGGTATGCGCTCTACTGAATGCCCTTCTAGTTTATTTATATTTTCATTTACAGATGCTTTCCGACGGTTGTGTGATTTTTTCCTGGTGTATCGGCTTCGATGTCCGTCGACACACAAAATTACGAAGCTTCCCCATTGTCTTGGGTCACTCAGCTGCATTTTTTTGTTTATTTTTTTCATATACTTATATTTTCATTTCCGGGCACTTTCCAACATTTCTGTGATTTTTACCAGTGTATCGACATTGGTGTCTGTAGGCACACAAAATATCAGCTGTCTACGTCACGCGGTAGGCACCGAACATTAAATCAGTCAGTCAGTGAGTCAGTGAGTGAGTCAATCAGTGATTCAGTGAGTGAGTAGAATGATAAATATAAATATATATATATGTATACTATATGTATGTATACGTATATGTATACGTATATGTATACGCATATGTATTATAATATATTATATATATATATATTATATATATATATATATATATATATATATATATATAGTTTTGGAGTTTAATTATTTTCACATTTTCGTGTTTCCTTTAAGGCCCAGTCACACCTTGACGTTTTAGCCAGCAATGGCAACGTATCAAAATGTATGTAAAACGCTGGCTTACGCTGAACTTTGATGTTTTTTTTAAAGATTCGGACGTATTCATAACGAGTTGGTCGTATGCATAACATATTAGTAACGGACACAGAACGTTTCGTTGTCTTATAGATAACTTATACCAATGAATGCTTAGCCTGTTGTCGGCGTTCAAACCTATGCCCAACGATAGTCTAACTTATGCATAGCGCGCTGCGCGTATCGCCGACGATGACGTGACGTAGCCTATTAAAAGGCTGCCGCACATGATTCAAATCATAACCGCCGGAGAAATGGAAGTGTCAACATCACAGTCACCTTGGCGTCTTGCGCGTATGCCGACCTCTGAAAAATGCGTCTAAACGCTGGCGCACGTCGAATACGGTATGGGTAAGTTTGGTATACGTGAATAGAACGCTAAGTACGCTATCATACGTCGTAGTAAGTGGAGTACGTCTTGTACTTTTAAACGTGTTAAACATTTTACGACGTACTTGCCGTATCGTGTATGCCTCACACGTTCCGCATGCGATGGGAATAAGTTGTACGCACGATATGCGATCGTTGACACACGTCGACAAAAGTTACTTTAAGTTACTCATAAGTCGAAACACGTCGAGGTAATGGTTAGCGTCAGTGTTCCAGACTCCCTGGTTTTTTTTTGGATTTTTTTTCTTCGGTATGACAGTGATGTTGACTTCGATTTCTAGTGCGGTTATAATATAATATAATTAATAGGCTGCCGCTCAACGATTTAAATCTAACCGCACTAGAAATCGAAGTGTCAACATCACCGTTATACCGAAGAAGAAAAAAAAAAACCAGGGAGTCTGGAACACTGACGCTAACCATTACCTTGACGTGTTCGACTTATGAGTAACTTACAAGTAACGTGTGTGGACGTGTGTCAACGATCGCGTAACGTGCCTACAACACGTACTCATAGGTTAGAAATAAGTTTCGGGTACGCTAAACATTACCTCGACGTGTTTCGACTTATGATTAACTTAAAATTAATGTTGTCGACGTGTGTCAACGATCGCGTAACGTGCCTACAACTTATGGCCAGCGTAGTGGAAATTGTGAGTCATACGCTGGCATAGTCGTAAAATTTCAAGCATGGAAAATTTGAGGACAACCGCAAAGTACAACGATGAAAGCCAGCGTACTACGACGTATGGCAGTGTTTTTCAGCGTGCTCTCAATGTTTCCAAAACTTACCCAAACGTATTCGATGTGCGCCAGCGTTTTAGACAAATTTTTCAAAAATCGGCATAAGCTGGCTAAAACGTCAAGGTGTGACTGGGCCTTTAACTGCCAGACAGCATTGATCTACATTTGTATTCTTTGTCACAAGGAGAAGCTGAGACCATTGAATATTTATTGACAGCAAAGGCAGGTGGATGACTTTTTGTGGCATGGCTGTAATAAATGAATAGATCTCAATAAGATAGATAAGTGATGTAACGATGCTCGGGTGGGAAGCCCTGTTTTTAATTTGCTAGTTGCAGATGTGTGCAAACTTGCTTTCAGATCCCACCCTTCCTTTACTTTCGTAATTACGTTTTAGTAATCAAGTTTCTCAAAACGGAGTTATCATATTTAAATGCACTTGAATGAAAACAGAAACTCGTGAGACAAGCAACACCTTGCCATCAAACCTGATGCGCATGGAGTGCCTCATCCATTGCTGTGACTGGTATCCCCTCAAAGTTTAGACTCGTGGAACACTTTTCTGAATGTGGCCCGAATAAGAAAATATACTCCAATGTTGGACCTGGGGACAGGCTAACCTGATGGTGAAATCCCGGCAACTTACTGTCATTGATAATGCCTCAATATCTTCACGATGAAGAGACTTCCTCATGCTACCAGTACAAACCAGGAAAAGACTTATGAGTCTGAAAATAATGCCAGTTCTAGGATATAATTCAGGCAAGGATCAAGCTTGGCATCAAAAGTTTATGAGGCAGAATGCATCTTTTGTCAGAAAGCCAACAGGTTTCTTCACAGACAAGAAAACAAGAAAATCCCTTGTACAATTCCAGGAGCTGTGAGCAGATACCAGCACCAGAAATGCAGCTTTGAAGAAAATGGATAGTCGATTGCTTGCTCTTATCAGCAGAGACCTCATAGCAGCAGAAGATCACCATCATAGGTTGTGCTACAGATCCTATACAAGGGAGGAAAAGGCTGCCAGTAGTGTGGCAGGTGATGAAGACCACAATGATGAATCTCAGTTTGAGATGGCTTTAAGTCATTCATACAATGAGGAGTTCTTGTTGATTAGAAATGAGCTTTTCACCAACCCCCAGGTGATAGCGACGGCCGTTCTCACATTTAAACTGTCGCAGTCAACACGTGGCTTTTGGAATTCTGTCATTTTGGCTTTTAACTGTCCAGGCTGGAGTTCCTCAAGGCAGTGTTCTGGGCCCTGTGCTCTTTCTGGTTTTCATCAATGATCTCTCAGACTCTGGAAAATCCTCCTTATCTCTTTGCTGATGAAAACCCCCTTCTAGTAAACCTGCCAAAATAAAGATTCACTGCTCACCTTCACTCTTTCATTCCTCTTTTTTTTCCTGCCTCTGGAACAAACTCCCACACTCTCTTCAATCCCACTCCTCCATCTACGTCTTCAAAACAGCTGTTCACCACAATCTCATATCTCCCCCATCCAAAATCTTGATCTTTTCTACCCCCGTTAATCCACCACAAACCCACCTCCTTCAAATTCCCTGTTTTCCTTCCTGAAAGTCTCTGTAGTGTACATCTTGTCTACCCCATGTACCCCACCCCATCTTGCTCCCTTCCACAGATCTCCCATTGTCTTTCTTCTCCACTATTTTGTGCTTCCCTCTCCTACTTCTCTTGTCTCCTGCCTTGCTATATGTTCTGTGTGTTCGCTGTTACACGAGCCTTGACATGGTATACAAGAATTTTTTTTTTAACTGGTGACCGATTAAAGCTCTCATCATTGAACAGTTGAAGGACTCCTTTAATAAGCACCTCAGCCGAAGGCTAGAAGTGAGTTTGTTGAAATTCTAGCCATCTTCACCTCTCTCTATCTCTCTCTCTCTCTCTCTCTCTCT
>CM068964.1:23430781-23450133 GCA_035128595.1 Eptatretus atami | reverse complement strand
GATATAAGGGTCCTGAGGAGATTATCATGTCAATCTCTCTCGAAAGTTGTTCTGGTACAGTTCTGTCCTCTCCTCCCGCTTCTTCACTTCCCGGCTCATCACTTTTGGCTCTCCGGCGACCGGCCTCGTCCACGGCTCCAGGCCTACGTCTCGTCCCGTTGCGCCTGGCTAGTACGGTGACACCAGCCCCAAGAGAAGGGGACGTCCAGCCGCGCTAACGCGGCCAGTACGCCTGCCGCCCCTGGCTCTCACAGCCGGACTGTCCTCCTCGGCTGGAGAGCCGCAATAAAGACCCAAGAGGGTCCATTTCTGTCTGTGTGTGTGTGTGTTGTCCGTGGGCCCGTCTGATAAGTATTGAAATTGTATAAGTGCCTGTGCTGTAAATATAATTGAATTTCTGATATTCGGGGTAGTTCTGCTCTTATCTGCCTCCCTAACAATCCCCACCGATTGTAATAAATAAACCCCAATTGTTGAATGTACTCAGCTCGTCGTGTCTTTTCTCCATTGAACTGGGTGTGTCGTGCGTGTGGGAAATTGAGCAGTCATTGCCGCTATAAACGGAGTATCAGGATAATCGGCCGCGGAAACTGGCGATTAAAACCGCTCGTCTTTGCACACGGTATGGGCTCTTCAAGCGGCTCGTTTCCGTACGAGTTCCGTCGAGGGTGAAATACCCCGGTAGCTGGACCACGTGGGTACTTAGGTATATAGAGAATTTGGCTATTCACCTACCCCACATGGTCTACCCATTTGCGTATTTCCGGTCCAAAATAACCAGGACCCACCGACCTCGGACTTCTCTGGGCCGGCGATCTGTAATTCCGAGCGATTGAGCCGAGCAGGAGTTTTTCAACTGGGGGGGGGGGGGGGGTTGAGGCTATGATCTCGGTACCTGTGCGCCCGATAGCACGACGTGCCACCAATACGTTTCGGGGGGGAGCGTCCAGGTGCGGTACCCGAAAGTGGGCGCGTTGCCTCTGGCCAAGCCGCACGTGTGGAGACTGTGCTTGTGAGGAGGAGCTTGAGTGGAGAAGGGGAGGAGTCCAGAGGGCGAGGGTGGAGCAGTGAGCGGGATCAGGTAGGCGGGTGGGGTCGACGTGGTGCAGGCGGAGTTGAGGAGCAGGAGGCTGGTTGTGGCGGTGTCGACGTGGGCAGAGACGAGAGCTGAAGTCGAGGAGCAGGAACACAGACCGACCGACAAGAGGGACTGCCCCGACATTTATAGGGCCCGCAGCTTGGGGGAAGGGCCATGCCGAATCCAAACGTCATCACCTGAATTGGCGCTCCGATTGGCCCCGACCCTCACATGGCCCGCCAGCCTGGGCCGGAAAACCGCCTCACTTCGATTCCGGCAAGGCCATGTCAAACAGTGGCAATACGCGCTCCGAACCCACGAGATGACATGAATCGCCCACCCGAAATTGGCACGCGAATCATCCTGCAAGGACCCCCGGGCGACCTGTCGGGGGTCCCACATGCCCCTCGGTGTTCGACCAGCGTCGATCAACGCGCTCGTTCCGCGCGGCGCCCAACTTGGCCCGCGACTGTACATTCCCGGCTCGATCGCAGCCTCGCTGGCCGCAGAGACGAAAGACGTTCACCATCTGTGGAGAATCCACCACTGCCAGCGAGGACCAAGGTACATCGCCATGGATAAATCCATGCACGTTCACGTGCGGTGTACGTGTCTGCTTTCGAGCACATTCCATACAGTGCGCGCGGTTCCACCATTCGCACGTGGCCAGCGCTCGCGTTCACACGACTCCGCTAGACGTGTGCGCGGGCGAACACCAATATTGTGTCGGGTATTGGGTTAAAAAGGATCAAGCCACTTCTACCCGCACACTCGTATCCTGCCCAACATGGCGTGGAGTCGGCTTTATCGGCCTCCGTACGCGTTCGTGCAGCGTGGGCGTCGTGCTGGCCGTGTTTCCCGTGCCGTGAAAAACACCATTCGTGGCAGCCTCTTAAGAGGTATTTATTTGCATGCCTTTCTATGCAATCGGCAATTCTCCCAGACCATCGGAAGCTCGAGTCAACAATCCCGCATTGCCAAGCGCACATCACTCGCAGCACACGCCGGGTTTAGGGCTCTTCCGGGAACGAGAATCTCTGAGCAGCAGATCCCTCACGCGGCACGCGCTGGAATCCAAGGCGCACGTGGCTGATTTACCTCAGGAATAATCAGAAAAGAAGAAGAGTGGGGATGAAATGAAGGTAAAAAATGATTTGAAGCAACCCCAGCTATTAGATCATCGCGACGCACTCCCTTGTTGTCCCGCTAAATAAAAGGAAGGGGACTATCTACACGATAATAATGGAATAACTGTCTGGACACAATCTGTTGTATGCATGCGGTTTCCGAGAACCGCAACTATACGAGTATATATATATATATATATATATATATATATATATATATATATATATATTATATATATTAATATATATATATGTATCAAATAAAAGGCAATGTGTGTGTGTCAGTGTCAAGTGTGTGTGTGTCTCCTCCATAAACTCCAAAACCATAAAACCTAGCAGCCCTGAAACTTTTGGCATTCATACTAAGAAAACTACGTATGTAAGTGGCAAAAGTGAAAATTGGGTGTTTGGGTTAATTAAAACACCCCTTGTGAAGATAATTAACCGCCTATATAATTACATCCTTCATCAGGCAATTTTCGGCCACCTCGCTCTCGGGTCTGAAGAATTCCTGGTAAATCTCGCTGGGGCCTGAAGCTGCCACGTTTTAGGCCTGCTCAACCGTGCCTTGACTTGGACCAGGCCGCAATGATTTCTATGATAAAGTTGTTGCTTTCACTGTCCTCACTCATATTATCGAAGCCTGTTCATATAGCTACGAAACGCTGGATACATTGCAATGCTTATAAACACCTGGAGATGTCATTGTTTGTGGCTTTATGTAACTTCTACACGAGATAACCTCCAGTAGCTCTAAACTAAGGAGAATTTCAAATTTAAGCTCCAGAAATCAAACTTAACAAGCAGCTCTGACTCCTAGGAAAGTGTTCATTTGTCCAATTCAGACATATTTGACATTTTGGGAATCTCTGAGAGGTGTCTCCTAACAAGCCATTTCTTATCAACCGTTTCATTGGAGTGCTTGCTTGAGTGCTTAAGCCACTTGGCAAGCACTCTCAAAGCTGCTTGTTTGTTCGTTTTGGTAAAAGTACCCGTGCTTTCAATGGAACATTGATTTGACAGACTACGTTTCCGCCTGTGTTCGGCCATGTGGTGCCGTGCGGTTGGTGCCTCAGGAGGCACCTCTCCACTTAAAATGTGAAATTTTATTTTTACAAGACATCGTTTTGTTTTACCTTTTTGTGCGATCTCCTTTAAATAAAACCCACCCCTAACTTCGACATGAATACATATATAAAAGCAATAAGGTCCATCCGGCCATGTGTTTGCCGTGACCTGACTGTGAAGGCATCGAGCATTTCTGTGCCTTGATCTATGTTTTAATTGAATTTGCTAATTTCCACCTTGAAATCCTCTTTCAAAGAACTCTGTTTAAAGGTAATCTTTGTTTGTCGTTTTATGTAGTGTGTGTGTGTGTGTGTGGTGTGTGTGTGTGTGTGTGTGTGTGTGTGTGTGTTTTGGTAGTTATCTCCATATGCAGATTTAAGAAGCTGGAATGGATCCCTCCCAGGTCTCAAAGTATCCACCGTGTGTGTGTGTGTGTGTGTGGTGTGTGTGTACATATGGGGTTTCGGATTGTGGAATGGATTCCACTCAGGGTGGGCTCAAGCATCCACCTTCATTCAGTAAGGGTCACGATTCATGGACCAAACTGTGAAGTTTTCTGTTCTCAAAGTTTTGTGTGCCGAGGACTCTCTTCAGGATCGTCACTGAGCCCCGGACACCTTCCAACTGCAGTTCGTTTGTCGCAATATTCACCAGGGATGGTTTTTAATATCTCTGTGAGGTTTTTCACCTTTCCCATGAGGTTCTTTTTTATCACTGGGAACAACTTGGCATTCTTCAACTTCCAGTCTTTTCACTTCATGCTTGAGGTCTTTAGTGTTTGGTCATTTTCTTGATTTTCTGCATCATTAGTCCATAATCACTGCTATTAACACCTCAATCAGCAATGCCTTCTCTCTTTTCTGTATCTAAGTATGAATATCTGTCGCAATGCTTTGTTTTTGATGTTCACGCTCGATGGGATCATAAGGTCGTACATGAGCGGCACTTCAACATTTTCAGTGATAGCTTTTGGTTCATCTTCCCACCAGAATTTCTGGAACTGGAATATCAAAGTTTTTGTAGATGTGCCAGCAGATTACTTTACAAACTCTGTTGTTGTCGTGTGTGTACAGATGTTCTGACGTGTTTTTTTTCTTTTCTCATGCTCGGTCATTATATCATTCTCATTGTTAACCTCATCTGCACCCCTCACTCACCCCTAATGTCTATGCAACAGAGAAAGAGTCACTCAGGGCAGTTTGGAAATGAAAGGTCATGTTAACAAAAGGCACCTATTTACAAGCATGCAGTATCACACAAGAAAGTCTCACACTTATAACATGCAAGCCCCTAAGACAATCACCTTATCATGGAACTACAGACATCGGCGCCTCATTCACTCCGGGAAGTGAGACAAGTAAGAGTGAAAGACAGAGAAACACAGAAGGTGGGGCGGGGCTCATTGGCGACCCTTGCTCACCCAATGCAAGCCTGTGGGCTTATGTGAATCCCAACGTGAAAAGGGGAGGATGGGGGAAAAGAGAGGGTGATGGTGTAATGCTCCATGTGGGGAGAAAATCGGTGAATGCTTTGCAATGCAAAAGAGGAAATCCGTGAATGCATATCAAGTACCACTGCTCTGAACGAGTCGAGGGGAAATCATTGATGGCTATTTGTGCATTCCAAGTGAACATTTGAATTCGGGAAAGCAAGAGAAAGATTGTGTAAATCAGTGTGTAATTGCTGGCACATCGAGGGAAAGAGCCCACAGCTCTTTCACACTCCACTTCGGGCCTTGTTTGCACTCGCTCCCATCATCTATGCATCTACGCAGTGGCTCGAATTTCCTTGGCTTGTTCCTTGAGGAACTCCTGGATCTCTTTGCTCACTGGACATACACTATTCTGAGTTCTGGGCTCCATGGACTTATAAGGCCCTTGGCCAAGGCGTAGTCAGGATTCCAGCACAGCGTGTTCTTCAAGGTGCTGCCTTCCCATTGGAGCATGGCTGTTGTAAAGAGTTCACTTCATGGTTAAGCTTCCAGCTTGGGACACTGCCTCTGTGTAACCCCACCCATACTAGGTCCTTGCTGCTCTATCCTATCGGGCGTTGGGTGTTCCTTTGATTTGTATTTGTATTGTGGTTTTGTAAATGAAATGCAATTGTGTGTTGTAAAATGTGTATGGATGCGCTGAAAGAGGTGCGAAGAACGAGAGAGATTTAAGAGGAATTGGAAGTGGTGTTATGGGGTGGGGGGAGGGGTGGGGGCGGAGAAGATTTTGAAGAGACATAAGAGAAGGGGATTTAGAGGAGGGTTACAAAGGGGATTTGAACCTGCTCCACAAACACAATGCATTTCCCTGTCCACTGATACGAAGAGAGAGGTAAATCTATCTTAAACAAAATACTACTGATATTTCTAAACTCCAGGGTTCCTTTATGTGTTGGATATAACTCCCCGGGGTCTTCAAAACCGCAACACTATAAGGTGATCTTTTCTACCCTTGTTAAACCCTCATCCCACTCCCCTACCTCAATCCCTCCTCATTTCCAAATTTCCATTTTCCCTCTTGAGAGTTTCCTCTGTATCCATCTTGTCCACCCCATGCATCCTCTCCCGTCCCGCATCCTCCCCCACACCCATTGTTTGTCCAAGTCTACCCTCTATCTCGGCATTCAACTCTCGTGTTGGTGTTTTCCCCTCTCGCTCCTTTTGTTCCTTGCTGTGTCCCGATTGTTGAGTGCACGAGTACTAGCTTTTCCACGAGCCTCAGATATGTATCCAATAAAAAAAACAGGAGTAAAACGATGTGTCTGTTATGTGCTTGTACGTACAAGCGTCTCTTAAATCCTTCAATAAAATTTGTTATATTTTGTGCTTGCCTCGCATGTATTTTCTGTTTGTAATTATCGGTTAAGAAACTCTCGTAAGTGGTACATATATCTAAAGTGACCGGAATGAATCACGATTGTATGCATAAATAACGATGACACACATGGCAGCCTTTTCTCAGACAGGCAATTCTGTTTGGCAATACAGGTGACAACCTTCAGCAGTTAATACAATGCAATGCATCATGAAACACTCATATAAACCAAAGTGGAAAATTCTGAACATATCCTTGTATACGGTTTGAGGTGCCGGCCATATTACCCCAAGAACATCAGCATCTTCTCCACGCTGAAAGCCTTGTCTCCAATCATACCCCCCCCCGGCCCCCTCCGAAAAAAAAAAACAACAAAAAAACAAATGTTTTTAGCGTCGGGTCAACTATCCACCTCAAAACAAATACATTCCATTATACAGTGTTTGAATGTCATGAAATGTAAACCACCAGTCCCAATAACTAAGCTGTGCTGGAAAGATGAAGCATGCCGAGAGGCCCGGGGAAGGAGGGTTGGGAGGGGGTGTGGATGCATTTTTACCTACAGTACATCCGTTTATTCGGCCTTCATCAGGTAATAGTCATGTGGTTTCACGAAAGCACACCAATCCTTTTTAGGTTGTGGGGGAGGGGAGGCAAAACCAAACTGAGGCCCTGTCCCATCCTTCTACTGCAATTTTCTCTCACTGTGTTGTGGTGCATCCAGTTGTTGTCCTCCCAATGTTTTCCCTTTGGCCACATGTGATCTGTTTCATATATTTCCCCTTATCGTTCTCCGATACCATGAACCTCAATCTACTACACCACTACTTCAATGGCACCATTTAAACCCACCATCTTGTGGGCTCGACCACAAGAGGTGTGTAGGCCCATAATTTTCACAAATCAACTCGCCAGGCCTGAAGTTTAACTGGATCTGATTCGACAGGACTTTGGAATTTGGCCATGATGTTGGCGATAACTCGCCTAAATCTCGTCAAAAGACATCAAGTTAGCAGACAGGACACCCAGTTTGCACTTTGTGATGCAACATCCGGGCCTGCAAAGCACCAATCGGTTAAGTTTAGTCGTGTCTGGAATCAAACTCAAAGTAGACATCTCAAACATAGGTGTGCTAACTCTGCAACATCGTTTCAGACCCCTGTTACGGAATACATGGCATATGCCATAAATTTTGATGACAAAAAATAATATTGATAAAAATCTCTCAAACATTGATTATATCAAGATTTACTTTGTGCTTCAAATGGAAAGTTTGCATGCACTAAGGCTATATGGTATAGTTATAAATTATGACAACAACCTGTTCACTAAACAAGCATACACCACTTCATTAATTAAAGAAATGCAGTTGATGTGCCAGAAAAAGTAACAAAACAGAAGAGGAAAAGAGAAGATAGATGTTCCACGGTTAAAGCCGTTAACGGAATAGTGGGTCAACACAGCTGCAGATGAAATTGATTGAATGAGAGAGTAATCAAGGTAATAACAAAAGATCCAAACAAATTACAAGAAGGATGAAAATAAGGAAGAGAAGCAGTTGATTAAGTTGAGAATGAAGACGAAAAATCAGTAAAAAGCCTTACAGTCACGAATAGAAAAACTTTAGAAATGAAACAGCCAATTCACAAGCTCATTGATTTGTTCTTTCACGAATGCCAATTGATTCCATATTGGATGGAATAATAAAAATTTTAAAAACCAACTATCGTACCGCATGACGCACAACGCGCGATACCTTGCAGCATTGCGAGAAAACTATAAGACGTTAATTTTGTCGAAATATTTTCAAAAAACTTTGAGAAGATGAAACTTTGTTTTGACTCATTAAAAGGTTGCAAATGAGTGTAATCACTTCCACGTTATAACTCTGACAACGAGGGTGGGCGGAGGTTATGTGTTTACTCATATCTGCGTTTGTCTGCGAGCAGAATATCTTCAATAAGTTATTTTGAAGATCCGAAATCCAGATCTGGATACGAGAATTTTTAAAGTGATTCTTCACCATTAAGAGATGATTGAGCCAAAATCCATTGAGATAGAAACAATATTTCAAATAGTTGTGGATGGATTTTCACAAAAACTAGGTGATGAGTTGGGTCGGTGCCAGAACAAACGAATTCGATTTTGGTTCAAGTCCGGATGCAGGTCCGGCCTATCGGTGGAATACAAAACCTAAATTGTATTCAGCCTGGGCGGAGGTACGCGCTCTACGAGTGCTGTTCTAGTTTGTATTTGCTGCAAATTCTTCTTTCTTTTTCGAGCAGAATTGGCTTTATGTAATAATGGCCACATGGGGTGGGGAGGGGGGAGGGTGTTGGAGGGAATGGGTCAGGGTTCGGGCTATATCCCCACAAGTCCAATTGTTTATCCGAGTCAATTTTCACATGATGCATGAAAGAAAAACAAATGTAGCGAAAAGATTCCCGAATGTCATTGCGAAGGAGTTTGAGATTGTACTTCTAAATTAAAAGTGCCACATAAAGAAATTGATTGATTGATTGATTGTTTCCACCATGATACATCAGGATGACTTTGTCCCTACTTTCGATGTACAGGAACACAGAGCTTGCGATAATTTCCTGTAAGGTTATAAATTATGATTAAAACACAAGAAACAATCAGGGCCACTAACAATGCCCCAGGGCAACATAATATAACACGAATAAATCATGGAAACATAAATAGCACACACACAAAACACAAGACATTCTGGACAAAGAACAAAAACCCACAAAAAATACCAAACAAATAGGCTTTTGACGTTAAACCAGCGCAGGCCTCAAGACTTCTGAGAAAGAAACTCCAGTGTCCTTGTGTGTTTCCAATGTGAGCGAAAGTTTTACTTATTACACAAGTCTTGAATTTCTAAACGGTTTAAAATGTTAAATCTCTCTTAAAAATGACAACCAAAGATTTTGTAAAGAAAAGAACAACTGGTATTTGCCTCCACATGTTTCCTCCAGAACATTCTCACTCCTTTCTCTGGAGCGTACTGTATTACTGACAACTTGAGACTCATTCAGTGCAGTTATCCTTCTTAATAAGTGCTCTAATTCAGAATGACTGTCGCCACAACTTTCAAGCTAAGGGCATATTTTGTTGTTCCTCGTGAAATTTAATTAATGGGAAACAAAAGCTTTTTGCACACAGGGAATAGTTCGATGCCGCGGCTCTGCCTGCTTGTAAATTTAATATTTCCCATCAACACTTCCTTCTACCTGGCTTTGCGGAAGATCCACAGATGGTCATGAACGCGAGAACTGTTTCCTCAAATCCCCGGTCAATAACTTGACCGATTGGCTGGGAAATTAAAAAAAACAAGCTCCAAATGACCTAAGATCCTCGTCCCTCTTAATGATGACGTCATAAACGAATATGACGTCATTATGATGTATCAGGTTGAGATAAATATATCTGTGCTAATGCCCGGCTTGATTCCCGCAAACACAAATTCAAACAAGCTTGCCTAGTTTCGGAGTAACGTAGAGGCATTTCCATTAGCGCGAAATTATGATGACGTCAACCTTTTTTTCTCGAAGAATTTCCAAAAATCGGGAGATGGTTACTTGCGCGCGTGGCCTTCTGCATAACATGGCAAAGTTTCACGAAGATCTTTCTCTTTCCCGGCTCATCACTTTGGCCTCTCCGGCGACCGGCCTCGTCCCGGCTCCAGAGCCTACGTCTCGTCCCGTTGCGCCTGGCTAGTACGGTGACACCAGCCCCAAGAGAAGGGGACGTCCAGCCGCGCTACGCGGCCAGGTAGCCTGCCGCCCCCTGGCCTCTCACAGCCGGACTGTCCTCCTCGGCTGGAGAGCCGCAATAAAGACCCAAGAGGGTCCATTTCTGTCTGTGTGTGTGTGTGTTGTCCGTGGCCCGTCTGATAAGTATTGAAATTGTATAAGTGCCTGTGCTGTAAATATAATTGAATTTCTGATATTCGGGTGTAGTTCTGCTCTTATCTGCCTCCCTAACAATCCCCACCGATTGTATAAATAAACCCCAATTGTTGAATGTACTCAGCTCGTCGTGTCATTTCTCCATTGAACTGGGGGTGTGTCGTGCGTGTGGGAAATTGAGCAGTCATTGCCGCTATAACGGAGGTATCAGGATAATCGGCCGCGGAAACTTGGCGATTAAAACCGCTCGTCTTTGCACACGGTATGGCTCTTCAAGCGGCTCGTTTCCGTACGAGTTCCGTCGAGGGTGAAATACCCCGGTAGCTGGACCACGTGGGTACTTAGGTATATAGAGAATTTGGCTATTACACCTACCCCACATGGTCTACCCATTTGCGTATTTCGGTCCAAAATAACCAGGACCCACCGACTCGGACTTCTCTGGCCGGCGATCTGTAATTCCGAGCGATTGAGCCGAGCAGGAGTTTTTCAACTGGGGGGGGGGGGGGGGTTGAGGCTATGATCTCGGTACCTGTGCGCCCGATAGCACGACGTGCCACCAATACGTTTCGGGGGGGAGCGTCCAGGTGCGGTACCCGAAAGTGGGCGCGTTGCCTCTGGCCAAGCCGCACGTGTGGAGACTGTGCTTGTGAGGAGGAGCTTGAGTGGAGAAGGGGAGGAGTCCAGAGGGCGAGGGTGGAGCAGTGAGCGGGATCAGGTAGGCGGGTGGGGTCGACGTGGTGCAGGCGGAGTTGAGGAGCAGGAGGCTGGTTGTGGCGGTGTCGACGTGGGCAGAGACGAGAGCTGAAGTCGAGGAGCAGGAACACAGACCGACCGACAAGAGGGACTGCCCCGACATTTATAGGGCCCGCAGCTTGGGGGAAGGGCCATGCCGAATCCAAACGTCATCACCTGAATTGGCGCTCCGATTGGCCCCGACCCTCACATGGCCCGCCAGCCTGGGCCGGAAAACCGCCTCACTTCGTTCCGGCAAGGCCATGTCAAACAGTGGCAATACGCGCTCCGAACCCACGAGATGACATGAATCGCCCACCGAAATTGGCACGCGAATCATCCTGCAAGGACCCCCGGGCGACCTGTCGGGGGTCCCACATGCCCCGTCGGTGTTCGACCAGCGTCGATCAACGCGCTCGTTCCGCGCGGCGCCCAACTTGGCCCGCGACTGTACATTCCCGGCTCGATCGCAGCCTCGCTGGCCGCAGAGACGAAAGACGTTCACCATCTGTGGAGAATCCACCACTGCCAGCGAGGACCAAGGTACATCGCCATGGATAAATCCATGCACGTTCACGTGCGGTGTACGTGTCTGCTTTCGAGCACATTCCATACAGTGCGCGCGGTTCCACCATTCGCACGTGGCCAGCGCTCGCGTTCACACGACTCCGCTAGACGTGTGCGCGGGCGAACACCAATATTGTGTCGGGTATTGGGTTAAAAAGGATCAAGCCACTTCTACCCGCACACTCGTATCCTGCCCAACATGGCGTGGAGTCGGCTTTATCGGCCTCCGTACGCGTTCGTGCAGCGTGGGCGTCGTGCTGGCCGTGTTTCCCGTGCCGTGAAAAACACCATTCGTGGCAGCCTCTTAAGAGGTATTTATTTGCATGCCTTTCTATGCAATCGGCAATTCTCCCAGACCATCGGAAGCTCGAGTCAACAACCCCGCATTGCCAAGCGCACATCACTCGCAGCACACGCCGGGTTTAGGGCTCTTCCGGGAACGAGAATCTCTGAGCAGCAGATCCCTCACGCGGCACGCGCTGGAATCCAAGGCGCACGTGGCTGATTTACCTCAGGAATAATCAGAAAAGAAGAAGAGTGGGGATGAAATGAAGGTAAAAAATGATTTGAAGCAACCCCAGCTATTAGATCATCGCGACGCACTCCCTTGTTGTCCCGCTAAATAAAAGGAAGGGGACTATCTACACGATAATAATGGAATAACTGTCTGGACACAATCTGTTGTATGCATGCGGTTTCCGAGAACCGCAACTATACGAGTATATATATATATATATATATATATATATATATATATATATATATATATTATATATATTAATATATATATATGTATCAAATAAAAGGCAATGTGTGTGTGTCAGTGTCAAGTGTGTGTGTGTCTCCTCCATAAACTCCAAAACCATAAAACCTAGCAGCCCTGAAACTTTTGGCATTCATACTAAGAAAACTACGTATGTAAGTGGCAAAAGTGAAAATTGGGTGTTTGGGTTAATTAAAACACCCCTTGTGAAGATAATTAACCGCCTATATAATTACATCCTTCATCAGGCAATTTTCGGCCACCTCGCTCTCGGGTCTGAAGAAGTTCCTGGTAAATCTCGCTGGGGCCTGAAGCTGCCACGTTTTAGGCCTGCTCAACCGTGCCTTGACTTGGACCAGGCCGCAATGATTTCTATGATAAAGTTGTTGCTTTCACTGTCCTCACTCATATTATCGAAGCCTGTTCATATAGCTACGAAACGCTGGATACATTGCAATGCTTATAAACACCTGGAGATGTCATTGTTTGTGGCTTTATGTAACTTCTACACGAGATAACCTCCAGTAGCTCTAAACTAAGGAGAATTTCAAATTTAAGCTCCAGAAATCAAACTTAACAAGCAGCTCTGACTCCTAGGAAAGTGTTCATTTGTCCAATTCAGACATATTTGACATTTTGGGAATCTCTGAGAGGTGTCTCCTAACAAGCCATTTCTTATCAACCGTTTCATTGGAAGTGCTTGCTTGAGTGCTTAAGCCACTTGGCAAGCACTCTCAAAGCTGCTTGTTTGTTCGTTTTGGTAAAAGTAGCCGTGCTTTCAATGGAACATTGATTTGACAGACTACGTTTCCGCCTGTGTTCGGCCATGTGGTGCCGTGCGGTTGGTGCCTCAGGAGGCACCTCTCCACTTAAAATGTGAAATTTTATTTTTACAAGACATCGTTTTGTTTTACCTTTTTGTGCGATCTCCTTTAAATAAAACCCACCCCTAACTTCGACATGAATACATATATAAAAGCAATAAGGTCCATCCGGCCATGTGTTTGCCGTGACCTGACTGTGAAGGCATCGAGCATTTCTGTGCCTTGATCTATGTTTTAATTGAATTTGCTAATTTCCACCTTGAAATCCTCTTTCAAAGAACTCTGTTTAAAGGTAATCTGTTGTTTGTCCGTTTTATGTAGTGTGTGTGTGTGTGTGTGGTGTGTGTGTGTGTGTGTGTGTGTGTGTGTGTGTTTTGGTAGTTATCTCCATATGCAGATTTAAGAAGCTGGAATGGATCCCTCCCAGGTCTCAAAGTATCCACCGTGTGTGTGTGTGTGTGTGTGGTGTGTGTGTACATATGGGGTTTCGGATTGTGGAATGGATTCCACTCAGGGTGGGCTCAAGCATCCACCTTCATTCAGTAAGGGTCACGATTCATGGACCAAACTGTGAAGTTTTCTGTTCTCAAAGTTTTGTGTGCCGAGGACTCTCTTCAGGATCGTCACTGAGCCCCGGACACCTTCCAACTGCAGTTCGTTTGTCGCAATATTCACCAGGGATGGTTTTTAATATCTCTGTGAGGTTTTGTCACCTTTCCCATGAGGTTCTTTTTTATCACTGGGAACAACTTGGCATTCTTCAACTTCCAGTCTTTTCACTTCATGCTTGAGGTCTTTAGTGTTTGGTCATTTTCTTGATTTTCTGCATCATTAGTCCATAATCACTGCTATTAACACCTCAATCAGCAATGCCTTCTCTCTTTTCTGTATCTAAGTATGAATATCTGTCGCAATGCTTTGTTTTTGATGTTCACGCTCGATGGGATCATAAGGTCGTACATGAGCGGCACTTCAACATTTTCAGTGATAGCTTTTGGTTCATCTTCCCACCAGAATTTCTGGAACTGGAATATCAAAGTTTTTGTAGATGTGCCAGCAGATTACTTTACAAACTCTGTTGTTGTCGTGTGTGTACAGATGTTCTGACGTGTTTTTTTTCTTTTCTCATGCTCGGTCATTATATCATTCTCATTGTTAACCTCATCTGCACCCCTCACTCACCCCTAATGTCTATGCAACAGAGAAAGAGTCACTCAGGGCAGTTTGGAAATGAAAGGTCATGTTAACAAAAGGCACCTATTTACAAGCATGCAGTATCACACAAGAAAGTCTCACACTTATCACATGCAAGCCCCTAAGACAATCACCTTATCATGGAACTACAGACATCGGCGCCTCATTCACTCCGGGAAGTGAGACAAGTAAGAGTGAAAGACAGAGAAACACAGAAGGTGGGGCGGGGCTCATTGGCGACCCTTGCTCACCCAATGCAAGCCTGTGGGCTTATGTGAATCCCAACGTGAAAAGGGGAGGATGGGGGAAAAGAGAGGGTGATGGTGTAATGCTCCATGTGGGGAGAAAATCGGTGAATGCTTTGCAATGCAAAAGAGGAAATCCGTGAATGCATATCAAGTACCACTGCTCTGAACGAGTCGAGGGGAAATCATTGATGGCTATTTGTGCATTCCAAGTGAACATTTGAATTCGGGAAAGCAAGAGAAAGATTGTGTAAATCAGTGTGTAATTGCTGGCACATCGAGGGAAAGAGCCCACAGCTCTTTCACACTCCACTTCGGGCCTTGTTTGCACTCGCTCCCATCATCTATGCATCTACGCAGTGGCTCGAATTTCCTTGGCTTGTTCCTTGAGGAACTCCTGGATCTCTTTGCTCACTGGACATACACTATTCTGAGTTCTGGGCTCCATGGACTTATAAGGCCCTTGGCCAAGGCGTAGTCAGGATTCCAGCACAGCGTGTTCTTCAAGGTGCTGCCTTCCCATTGGAGCATGACTGTTGTAAAGAGTTCACTTCTTGGTTAAGCTTCCAGCTTGGGACACTGCCTCTGTGTAACCCCACCCATACTAGGTCCTTGCTGCTCTATCCTATCGGGCGTTGGGTGTTCCTTTGATTTGTATTTGTATTGTGGTTTTGTAAATGAAATGCAATTGTGTGTTGTAAAATGTGTATGGATGCGCTGAAAGAGGTGCGAAGAACGAGAGAGATTTAAGAGGAATTGGAAGTGGTGTTATGGGGTGGGGGGAGGGGTGGGGGCGGAGAAGATTTTGAAGAGACATAAGAGAAGGGGATTTAGAGGAGGGTTACAAAGGGGATTTGAACCTGCTCCACAAACACAATGCATTTCCCTGTCCACTGATACGAAGAGAGAGGTAAATCTATCTTAAACAAAATACTACTGATATTTCTAAACTCCAGGGTTCCTTTATGTGTTGGATATAACTCCCCGGGGTCTTCAAAACCGCAACACTATAAGGTGATCTTTTCTACCCTTGTTAAACCCTCATCCCACTCCCCTACCTCAATCCCTCCTCATTTCCAAATTTCCATTTTCCCTCTTGAGAGTTTCCTCTGTATCCATCTTGTCCACCCCATGCATCCTCTCCCGTCCCGCATCCTCCCCCACACCCATTGTTTGTCCAAGTCTACCCTCTATCTCGGCATTCAACTCTCGTGTTGGTGTTTTCCCCTCTCGCTCCTTTTGTTCCTTGCTGTGTCCCGATTGTTGAGTGCACGAGTACTAGCTTTTCCACGAGCCTCAGATATGTATCCAATAAAAAAAACAGGAGTAAAACGATGTGTCTGTTATGTGCTTGTACGTACAAGCGTCTCTTAAATCCTTCAATAAAATTTGTTATATTTTGTGCTTGCCTCGCATGTATTTTCTGTTTGTAATTATCGGTTAAGAAACTCTCGTAAGTGGTACATATATCTAAAGTGACCGGAATGAATCACGATTGTATGCATAAATAACGATGACAGACATGGCAGCCTTTTCTCAGACAGGCAATTCTGTTTGGCAATACAGGTGACAACCTTCAGCAAGTTGATACAATGCAATGACATCATGAAACACTCATATAAACCAAAGTGGAAAATTCTGAACATATCCTTGTATACGGTTTGAGGTGCCGGCCATATTACCCCAAGAACATCAGCATCTTCTCCACGCTGAAAGCCTTGTCTCCAATCATACCCCCCCCCGGCCCCCTCCGAAAAAAAAAAACAACAAAAAAACAAATGTTTTTAGCGTCGGGTCAACTATCCACCTCAAAACAAATACATTCCATTATACAGTGTTTGAATGTCATGAAATGTAAACCACCAGTCCCAATAACTAAGCTGTGCTGGAAAGATGAAGCATGCCGAGAGGCCCGGGGAGGAGGGTTGGGAGGGGGTGTGGATGCATTTTTACCTACAGTACATCCGTTTATTCGGCCTTCATCAGGTAATAGTCATGTGGTTTCACGAAAGCACACCAATCCTTTTTAGGTTGTGGGGGAGGGGAGGCAAAACCAAACTGAGGCCCTGTCCCATCCTTCTACTGCAATTTTCTCTCACTGTGTTGTGGTGCATCCAGTTGTTGTCCTCCCAATGTTTTCCCTTTGGCCACATGTGATCTGTTTCATATATTTCCCCTTATCGTTCTCCGATACCATGAACCTCAATCTACTACACCACTACTTCAATGGCACCATTTAAACCCACCATCTTGTGGGCTCGACCACAAGAGGTGTGTAGGCCCATAATTTTCACAAATCAACTCGCCAGGCCTGAAGTTTAACTGGATCTGATTCGACAGGACTTTGGAATTTGGCCATGATGTTGGCGATAACTCGCCTAAATCTCGTCAAAAGACATCAAGTTAGCAGACAGGACACCCAGTTTGCACTTTGTGATGCAACATCCGGGCCTGCAAAGCACCAATCGGTTAAGTTTAGTCGTGTCTGGAATCAAACTCAAAGTAGACATCTCAAACATAGGTGTGCTAACTCTGCAACATCGTTTCAGACCCCTGTTACGGAATACATGGCATATGCCATAAATTTTGATGACAAAAAATAATATTGATAAAAATCTCTCAAACATTGATTATATCAAGATTTACTTTGTGCTTCAAATGGAAAGTTTGCATGCACTAAGGCTATATGGTATAGTTATAAATTATGACAACAACCTGTTCACTAAACAAGCATACACCACTTCATTAATTAAAGAAATGCAGTTGATGTGCCAGAAAAAGTAACAAAACAGAAGAGGAAAAGAGAAGATAGATGTTCCACGGTTAAAGCCGTTAACGGAATAGTGGGTCAACACAGCTGCAGATGAAATTGATTGAATGAGAGAGTAATCAAGGTAATAACAAAAGATCCAAACAAATTACAAGAAGGATGAAAATAAGGAAGAGAAGCAGTTGATTAAGTTGAGAATGAAGACGAAAAATCAGTAAAAAGCCTTACAGTCACGAATAGAAAAACTTTAGAAATGAAACAGCCAATTCACAAGCTCATTGATTTGTTCTTTCACGAATGCCAATTGATTCCATATTGGATGGAATAATAAAAATTTTAAAAACCAACTATCGTACCGCATGACGCACAACGCGCGATACCTTGCAGCATTGCGAGAAAACTATAAGACGTTAATTTTGTCGAAATATTTTCAAAAAACTTTGAGAAGATGAAACTTTGTTTTGACTCATTAAAAGGTTGCAAATGAGTGTAATCACTTCCACGTTATAACTCTGACAACGAGGGTGGGCGGAGGTTATGTGTTTACTCATATCTGCGTTTGTCTGCGAGCAGAATATCTTCAATAAGTTATTTTGAAGATCCGAAATCCAGATCTGGATACGAGAATTTTTAAAGTGATTCTTCACCATTAAGAGATGATTGAGCCAAAATCCATTGAGATAGAAACAATATTTCAAATAGTTGTGGATGGATTTTCACAAAAACTAGGTGATGAGTTGGGTCGGTGTCCAGAACAAACGAATTCGATTTTGGTTCAAGTCCGGATGCAGGTCCGGCCTATCGGTGGAATACAAAACCTAAATTGTATTCAGCCTGGGCGGAGGTACGCGCTCTACGAGTGCTGTTCTAGTTTGTATTTGCTGCAAATTCTTCTTTCTTTTTCGAGCAGAATTGGCTTTATGTAATAATGGCCACATGGGGTGGGGAGGGGGGAGGGTGTTGGAGGGAATGGGTCAGGGTTCGGGCTATATCCCCACAAGTCCAATTGTTTATCCGAGTCAATTTTCACATGATGCATGAAAGAAAAACAAATGTAGCGAAAAGATTCCCGAATGTCATTGCGAAGGAGTTTGAGATTGTACTTCTAAATTAAAAGTGCCACATAAAGAAATTGATTGATTGATTGATTGTTTCCACCATGATACATCAGGATGACTTTGTCCCTAGCTTCTCGATGTACAGGAACACAAGCTTGCGATAATTTCCTGTAGGTTATAAATTATGATTAAAAACAACAAGAAACATCAGGGCCACTAACAATCCCCAGGGCACATAAATAACACGATAAATCATGGAAACATAAATAGCAACCACAAAACACAAGACATTCCTGACAAAGAACAAAAACCCACAATATACCAAACAATATGGTTTTGACGTTAAAACCAGCGCAGGCCTCAGACTTCTGAGAAAGAAACTCCCAGTGTCCTGTGTGTTTCCAATGGTGAGCGAAAGTTTTACTTATTACAAAGTCTTGAAATTTCAACGGTTGTTAAAATGTTAAATCTCTCTAAAATGACAACCAAAGATTTTGTAAAGAAAAAGAACAACTGTATTTGCCTCCAACATGTTTCCTCCAGAAAATTCTTCACTCCTTCTCTTGGAGCGTACTGTATTACTGACAACTTGAGCTCCATTCAGTGCAGTTATCCTTCTTAATAAGTGCTCTAATTCGAATGACTGTCGCCACAACTTTCAAGCTAAGGGCATTATTTTGTTGTCCTACGTGAAATTTAATTAAATGGGAAACAAAAGCTTTTTGCACACAGGAATAGTTCGATGCCGCCGGCTCTGCCTGCTGTAATTTAATATTTTCCCATCAACACTTCCTTCTAACCTGGCTTTGCGAAGACCACAGATGGTCAAGTAAAACGAAACTGTTTCCTCAAATCCCCGGTCAATAACTTGACCGATTTGGCTGGGAAATTAAAAAAAACAAGCTCCAAATGACCTAAGATCCTCGTCCTCTTAATGATGACGTCATAAAACGAATATACGTCATGATGATGTATCAGGTTGAGATAAATTATCTGTGCTATGCCCGGCTTGATTCCGCAAACACAAATTCAAACAAGCTTGCCTAGTTTCGGAGATAACGTAGAGGCATTTCATTAGCGGCGAATTTGATGACGTCAACTTTTTTTCTTCGAAGAATTTCCAAAAAATCGAATGGTTACTTGCCGCGCGTGGGCTTTCGTGCATATACATGCGCAAGTTTCAACGAAGATCTTTCTCT
>CM068964.1:23410460-23430756 GCA_035128595.1 Eptatretus atami | reverse complement strand
AAACAAAACCCCAAACTCCGCGAGGTGGGAACTAGGGATTGTTTCGCCAAACTCAGAACCTACCTACACAAAGTACCCAACACACGCGATGGAAATAAACAGGAAAGCGGAACCGCAACCTAACGACGCAGACGCTCGGAATTCGAAAACGGAGACCAGCAAAATCAAGCAGACTCCGTTCGTGCTTATCGGGTAACAAACCGAGAACGGTGTCTCCCTCGTCACGCCTCCTCGCACGGATTCCAGAATTAATTATTAACGGAGGATACTCAACACCGGCGCTCCACTCAAACCCTTTAACGTAAACAGCAAGCATAGGAGACCCACATAAGGAACAAAAGAGACGCGCGAAACGGAGCTACAATCAACAGCACGCAACAATCTATAAATTCACAGCCTCACAGAATAGAGCACACATATATAGCAGATATTTTACAGCCCACAATTGGCAAAAAATGCAACCATAAATATCACATAGAACAAAGCAAACAATGAAAAGGCAAGCAGAAAGCTCACGACGACCAACTAAACGCAGAAAACACTCAGGCAAACACTTATACAAAATACTTGACTTTCGGACATCAGGCGCCCACACACCACACGGTTCACCACAAACCCCAAAAGAATCAATAACAGGAACAGTTCCGCGACATTCCCTGCGTAATCGAGATCCAACTTGAAGCGACCGTACCTCGCCCTCCGCGCGGTCCGTAGCGAGGCCTCTCTTACGCTTCACTCGACGCCGAAGATCCTCCGGCCTCCATACGACGCGAAGATCCTCCCGACATCCCCCCATACGGACCCACGCAAGATCCCTCCAGCTCCACTAATCGGACACCAAGCAGAGCATCACTTACCGCTCACTCAGGCACGCGGATCCTGCGACTACCATCCCGATGCGAGATCCTCCGCAATCCACATCGGACACGAAGTCCTCCCACGCATCCACAAATCGGAACGCCGAGATCCTACCCGCTCCAACTCGGACGCGAATCTCCGAGCTCCACATCATCGGACGCGAGATCCTCCAGCTCCACTCGATTAGCCCGAAGATACCTCCCGCTACCACTTCGACGCAGCAGACTCCTCCCGCTACACTCGAATCCGCGAGATCCTCGCTCCACCACCATCGGACGCCAGAGATCCCTAACACGCTCCACAACACTCCGATGCGAGATCCTATTTCCTTCCGTCGCTTCAGCCGCATCCATTCCCTCTATTACCGCGGCACAAAGACAACAGATATCTCATTCATCTCTTACTCTCCGCCATCACGATCACCTTCTTCTTTATCACGCCACGATGCCCCGCCCACATCCACATCACCCGCACCCGACGTTTTACGGCTCCCACCCCTCTTTGCAGAACATGCTGAAATTCCAGAAAGCCGAGCACGTCGAGTCCTCCCCGGTCCAATCAAGGTTGCACATATCCGATATACGCAGAGGAGAGAAGGGGACAAAAAGAGGAGGGGGGGAAACGGGACAGAAAACCACAAGAAAAAAACAACAAGCCCAGGAACAACAACAAAAACAAAAAAACAAAAACAAACGGCCGCCATGCCTTCCTCCAATGAAGAGCCAAGCCTCCTGAGCCAACCAGATCGTGCCGATGTCGAAATACGACCGTAGGCCGTTGCAAAACAAAAGAACATAGTACAAAAGTCGGCGTGGAACGTTCGGCGTATGTACAAAAACATGATAAATAACGGCCGGCGTGGTTGGCGTTCTGATCACAAAATGTAGTCAGGTAGGCACAGTGGTGGGTTGAAAGTCTGTCGGTTGGAAATCAACCGCGCAAATAATGAAAGAACAGAAAAAACGACTAAATCAAAAGTCGATCGACACGCAACCCGGAAATGAAATCCACATCTCATCCCTCCTAAACAATGGGTTGGCCGACTTACAAACTATAACATGACTTGTTAAAACAAATACTCACCTCACGGACCTTGACCATTGGGTGTTTGCGAATTTCAAACAAGCCGTAACTACCAATCATCATTGGAGCCAGATAATGCTAACATATCGTCGGACCACATCAGGCATTATGGACACCCCAACAAGGCTCGGAGGTATGCGCTCTACCGAGGCCCTTTCTAGTATACAATTGATTTCTCTTCATCCCACATCTACCACCAGATTTTAATGTTCGTCACTTAGGTGGAAAGAAGGAAGGGTTTCCTGCGATATCTTCGAAATGAGTAGTTTTAAGTTACATTTCCATTTTGAGTGCTTAACGACACAGAACACCGTTTGTCATTTGTCTGCTTTCTTTCTCTTTTTGCTTTTTGAGAGGTTTATCAGGTACTGTCATTGTGGCATCATACCTTTGCACTAATTAATAACATATAAAATATTATCTATAAATAATCGAACCATTCGCCATTTTGCAAACCTTTTTCGTGCAGGTGGAAGCGACTGGAAAACCTTCCAGTGCGATTGGAACCACATCTAGCAAACACGAACGAGCTTTTGCTATCGTGACCTATTCAGGAATGCAAAGCCGTCAGGAGGCGGGCAATGGACCGCAAGGAAGATCACGAGACTTTGGAAGCGCAGAGTGTAAAGGATAAGGGTTTGTTTTGAAAATCGTACTCGGTTAGTCTTTTTGTAATACTTTTTTTTCCTTTTTGAACGGCAGTGGCGATTCGATTGATTGGAAAGTTTCAATTTTTAAAGTGATGTCGAGAGTTAATTTTTACTCCAACTATTGAGATACTTTAAAAGTAGCAGCGTGCCTTCCTTGCCATTTGGCGGAAGAGTACCCTTTTAAGTTTAATAGGGCCGGCGGGTTACGTGCGCTGGCAGGAAGGATTCAAAGTACGTGACTCATCAGCTTCCTTGGAGCGGCAGGGCCTCCTTAAGTCCGCCCTTGAGCATGCAAAACTTAATCTGGCGTATATTATATATATAACTTGACCTTCCTTGTTGAAAAGAAATCACCATGTTATTTTTTTTTTTAATCAAAAATGGGGATAAATTAGAGCAATATTTCGATCAACTTTCATTTGCTTTTCACAACATCTGCTATGCTCCGCCCCTAACAAAAAGTTGACTTTCAGCGAATCGGCACACGTTAGCCCAAGAGAACGTCACCTACAGAAACTCGCACAGAGTGGATGACTCCGAGAACTCTCACCGAGTCTACGAGTCTAGACAATACGTAACCGATAAAATCCGTCCGTCGTACGACACCAGATCGACCGATACAATACGCATCGTTGGCCGTCCGACACTATCCAGCCCGATAAATCTGACGTTGCGTGTAGCTTAATAACTTTATTTATCTCTTTATCTTCATTGTTTATCTCAACTGCGACTACAATGAACCGTACCAGTAGGAAATAGAAAATAAATCAAGAAATGCACAGAACGCAGATTATCAGGACTAAATCAATACACAATTGGATGTCGCAAAAAAAGGATGAATTTACTGCCAATACAAGTTCTTCGATCATATCCGAAACAGCAGATCTGCTATACGATCTTTATGCAAGCAGATAGATACAGAGCAGAAAGGATGGCAACTGACAGGAGCCTTGCTTGCAAGATCTTAATCCTCGCCAGCAGGAGAACCAATAAGTCCGCTGTGACTAGCGCTGGATCACGTCACCTTCCCAAAATGATTCTGAAAAAAACACAAAATCAAAAATAAAACAAAACTTCCAGGTAAATATTTCGTCAACGTAAGACCTCTGAATTTAAAGCCAATAGCGAAAAGACCCGTCATAGTGTTTTACACAGATATTACGAAATATAAGTGTAATTACGACAAACCAAAAATATACTACATAAGTGAATGGAATACCTCTTTAAATCCAAGTAACTGTGAAACTATTATCGAAACTATAAAAGACAAATCGTTCCGAACATAAATATTTAAAAGTCTCATGAAAAACCGCTTCATCAACAGAGCACCTTCAATGCAGCAAGGACTGAAGTGTACAAGGATGTTTCAGACTATCTTAAAGGACATCGGATCCCAATGTATATCCAAAAGAAGACGAAGTCCCTAAAAGTTTTTGTCTTCACAAAGAAGAAGCAAACAAACCAACAAAGAAGAAGACACAAGAAAGAAAGAAAAAGACAAAAAAAGAACAACGCCGAGCTATGTTAAGAGCCCACGTTCGCCTACGCAAGACGACCGCGGACTAAACATAAATATTGTATCATGAACATCATATATGATGTGACACTCATTTGGACACGCGGACAAATTTCTCAAAGCTAGATTCCCACACGGGGCTTTCTCTTCTCAACTGTATCTTGAGAACTCGATAACTATTCTTCACTTTCAGTCTATGTCATATAACATGATTTTCAAATGTTTTAAAGCTCGATCAAGACAAATCAGAGTAATTCCGGCAAATCGAGAACACACCAACAACACACACAAAAGAAGGCCAATCGGTATCCAGTCGGCGATCGTTGATGAGCTCAACCACATCCGGATACAGACCATATCGCCGTCAGTGGATATTCTGCACAAGCTTTCAATAGCACACAGAACTATTCATATAAACACACAATTGGCGATTGCATTAAGTCATTGAAGCAATCGGAATGCTGAGGGCTATCTAAGAAGTTTTAAAAACCTACTGTTACCTATACGTATCCTCGTGAAATAGTCTTCAACTGCAGACCCCGTTATACTCGTTCCAGGGGTAAAGCACCAGATGCTGCAGTCAGAGTGTTTTAAATCGTGTGCGGTGTTTAAGTTTGGAAACCCTTCACTTTCGATTTTCCGATTACAGGTGATATGCCGGGGTGCGTGTTTATTTATTACCTCATTCTTAATTATTTTAAATTATTATTACTGACGTTTCCTGTAAAAAAAAAAAAAAATTAATAATTAAATTATATTCAAACCCAGCGAAAGCAACAAACAATACAACAACACACAGGCCGTTTATCTTCAGCTCTACGCGTTCGCAACGATGACGTGATTGTAGAACCTGAGAAACCAGTTCGATTATATATTCGCAAGTTCACGATTAATTCGCAAATCTCCGATTACTTAACATCACTCAATTATTAATCAATTAGCGCCAAAGTTTATATACCAATTTTCGCAACATGTCGATGCAGCGCAAAAACAAACAAAAAGAAGAAAGAGCAAGAGAGAGACAAAAAACAACAACTACTCCTGGTTCGGAGCATACCACGCCAAACTACTGATCAATAGATTACACGAAATATATACTGACAACCGTGCTAATATAGAAAACGATCATAAATATAGGCAAAACAAGGCATTTTGATGTTTATCTATAAAAAATGCGAGCATAAGAAATCGCAGAATTACTATTAGAAATACAACAAGTCATCACTCTCCGGAAAGTTTGCCGAACGTCAAAAGCGTCAAACCTGAATGGGAGAACGCGGACTGAAAGCCTTCCACATTCACCATCGGACCCGCCCCAACGCAACAACGTGTCTTCTCATTAGGTATTGGATATGAAAATCGGCCATACACTTGGGAAGCACCTTGTCCGATAAATATCAAAACACACTTCGAAAATTGGCACAACATTCCATCAGGTCAACACCCAGCAATTATACTAGGCAAGTTCAATTAGAAATCGGCAGCGTGTGTCCGAGGGAAACAGGCAACAAGAGTCACAGAATCACCACACACACACATTCACACAACACAATACACACACACAAAAATTACACACACACCAAGACACACACACACAACATCACACACACACACCCACACCAAAGACAACACAACACCACACACCACGACACCACACATCAAACACAGAACACATACCACACACACACACACAGACACACACACACACACACACACAACACAGACAACACAACCACAACCACACACACAACACAGACACACACACACAGACCACACACACACAGAACGAATTGCCATGGAATGTATAGACTACAGCACTTATTATCACTCATTATTAATTATTTTAGGTGAAATCCGAATACAATATTCATTAATTCGTGGTAAAATAATCCAACTACTGTAATGCAATGTATATTCATTGATACTAACCAATCATCGTAAGATTTTGGTGTTTTAAACCGAGTTAATGTAAATATACGAACAAACACACCTAGAATGTAACATTCGCTTAAAACTGGCAATCCTTCAATCATGCTCGAAAATAGGACGTCCCGCTGCCGTGACGTTATTCTTCAATTCGGACATATTTTGTTTATGAGATAGGTGACTACCCCTTAACCAGGCATGTGGGTCCGCAAAAACCTAGTACCTCCTTAGAGGCTTTGTTATCCACATCGTTAACCAATGTTTTTATTTATTTATTACCTACTATCACCAAAGGTGAAGGAGGTTGTTTTCATCCTATTGTCCTGTTCGACAGAATATCTCAACAGTTGTGACGCGTATACAGTGCTGTGATGACGAAAAGAGACAGACGCCTGATGAGGATTTTGCCGCTGAAGATTTCTGGATCGCACGACTATAATTTCTTAAAAAAGTAATAAAGGTTACATTCACCATGGAGAGATCGGGCTGAACCGATAAATCCTACAGACTGTAGCCCGAAAGTATTCTTTACCTAAAGTGTAAATTTCTCACACATATCCCTCCGTCCCTTCCCCTTCTTGTCCTCGCCCGCTATACAAGTAGCGACGGAACACCTGACTCGAGAATCGGATGGAGCACATCAGATACAATGACACAAATTAAAACAAAATTTGTTTGAAAATTTGTGGGCAGTATGGTATGTGTGACCAGAACGAATTGATATCGATTTTAGCGTGACGATTCCTGCTGTGAAGATTTAATTTTTTAAAAAGCCGATTCATATACACCCATTGAGATATCTCGGAGCCAAAACAGATATCGATACGGTACAATCATCGCATATTTTTCAAAAAATGTATTGGACCCGATATGTTCATTGTGAAATTTTCATGGGCGTTATCGTGGCACAACCCAGGGGGATATGCACTGCTACCGATCAGCCTATCTAGATTTCTTATATGCCAAATTTCTGTACATATTGTACAGTAAAAACCAGCCCAATTTAGGAACCCCATGGACACTCCTTAGGGATGGAGGGATGGATGGTTAAGATTGGTATATTTTATCATATTTACTGATGTCGGTCTACTTAGTAAAAAGTTGAATGTAGTTGCTCTGTGTTTCGTTTCTTCACCCTGCCATCCCCCTCTCCCCCACCCCAAGAAAAAAACAACCACCCTGGTTGATGGAGGTTGCCCCATTATTTATTCTCCTCACTCCACCTCTCCACCTCCCACCTCACCCTTTCCCCAAGTTAAATTGGTGAAAAGCGTCCAATGTGTTGGTATCTTCGAAAGAGTAACCAACTGCTAGGACTAAACTCGGAATGACCGTGAGGATAAAGCACGGGCCATGACGGCGTCAAATGAGTTTCCTTCCTGTGTCAAACCACCGCGATTCATATGATACTGCACTGATTTAAATTTTAGATTTGGATAGATCACTGATCACATACGATGGTTAATATCTGTTGTTGGAAATGGGCACGTATACGATAGGGTTATTAAATTATAGGGATCAGCCACAGATCCCCCCTATACAAATGCAATGATTTCACCAGGTATGTACTGAATAATTGGACGTTACATGTGTGTCGGGAGTGTAGCAGGCTGTCTGTGTCACTTACGCCGTGTTGGTGTTCCCGCGGCCGCCTTGCCTCTCTTTTTTATTATTTTATTTTAATTTATTATTTATTTTTTTTAACTTTTTTTATTTTTTTATTTTGTATTACTAATATTTTTTTCTTTTTTTTTATTTTTTTAATTAATTTATTAATTATACTTTTTACACTTATTTTTAATAATCTGTATTTTTTTCATTACTTTAATTTTATATTCATAACTAATTTATTTTTCTTTATTTTCAAATTATTCATATTTTTTTTTTTTTTTTATTCATTTTTTTATTTTTTTTTTTTTTGTAATTTCTATTATTTTTTTTATTTTTTTTTTTTTTTTTATTACTTTAAATCTTTTTTTTTAGTACTAATTTATTTTTTTTTTTTTTAATTTTTATCCATTATCATATTTTTTTTTTTTTTTTACTCTTTCTTTTTATATTTCTATTTTCTTTTAAATCATCAAACTTTTTTTTTTTTTTCATTTTTTTTTTCTTAATCTCTATTACTACTATTTATATATTCCAATTTACATTTCTTTTCTTATTTTTATTATTTTTATCATATCATTTATTTATATTTTCTATCATTTCTTATTTTTTTTTTTATTTTTTTATTCATTACACATTTTCTTTTTTTTTTATTTTAAACAATTTTCTTTTTTATTTTCTTACTTCTTTATCTTCCTTTCCCCCTTCTAACTTGCCCCGCCCAGCATACTGAGAGATGAATCCCAACAGCGTACAAGCACGAGACGCATAACAGTCCACGGCAGCCGAATTGGTGGAAGCAGTATAGGCTGCCAACTCAAACAATGGACCTCGAGGATGGCACCAAAATTCACGCTACTACCCCGGAGGCGTCCCAGTGAAAAAGCGAGCCAAGACAGCAAAGGGCAAAGTAACTAGCTACAACTGGCAGTGTCGAGTCCGCGAATCTGCTGTTATAACAGGGAAGACGGCTGTGATCTATCTGCATCTACTTCGTGAAAAAAAGGCAAAGTATTCTGACGGAACATCTGCAGCGTCTGTTCTGCCATTCTGCTGTATAGAAGAAGGGCTGTGCTAGGTAGTTCAGTCAAGGCCGATAAACTAGCTATCGAGAGCCATGGACCCAGCCCTGCGGAGCAACCCAAGACCCGATTTGGCCCATAATGTACTCGGTGAAACAGGCCAGGCCTGGATTTGACTATACAAACAGACAACAACTTGTGGAAACAGCTGGAACACACCATAGATCTACCTAATGTATGTTGCCAGTCGACCCTTAACCGAAGACGTGTCTGGAACGCAGCCGACCGCTAGCTAATGCGACGAGCACGGTGCGGAGAAGGAAGTTTCCGGCGCCATACTTCACACGGCCGTCACTGCTCGAGCTCTGGGCGCGCGAAGCAGATATGAACTCGGACATTCTCATGAGCCGCCATTCGTATCTTTCGACACTTCACTCTCGTCAATGAGGCATCACCAATAACTCCGTAGTCAATTTGTCTGCATGTTGAATCTAAGGTTTATTTCGTATAGGGCTACCTTAACGAAACCCGCAATTCACGGCTTAGCTCCGGGTAAGTTAAAGAGCGCAGGTTAAGAAATTAAATTACTTTACATTGCCGAGTGAAATGTTTATGCTTGATGTCTCGCTAGATTTCCCCTGATGTGTCCCCAATATATACTGGATATGATTGATATGAAAGTTGCCGACCTTCGACGATTTACCGTGCCAACGCCTGAGGAACAAACCGCAATCGATTTGTAACTATAAACCAAAACTGGTTACGGCAACTTGCCAGACTTCAAACTCGGTACTCTGGGCACTAACACCGTCTGTAAACGGGGTCTATTTCAACCAAACGAGCAAAGGCACAGGCATGTACTTTGGCTATCCGTGATACCGAGGCACGTCACCCGAGAGCCTGTGATACGAACCCAGCCGGCGCCGTATAATTAACCCAACTGAAGACGGCGTGCTTCTGTTAAGTGACGTGAATCTTAACAATTGGCTGTCCAGCAGTATCAGAGTGCGAATTCCTCCACCGATCGATACCTTAAACAAATAAATTGCTTTTATGTATGGCTGTCTAAATGTGGAGGGTTTAATGAAGCACCACCATGAGCTGTTCAACTGTCAGTTGTTATATATCGTATGCCAAAACGACAATTTATGCAAGACTAATGTTAGTCAAGAAATTGTATGTTTCTTTTTTTTATTTTTTTTTTTTTTGTCTGTAATCATGTAATAAAAATTCTGCAGGCACAGTTTATCATTCGTAACATTTTTCTAAACTTCGCCATAAACAGAGGACCTTAAGACCGAGATCCCGTTTCAGTGCATAAAATATATATGAAGTTCAACCGAGTTCAAAAGGTTCAACAGGTACAACTTATGTAACGCAATCAGGGAAGTCACGAAACAACCTTATTTTTGAGCTAAATTTTGATTCGGAATCCGTCTTTCACCAAACTTCACTGGAAAATATTGTTCATGCCATTGCGCTACAGACTTGATTACATTTTTGGTTGCGAGCGAATTGGCCTTGACCTTCATGGTTAGGCACTAAGGAATATAACCAAACTATATTTATGACCCAAGAGTCAAATTTTCAAAGTTTATAGGCAACCATATCGTGTTCACAATACCTCAAACTTGGAAAAACACCTCCATGAGCTGACTTTCTAGATAATGTCAGCTTGAACTGATTCGACGTACATTTAAAGTTGCTTTAATGAGGCCAAACGCATAATTTTTCAATGTTACTCTGTACACTAGAAACGATTAATGATCGCGAAATCTCTTCACAGCAGATATTCCAGTCAAGGAGTCGCTCCTGGTGAGATTAGCACGCTCTGTTCACCTCAGTGTGACACTTAACCACAGAAGTCCAACACGTAAGCGTCCACCACTTCTTTGGCAAGATACGGCCAACGTCACCCTCCAAGAAGGTGACATTAGCTTATATTTCTAAAGATTTTAAAGGACACCTGAGTCTTTTTTTTTTTGTCTATTCTCTTTTCATCCTACACAAGTGTGCGATAAAGCTAAAGGTGCCAAGCCAGGTAGTCTATCAGAACCAGACTTGGGGACGATCAGGGAGGCAGGAGGTCACGGATCAGGAGGCAGAGGCAACCTCCGTTGCAACAATCCCGAGAAACTAACAATGGAGGTAAGAGTTCTTTGAATTTTTAAATTTCGTAATATGGAATAATCCAAACATATGTATCACATATATATTATAAAGAGCCAAAATTCCTCAATACACTAAAACGTTTCTCCAAACACCTGCAGCAACCTTCACAAGTATACCATTTGACATGTGTTGTTTTTTTGTTACTGCGACAAGTGACGTCACTTCCGGTTAGTTCTCTGCACACACTAAAGCGGCTGTGCAAGGTACAAGAATGAGCGATTTTATGTTTGTTTGTTTGTGTAATCATATGTTGACGACTTTATCTAAGGCGTATGTGGCAACACAGTATATAATGACAACAAGACAACTACTACATCACACATAGTAGACCTGATAGTTGTTATCCTAAACACGCTTATTCAGTGCTAAGAAGGCCAATATCCTTTGTTCCCGTATCGTTATGAAACGAGACCAGCGGTAGCAGGCCTCGTGTTAAAAGTATTATGTCTCTGTCAGTTGGAAGTCTTGCAGGAATCAAATGGTGGGAGGAGACAAAACAGAAAAAGGATCGAGAGACCGAAAGAGAACGAAAAAGAGGGAGCTTACGTCAAAGAACTAGTGACTAGCCCGAAACAATTAGCGCAAATGGTGGGACCAAATCACATCATCCAATTAGGGGAAGAAGAGAACAGATACTTACCTCCACTGTTGTAAGAGAAGTAGAGGAAATAACAACCACAAAATGAGGATAGCATAATTTGACTATTGGCAGTGGATGAGGACTAACAGCCATAGCCGAATTGAGGGAACTCAACGGTAAGTGGGGGAGATAGTAATTACGATGGGAAAACGGAATATCGAACATTAAACATAAATGTGCGATTCATCTCAATTCCCTGCAGGAAGAGATTTATTCTTCCTGGAACCCATATTCTAGACATGGGACAGACAGACAGACAACGCACTTAGAACCCCTTTATATAATAAACAAAGGACCAAATGCTTCGAAGAGCTGCGTCCTTAAAGGCTCCTTGTCTTCGAACCAGAGAACGAACCAAAGACAAGAAGAAGAAGGAAGAAAAAAAAGAAAAAAAAAAAACAAACAAACTTCAACCGAATATATTCGTCACGTGTCACTTGACAAAACGGAAGCCAATAGCCAGAGACCACTCAAAATAATGCGAATCAGTCATCGTATCCATAAGACGAGAAAAGTCTATTTACGATAATTACAAAAACACATTATAATGGCTAATTAATCTTTAAAAGTAAACCGTGAACCTTTTACGACCACTTCTAAAAGTAAATGTACGAATATATTTAAAAGATTCAATATGAGATAAAACGGCATCTCAAAGGCCACCACCCCTCAATGCCCGAGGATGGGTTACAAGAATCGTTCTAGTATTTAACGAGATCCGAGAATACCATGTATTCGTAAAGAGCGCCGAAAGTCACCTAAAACGGTTTGGTCCCTTCACCAGAAGAAGAGAACAAACAGACAAGACAAGAACAAAAGAAGAGAAGAAGAAGTAACAACAACACGAGCTCTCTTTCGAAGACCACGTCTTTCGCTACACAGCGAAAGGCGCGCTAAAAATTGTGATGGAATTGACCAAGCATCGCATAGACAGAAAAAATAGGATGTTTAGCTTGTGAAATTCACCAAAATTTCTATAACCAAAGTACAATCCAACGTACACTGAGTAACTTTGATCATTATCCATGTTGCAATCAACAACTCACCTTCCCTCCACAGCCCTCACAGATTTGGCATTCTGGTTATCTCAACAACACAGAAGACAAAAACAAGCAACACGGTACCAACGGCCAACTAGCTTCAGCGCAAACATCAAATGCGCCGGAGAAGCAGCTATGGCTGGATATCAGGAAGCTAACAACCCAAGTATGCTAAATAGCAACTAACTAACGGTCTACAATATGGAATTGGTGGCACTATGGAGCTACCCAGTGCTACATGAACATACTCTGCACATATGGCTCGGTGGGATATGAAGAGGCTACGGAGATTACAGCGGATACGATCAATAGCTCCGTTTAGACATGTTTATCACAAAGGCAACTACAGGAACAAAGCCGATTGAATCATTCCATATTATATTTATATTCTTACATCATTATTTATTATTGACAATTGACTCGAAACAATCACAAAGGGAGATGAACGAAAGTCAGTAAAACGTGCCAATGCCTTACAGTAACCATCAGTATACTTGACGCTCCAGGTCGCACGAGGCACCCAGTGCCACCACTACGTAGCTTCCGGGTGCTATTATTTTTGCGATTAAGATTTCCAATTCTTCCTAACCGATGCTACCAATCAGTCTTGTACGCGCAGTTTGGCAGCCGCGGCACTATACGGGCAAAGGCCCACAGGGTGGTGCAAGATCATCAGAGCAAACTACGACTTTTAAGCTGCCTCGCTTCTCCACTTATTTATCCGATGGTACTGAACGACACCAAAAAACCAACTCAGTGTGCGTTTCTTACTTAGTGTTCCGGACGTCGACGTTCGCCGTATTTTTTCTAAACTTCATTAATATCGATTCTCGACAGGTGAAGTGAAAGCACCTGCTGAGTGGAAATTAGCTTATCTGATACAATATAATCTGATTTCTGCAACGCATTCGACCCTATATTTACAGAGATTCTTCACATTGCGTGTAGAGTTAGTTTTGTGACCAATTGCTGCCAAATGCATACAGTAGACTGTGTTCGTGTCTTAATTTATGGTTAAAATTGGCTTTATTATTGTTTAATTCCCCCCCCCCCCCACAATCTTCAGATGAACCCTTGCTGAAAGACTAATTTGGACGCACAAACACCCAATGTATGACTAAAATTGCAATTCGAATAATTGATTTAAATGAAAGTTAATTTGCTGCCAGATTTGGGCAGACAAATTGGTGTAAGCATCCTAGCAATGTTCCAACCGAATGGAACCCCTCCCAAGGTGGAAATATCGCAATTCACAGATACATCTGACGATGACTCATCGAACCTGGAGTTGGTGCATTCACTTCCTCTCTGAAACTTCTGCATTTCAGGTGTGTTCTCTAAAGTGGACTATTTAGAAACGTCGTCGTTCATTACGGAACCTGAGAAGCGGCACTCACTAATCTGCTTTTTGCTTATTGCCTGGCAAAGGAATTAACAGAGATATTTTACACAAACGAAGACGTCTTGCCAATGATACCGTTGTTGAAAGACCGAAGTTGAAAGTGCCTGATACATTACATTCCGTTTATTGAGGGTTCTCAACTTTAACCTTGAAGCTCGACGAGTTAGTGTGGTCGCGCGGAAAAAAAAAAAAAAATCGCAATCATACAAACTGTGATGAAGCCTCAGAAGACACTGACTTTATGTTCGTAAAAACCCATGCAGAGTCCGGCCTGAGTTGTGCAATCTTCGAATCCTGAACCTGATAGATTCTGCTGTCGATGTGAAAACAGTCTGTGCTTGCTTGGGACTACCGCGATGTAAATGACCAAAGCGAACGGGCACCATCATGGCGTAGCTTCGAATTGTTTGGCCTTGATGTAAAATCAGGTTAATATTAGAGTTAATAACTCCTCTGATCAGAGAAATGGAGATTTAAAAAACGAAAAGAAAGAAGAAAAAAGGCACGAACATTTAAAATTATTTTTAATAATTTTTTTTCTCTTCCTAATTTCCATCCAGTTTGAGGGCAATAATAAATCTTACTCTAACAGTTCACCTAGCGCACTAAGGGACTTTCAAATATGCAAATGGTATTGAAATGCTCATTGTTACCCAGTAAGATTACATGCCTTACCCCTATTCTGTTAGTAACATTCCTGTGTAGAGCTGTGACACACCGGTAACCATCCGTGCATTGCAAAAGTATTGAGATGTCCAACTTTGTGAAGAAAAAACATACACAAAACTCTCACCATCACAATACGTGTTTGTGCCAGCTCGAAGCATTCATTGTACGAATTTGATCTTTAAAAGAATGAATTTTTTATTATTTTTGCCTCAAATAAGCAATTGCATTTCTAACCATTAACTTATTGTTTCTGCCATTGCTGTGGCCGATGAAGGCTTCTGTATGTGATAAAGCTTGCGAGAAAGGCATGATGTGTACTGCTTGGAGGGTAATAACTTAACCTGGAAATAATGGATGGTCTTTGTTGCTAGGAACCTCAACTCCCTATAGATCAATATAATTTTCGCTAACCACAGCCAAAGCTCATTGTGGTTCAATCTCTTGTACACACCAAAACCAATCGTACACTTGATTTACTTTTCTTGATGATCACACATTCGATCAAGTTGGAAGAATTGTACACAAATCACGCACAGGAGAGATTTGCGGTCAGATATGAACTTTTTTGAATAGGAAGCATAGAGTTGCTAAATCTGGATAAAACATGTGTTCATGCACCCCTGTGTGGGTGCAGCTCGGGACACCAAATGCGCCCACCCAAGATATACAACCGCCATTTTGTTCGTTGCACGGCCATCGAACCAATCTGTAACTGTCTATGTGCAGAATAAACACCTTGTAACCCAAATTGTCTTGTACGTATTAAAGCGACAGTCATCACGACGTAGTTGCATCTTCACACAGACTTTGAAATCTTGCAACAGATGCAGTCAATGTCGACGGTATATGCTTTTTTACATTTGCTGTAGCATGCTGTATTTGCAACATTCTGTTTTTCAGACGATGAAATCTATAAATTTGGAATTGATGATGGAAGTGCTCTGACTTAGTTAATATTGTTTTCTAGCCTGCGTACATATTTTATTAATTCATTATTATTTTGTCATGTAACCGTAAATTACCTGATTGCTGGTTTATGCAATTGCCGTATGTACAAGGCATGGACTATGATGGAGACATGTACGGCAACGTATATTCAAAATTTGCTAATTAGTAACAGCAGAAACAGCACAAAAAAAAAATAACTGGAAGGGGTTGACCTCATGTATGGTCACTCAGTTTCTTCACCTCCTACTTTTGACCCTTCCAAGAGGGCAGCATCGAGCAAAGCTCGTGACCAAAACGACGGTATTAGCGGCTGTGACGGCGCGGCCTCCAACTCGAGCATGGGTCGAAGTGCGGCTCTAGCTGGCGTCACATGAACTTGTACGACAACCACAATAACTTACCTCTTAACTTCTCCCCTTGACTCCTGCTAATATTAGTCAATTTCAATATGGAGATTAATTCCATGTAAAAGGATTGACTTCATCTAAAGGAGTGCAGGTTTTACTTCAATCAAGATTTGACGTAATTGAGTCGTAAATTGGTAATCAGTGGTAAAAAGGCACACAATCCACAACCATACCATCCCTTGAACTAACAAAATTTGACTCGTTTTACACTCGGTATTGCCTTGCTTGCTTCCCCACGACGATGCATTGCACACACCAATGCATATGCAAACAAGAGACGATTGGTCTCAGTCTGGTGCCACGTCCTCAGAGCCCTATACCTCCCGAGATTGAGAACCAGGAACCTTCTGCAAGAGAATTACACTCGGATAACATCGTCATACTTGCCCGAGGGCTAAACAGTTGTTTAAACGAACACTTAACTCGATGTTGTTACAGTTTTTTTTTTTCTTTCTTTTTTTTATTACTTATTATTTTTTGGGTGTAATGCTAATGGTAATGAATATTTCTGAGTTCTCTCTACAGGTTAAAATGAAAAGGTTAAAGGGTGCGGAGGAAACTTGATAAATACGGCAAAGTCCTCTTCTCTTGCCGTGCCTCACTTCCTATCACCTTCTTTCTTGAACTTTTATTGTTCTCTATCCTGCTTCCCATCACATTTTAATTCTTTTTTTGAGTGCATAGCCTCGACACCTAAAGTTTATATCTACCCTCCTGCTTTCCACACTCCTGTCTCCGACTTATACCGTTTCCCCCTGTTAGATAAACCATTAGTATTCGGGAGGCAGACCTGCAGGCAAGTGCCAGATAAGCGATATTGATACAGTGGGGAGTGAGAAAGGGTGAAATTTTGTCGAACTTTCTTGTCTTCCTCCACTTTGCATTCACTTCCACACAACCTCAGTTGTCGATCCTCAGCCTTGTAGCCACTGTTCTTAGTGGATTTTGTTTTGTTTTTTGTAATTATGCAGAAGTTGCATTTATATATATTTATTCGATCGTTTCAGTTTATATCAATTAAATGTACAAAAGAGATCGTTGTTTGTTTCTTGGCGCTCTGATTCTTTGATTTTGGTGTGTAATTCTCATGCATGACTTGCCACAATGATCTTCGGTGTTGGTTTTTGTAAAGTGGTTTTTTGTAACCGTTGACATGCGTTCGTCTCTTAGCAGAGGCACTTACATGCCGTTGGTAGCATGAAATATCATTAAATTGTTATCAAACAATTTTCGCAATATTTGATGAAGATGGTAACCATAAAATTTTTCTGAACTTTCTAAATGGCAAATTGGGAACTCATGGAAATTGTAGGAATACCGTGAATGCGATCTGCTAATGTGAAAAAGGCATCTCAAAAGTTGTGCGATGCATAATAGATGAATTTAGGAGAGCTTGAAGTATATTGCACGGCTGACATGATTAAATTTTAGTTTTCAGGTTCGAATCAAGAATCATGCGCCACATCGGATGTGATAAGAAATGTAACTAATCAGCTTAGCGTTGAGGTATCGCATTTCTACACCATTGCTGTCCTTGCAGTTTTATATGCATCGCGTGCACAGAGAATATTATACTAATCCCTTCGGTGATTGCACGCTGGAGCTGTAACCAACACTTGCCGGTTGAAGTTCGCACATTGATGCCATACTTTGTTATCTCGCATACCGTCTATGACCTTGCGCAAATATTATTAGCCATGTCCTTCCTACAAATCTCTCTCTATTGGACTATGTCGAGGTATAATTTTTAACTTGACCTCTGTTATTACATTATATATACCAAGTCCAAGCGATGAGCTGTTGGAGCAGCTGAACAAATTCGAAACCAATGCAAACGGCAACCCTGACGTCCAATGCACTATCTCTGCAAAATGGAAGGAACTTGGTGCGTTTCTCGTTCCCAAGTTCAGTACCCAGAAGGAGACAACACATTCTCATAACCATCCGCTCATTTCCTAATCGATAGCATTAGAATCCTCCCTCAAGACTAGAGATTACCGATCTTCATTCAGGGTAATCAATCACTTGAATCATGCATCAGTTTTGAGCATGAAATGTTTAATCAATATAAACATCAGTAGGAAGTGATCGTTACGAGACCACCGATGAAGACATCATCTTTATTACGTTGCAACAGTATCAGCTGAAATCTCTGCACGTCGATTGGCAAAATTATTATTGTTAACAATCTTTAAAAATTTGCAAGAGTCTTTTTAAATTAATTTCAAGGTACTCAGCTCATAGAAATTAAACCAACAACATGTTTTTGTATTACCGAGTAATCACAATAATTAATCGACAGGACAGTGCTCACTTGCACATTGTAGTGAACATTAAATATCGAATTTGTACCTAACTGGACCAAATGCTCGAATCAGTCATTTGTTTGAAGATATCACAAGACACATGCAAGTTTCCATGGGTGAGATGGTGAAGCAACCATATGACCCTGGAGTGGCGAACTGCCATTGGGATCACAAAACGAAAGTCTTGGAGTTTGTACATCAGAAGCTACTGCCCAAAACCCTTCGTGACACTGGGACCACGCCTGTCGTCAGTGACTGAAATACCCACCAAGATATTCAAGAGCTCTGTCTCCTGCAGAGGCTATAACGCTCGTCCATGTAACCGACACAGATCGACTGATAGGCTCTTTACGACGTTGTATGTTCCGTTACTTACTAATCTTCGCAGCTTTGTTCATTAATAAACCATCTGAGTAATCTTGATTGTAATTTATATAGGCAAGTATGGAAATTGAGACCTCCCCCCCAATTTCTTTGGACCCCCCGCACCCCCCCCCCAGGCGAAGATGGATTGAAAAGTCCTACGCAGACGGAATACACGAATGCTGAAACCAAAATTAAACACAAGGAAGCATATGAATGGGAATTTCGTTAAATTTTCCGTTGACTTTACATGAGCTCATTGAGCTTGCTTACATTCCATAGCCTTTGCAATCTATCATGAAAGATTGCCAGAGTTGCGTCACCTCCATGATGCATTTGCCCTGCTAGGCAGCGTATCCACAATTGTTTTGATCCTCAAGACTAGGTTACTAGATCTTTAACGACACTGAGCGTTGGGAATTCCTGAATAAGCTGCGAAGTGAAATCTTTTCTCTCTCGTTGTGCTCCGTGGATGGGAAGGGGATTATTTTACCAGGGGTAAAGGTGACATCGTAATCCACGATCTTTGTTTCAGACGGAGAGTTCCTGGGCATCACTTCAAGTGACAGAAGCTTGAGGACTACATACAGGTTGAGACTGTCTCTGAGGTACGCGACCTCTTTGTCTCACCGAGAGGTGTTTTGCATCAAACGATTAGTCCTGATAACGAATTGTGAAACAACCTTTATTTCCAGCTTGGGAATGAGTTTACTGATTTGTTGATATTTTCTTTCCTCGTCACAATATTTGTTGCGAACTGGAAGCCTATGAGCACTATCATTCAGTCTCTCGATGCATTATCTCGGTAAGTACGTGTTTATAGATAGCCTTTCCTAGTTCTGGGAATCTAAGTGTCACTGCGCTTGATATTTTATTAATAGTCCAGGTTTTTTTAGTTTGTTTTTGCACCACTCGCACATGCACCAGTACTCGACCCACCGCCATCGCCCTCGCCGGTCATCGCTTCTCCACCTGGCCAATCGCGGGTTTGCCCGCCATGGTGTTGGCGAATTGAGAGGATTGAGACGAGCGGCCTTGCGCACAGAAGGTCGCCCGGGTGTGAGAGGCGAGCTCGGGGAGGCCCGCGGCTGGCCCTGACCAATCGGAAGCGGTGGCACATCCCTGGACCGCGGGGATGGAGAGCGCCCCGCCTACCGCGCGCCTGTCCATGGGCACAGAGGGAGTGGTCGGCGGCGACGGGAGGAGTTTGAGTTGAAGAGCGCGGTCGCGTACGGCTGAGGTTCTTTTTGTCGAGTGATCTGGTTCCGCTCTCGTCACGGGTTCTCCGCCTGGCTCGGTGGTCCGCCAGCAACACACAGGGTCCCTCGTGCTTGGGCTCAGCAGTTGCCGGTTCGTGCAGAGGTAAACAAAGCCCCCCCCCCCCGAAAAGACGTGGACGTCCAAGCCGCTGCTCGGGCAGGGTAGCCTGTCTACCACCGGACTAGCAGCCGACTCTTTCTCCGGGCTGGAGGTCCCATTTAAAGACCATTGAGGTCACTTCTGCTCTGGGTGTGTGTGTGTGTCCGTGGGCCCGTCTGATAAGTATTGAAATTGTATAAGTGCCTGTGCTGTAAATATAATTGAATTTCTGATATTCGGGGTAGTTCTGCTCTTATCTGCCTCCCTAACAATCCCCACCGATTGTATAAATAAACCCCCAATTGTTGAATGTACTCAGCTCGTCGT
>CM068964.1:23397876-23409166 GCA_035128595.1 Eptatretus atami | reverse complement strand
CTCTCGTTCACACGACTCCGCTAGCGTGTGCGCGGGCGAACAACCAATATGTGTCGGGTATTGGGTTAAAAAGGATCAAGCCACTTCTACCCGCACACTCGTATCCTGCCCAACATGGCGTGGAGTCGGCTTTATCGGCCTCCGTACGCGTTCGTGCAGCTGTGGGCGTCGTGCTGGCCGTGTTCCCGTGCCGTGGAAAAACACCATTCGTGCAGCCTCTTAAGAGGTATTTATTTGCATGCCTTTCTAATGCAATCGGCAATTCTCCCAGACCATCGGAAGCTCGAGTCAACAATCCCGCATTGCCAAGCGCACATCACTCGCAGGCACACGCCGGGTTTAGGGCTCTTCCGGGAACGAGAATCTCTGAGCAGCAGATCCCTCACGCGGCACGCGCTGGAATCCAAGGGCACGTGGCTGATTTACCTCAGGAATAATCAGAAAAGAAGAAGAGTGGGGATGAAATGAAGGTAAAAAATGATTGAAGCAACCCCAGCTATTAGATCATCGCGACGCACTCCCTTGTGTCCCGCTAAATAAAAGGAAGGGGACTATCTACACGTATAATAATGGAATAACTGTCTTGGGACACTATCTGTTGTATGCATGCGGTTCCGAGAACCCGCAACTATACGAGTATATATATATATATATATATATATATATATATATATATATATATATATTATATATATTTATATATATATATATGTACAAATAAAAGGCAATGTGTGTGTGTGTCAGTGTCAGTGTGTGTTGTGTCTCCTCCATAACTCCAAAACCATAAAACCTAGCAGCCTGAAACTTTTGGCATTCATACTAAGAAAACTACGTATGTAAGTGCAAAAGTGAAAATTGGGTGTTTGGGTTAATTAAAACACCCCTTGTGAAGATTAATTAACCGCCTTATAAATTACATCCTTCTCAGGGCAATTTTCGGCCACCTCGCTCTCTGGGTCTGAAGAAGTTTCCTGGTAATCTCGCTGGGGCCTGAAGCTGCCACGTTTTAGGCCTGCTCAACCGCTGCCTTGACTTGGACCAGGCCGCAATGATTTCTTATGATAAAGTTGTTGCTTTCACTGTCCTCACTCATATTATCGAACCTGTTCATCATAGCTACGAAACGCTGGATACATTGCAATGCTTATAAACACCTGGAGATGTCATTGTTTGTGGCTTTATGTAACTTCTACACGAGATAACCTCCAGTAGCTCTAAACTAAGGAGAATTTCAAAATTTAAGCTCCAGAATCAAACTTACAAGCAGCTCTGACTCCTAGGAAAGTGTTCATTTGTCCAATTCAGACATATTTGACATTTTGGGAATCTCTGAGAGGTGTCTCCTAACAAGCCATTTCTTATCAACCGTTTCATTGGAGTGCTTGCTTGAGTGCTATAAGCCACTTGGCAAGCACTCTCAAAGCTGCTTGTTTTGTTCGTTTGGTAAAGTACCCGTGCTTTCAATGGAACATTGATTTGACAGACTACGTTTCCGCCTGTGTTCGGCCATGTGGTGCCGTGCGGTTGGTGCCTCAGGAGGCACCTCATCCACTTAAAAATGTGAAATTTTATTTTACAAGACATCGTTTTTGTTTACCTTTTGTGCGATCTCTTTAAATAAAACCCACCCCTAACTTCGACATGAATACATATATAAAAGCAATAAGGTCCATCCGGCCATGTGTTGCCGTGACCTGACTGTGAAGGCATCGAGCATTTCTGTGCCTTGATCTATGTTTTAATTGAATTTTGCTAATTTCCCACTTGAATTCCTCTTTCAAAGAACTCTGTTTAAAGGTAATCCTTGTGTTTGTCGCTTTTATGTAGTGTGTGTGTGTGTGTGTGTGTGTGTGTGTGTGTGTGTGGTGTGTGTGTGTTTGGTAGTTATCTCCATATGCAGATTTAAGAAGCTGGAATGGATCCCTCCCAGGTCTCAAAGTATCCACCGTGTGTGTGTGTGTGTGTGTGTGTGTGTGTGTACATATGGGGTTTCGGATTGTGGAATGGAGTCCACTCAGGGTGGGCTCAAGCAATCCACCTTCATTCAGTAAGGGTCACGATTCATGGACCAAACTGTGAAGTTTCTGTTCTCAAAGTTTTGTGCCGAGGACTCTCTTCAGGATCGTCACTGAGCCCCGGACACCTTCCAACTGCAGTTCGTTTGTCGCAATATTCACCAGGGATGGTTTTTAATATCTCTGTGAGGTTTTCACCTTTCCCATGAGGTTCTTTTTTATCACTGGGAACAACTTTGGCATTCTTCAACTTCCAGGATTCTTTTTCACTTCATGCTTGAAGGTCTTTAGTGTTTGGTCATTTTTCTTGATTTTCTGCATCATTAGTCCATAATCACTGCTATTAACACCTCAATCAGCAATGCCTTCTTCTCTTTTCTGTATCTAAGTATGATATCTGGTCGCAATGCTTTGTTTTTGATGTTCACGCTCGATGGGATCATAAGGTCGTACATGAGCGGCACTTCAACATTTTCAGTGATAGCTTTTGGTTCATCTTCCCACAGAATTTCTGGAACTGGAATATCAAAGTTTTTGTAGATGTGCCAGCAGATTACTTTACAAACTCTGTTGTGTCGTGTGTGTGTACAGATGTTCTGACGTGTTTTCTTTTCTTTTCTCATGCTCGGTCATTATATCATTCTCATTGTGTAACCTCATCTGCACCCCTCACTCCACCCCTAATGTCTATGCAACAGAGAAAAGAGTCACTTCAGGGCAGTTTGGAAATGAAAGGTCATGTTAACAAAAGGCACCTATTTACAAGCATGCAGTATCACACAAGAAAGTCTCACACTTATACATGCAAGCCCCTAAGACAATCACCTTATCATGGAAACTACAGACATCGGCGCCTCATTCACTCCGGAAGTGAGACAAGTAAGAGTGAAAGACAGAGAACACAGAAGGTGGGGCGGGGCTCATTGGCGACCCTTGCTCACCCAATGCAAGCCTGTGGGCTTATGTTTGAATCCCAACGTGAAAAGGGGAGATGGGGGAAAAGAGAGGGTGATGGTGTATATGCTCCATGTGGGGAGAAAATCGGTGAATGCTTTGCAATGCAAAAGAGGAAATCGTGAATGCATATCAGTACCACTGCTCTGAACGAGTCGAGGGGAAATCATTGATGGCTATTTGTGCATTCCAAGTGAACATTTGAATTCGGGAAAGCAAGAGAAAGATTGTGTAAATCAGTGTGTAATGCTGGCACATCGAGGAAAGAGCTCACAGCGTCTTTCACACTCCACTTCGCGGCTTGTTTGCACTCGCTCCCATCATCTATTCATCTACGCAGTGGCTCGAATTTCCTTGGCTTGTTCCTTGAGGACTCCTGGATCTCTTTGCTCACTGGACATACACTACTCTGAGTTCTGGGCTCCATGGACTTATAAGGCCCTTGGCCAAGGCGTAGTCAGGATTCCAGCACAGCGTGTTCTTCAAAGTGCTGCCTTCCCATTGGAGCATGGCTGTTGTAAAGGTTCACTTTCATTGGTTAAGCTTCCAGCTTGGGACACTGTCCTCTGGTAACCCCACCCATACTAGGTCCTTGCTGCTCTATCCTATCGGGCGTTGGGTGTTTCCTTTGATTTGTATTTGTATTGTGGTTTTGTAAATGAAATGCGATTTGTGTGTTGTAAAATGTGTATGGATGCGCTGAAAGAGGTGCGAAGAACGAGAGAGATTTAAGAGGAATTGGGAATGGTGTTATGGGGTGGGGGGGGGGTGGGGGGCGGAGAGATTTGAAGAGACATAAGAAGAAGGGGGATTTAGAGGAGGGTTACAAAGGGGATTTGAACCTGCTCCACAAACACAATGCATTTCCCTGTCCACTGATACGAAGAGAGAGGTAATTCTATCTTAACAAAATACTACTGATTATTCTAAACTCCAGGGTTCCTTTATGTGTTGGATATAACTCCCCGGGGTCTTCAAAACCGCAACACTATAAGGTGATCTTTTCTACCCTTGTTAAACCCTCATCCCACTCCCCTACCTCAATCCCTCCTCATTTCCAAATTTCCAGTTTTCCCTCTAGAGTTTCCTTCTGTATCCATCTTGTCCACCCCATGCATCCTCTCCCGTCCCGCATTCCTCCCCAACCCATTGTTTGTCCAAGTCTCCCTCTATCTCGGCATTCAACTCTCGTGTTGGTGTTTTCCCCTCTCGCTCCTTTTGTCCTGCTGTGTCCCGATCTGTTGAGTGCACGAGTACTAGCTTTCTCCACGACCTCAGATTGGATCCAATAAAAAAAACAGGAGGTAAAACATGTTGTCTGTTATGTGCTTGTACGTACAAGCGTCTCTTAAATCCTTCAATAAAATTGTTTATATTTTGTGCTTGCCTCGCATGTATTTTCTGTTTGTAATTATCGGTTAAGAAACTCTCGTAAGTGGTACATATAATCTAAAAGTGACCGGAATGAATCACGATTGTATGCAATAAAATAACGATGACAACATGGCAGCCTTTTCCAGACAGGCAATCTGTTTGGCAATACAGGTGACAACCTTCAGCAGGTTATACAATGCAATTGCATCATGAAACACTCATATAAACCAAAAGTGGGAAATTCTGAACATATCCTTGTATACGGTTTGAGGTGCCGGCCATATTCCCCAAGAACATCAGCATCTTCTCACGCTGAAAGCCTTGTCTCCAATCATACCCCCCGCGGCCCCCTCCGAAAAAAAAACAACAAAAAAAACAAATGTTTTTAGCGTCGGGTCAACTATCCACCCTCAAAACAAATACATTCCATTATACAGTGTTTGAATGTCATGAAATGTAAACCACCAGTCCAATAACTAAGCTGTGCTGGAAAGATGAAGCATGCCGAGAGGGCCCGGGGGAGGAGGGTTGGGAGGGGGTGGGATGCATTTTTACCTACAGTACATCCGTTTATTCGGCCTTCATCAGGTAATAGTCATTGGTGGTTTCCACGAAAGCACACCATCCTTTTTAGGTTGTGGGGAGGGAGGCAAAACCAAACTGAGGCCCTGTTCCCATCCTTCTACTGCAATTTTCTCTCATGTTCGTTGCTCTGTTGTCCTCCCAATGTTTTCCCTTTGCCACATGTGATCTGTTTCATATATTTCCCCTTATCGTTCTCCGATACCATGAACCTCAATCTACTACACCACTACTTCAATGGCACCATTTAAACCCACCCATCTTGTGGGCTCGACCACAAGAGGTGTGTAGGCCCATAATTTTCACAAATCAACTCGCCAGGCCTGAAGTTTAACTGGATCTGATTCGACAGGACTTTGGAATTTGGCCATGATGTTGGCGATAACTCGCCTAAATCTCGTCAAAAGACATCAAGTTAGCAGACAGGACACCCAGTTTGCACTTTGTGATGCAACATACCGGCCTGCAAAGCACCAATCGCGTTAAGTTTAGTCGTGTCTGGAATCAAACTCAAAGAGACATCCTCAAACATAGGTGTGCTAACTCTGCAACATCGTTTCAGACCCCTGTTACGGAATACATTGGCATATGCCATAAATTTTGATGACAAAAATAATATTGATAAAAATCTCTCCAACATTGATTATATCAAGATTTACTTTGTGCTTCAAATGGAAAGTTTGCATGCACTAAGGCTATATGGTATAGTTATAAATTATGACAACAAACCTGTTCACTAAACAAGCATACACCACTTCATTAATTAAAGAAATGCAGTTGATGTGCCAGAAAAAGTAACAAAACAGAAGAGGAAAAGAGAAGATAGATGTCACCGGTTAAAGCGCGTTAACGGAATAGTGGGTCAACACAGCCTGCAGATGAAATTGATTGAATGAGAGAGTAATCAAGGTAATAACAAAAGATCCAAACCAAATTACAAGAAGGATGAAAAAAGGAAGAGAAAGCAGTTGATTAAGTTGAAGAATGAAGACGAAAAATCAGTTAAAAAGCCTTACAGTCACGAATAGAAAAACTTTAGAAATGGAAACAGCCAATTCACAAGCTCATTGATTTGTTTCTTTCACGAATGCCAATTGATTCCATATTGGATGGAATAATAAAATTTTAAAAACCAACTATCGTACCGCATGACGCACAAGCGCCGTACCTGCAGCATTGCGAGAAAACTATAAGACGTTAATTTTGTCGAAATATTTTTCAAAACATTTGAGAAGATGAAACTTTGTTTTTGACTCATTAAAAGGTTGCAAATGAGTGTAATCACTTCCACGTTATAACTCTGACAACGAGGGTGGGCGGAGGTTATGTGTTTACTCATATCTGCCGTTTGTCTGCGAGCAGAATATCTCAATAAGTTATTTTGAAGATCGAAATCCAGATCTGGATACGAGAATTTTTAAAGTGATTCTTCACCATTAAGAGATGATTGAGCCAAAATCCATTGAGATAGAAACAATATTTCAAATAGTTGTGGATGGATTTTCACAAAAACTAGGTGGATGAGTTGGGTCGGGGACCAGAACAAACGAATTCGATTTTGGGTTCAAGTCCGGATGCAGGTCGGCCTATCGGTGGATACAAAACCTAAATTGTCAGCCTGCGCGGAGGGTACGCGCTCTACGAGTGCTGTTCTAGTTTGTATTTGCTGCAAATTTTCTTTCTTTTTCGAGCAGATTGGCTTTATGTAATAATTGGCCACATGGGGTGGGGAGGGGGGAGGGTGTTGGAGGGAATGGGTCAGGGTTCGGGCTATATCCCACCAAGTCCCAATTGTTTATCCGAGTCAATTTTCACATGATGCATGAAAGAAAAACAAAATGTAGGCGAAAAGATTCCGCGAATGTCATTGCAAGGAGTTTGAGATTGTACTTCTAAATTAAAAGTGCCACATAAAGAAATTGATTGATTGATTGATTGTTTCCACCATGATACATCAGGATGACTTTGTCCCTACTTCTCGATGTACCAGAACACAAGGCTTGCGAAATTTCCTGTAAGTTATAAATTATGTATTAAAACACAAGAAACAATCAGGGCACACAATCCCCAGGGCACATAATATAACACGAATAATCATGGAAACATAAAGTAGCACACACAAACACAAAGACATTCTGGACAAAGAACAAAAACCCACAAAAATACCAAACAAATATGGCTTTGACGTTAAAACCAGCGCAGGCCTCGACTTCTGAGAAACTCCCAGCTGTCCTTGTGTGTATTCCAATGGTGAGCGAAAGTTTACTTATTACAACAAGTCTTGAATTTCTAAACGTGTTAAAATGTTAAATCTCTCTTAAAATGACAACCAAAGATTTTGTAAAGAAAAAGACAACTGTATTTGCCTCACCATGGTTTCCTCCAGAAACTTCTCACTCCTTTCTCTTTGGAGCGTACTGTATTAGACAACTGGAGCTCCATTCAGTGCAGTTATCCTTCTTAATAAGTGCTCTAATTCAGATGACTGTCGCCACAACTTTCAAGCTAAGGGCATATTTGTTGTCTACGTGAAATTTAATTAAATGGGAAACAAAAGCTTTTTGCACACAGGAATAGTTCGATGCGCCGCGCTCTGCCTGCTGTAAATTTAAATTTTCCATCAACACTTCCTTCTACCTGGCTTTGCGAAGACCACAGATGGTCAATGTAAAGCGAAACTGTTTCTCAAATCCCCGTCAATAACTTGAACCGATTTGGCTGGGAATTAAAAAAAAAACAGCTCAAATGACCTAAGATCCTCGTCCTCTTAATGATGACGTCATAAAAACGAATATGACGTCATTGTGATGTATCAGGTTTGAGATAAATTATCTGTGCTAATGCCCGCGCTTGATTCCCGCAAACAAAATTCAAACAGCTTGCCTAGTTCGGAGATAACGTAGAGGCGATTTCCATTAGCGGCGATATTATGACGTCAACTTTTTCTCGGAAGAATTTCCAAAAATCGGAGATGGTTACTGCCTGCGCGGGGCTTTCTGCATATACATGGCAAGTTTCACGAAGACCCGATGAAAACTCTGGGCTTGTGAAACAAAAAAATGTAAAAAAATTAGGAAAATGACGTCAAAAAAAATTGATATGACGTCATAGTTGAATGTATCATATTGTGGGTAATTCATCTCTGCGTAATTGCCCTGTTCGATTCCCACAAACAGAATTCAAAAAAGCTTGCCTAGTTCGGAAGATAATTTTTAGGCGATTTCCATTAGCGAGATATTTTGACGCTCATAACTTTTTTTTCCTAGGAGAAATTTTCAAAATCGGAAGATGGTTACTGTCTTGCCGCAGGGTGTTTTACATATGTAAAGGCCAAGTTTCAAGGAAGTTTCGATATGAAACTGTAGGCTGTGAAACAAAAAAAGTCTCACAAGAACAACAACGTTGAGTAAGACTAGAGATCCTCCACGAGGATCTAAAAATAAAAATATATATATATATATATATATATATATATATATATAATAATATATATATATATAATCGAAAAATCATGCAGAAAAGTATAATCAGTTGTTGCAGACAAAAGTACTATTCCTGGAATCCCCAAGGGCCTTGGATGGCTTTTCATCAGCGAAAAACATGTGCCTGGGGAATGCGCATGCATCGCCGGGAATCTCGCAGGGGCACCCCGAAGCCGACAGATCTGCCCCGTCCAACGTACCTGGTTGGACGGGATCAGGGAAATCGGCTAATCCCCATGGAAAATGGTTCTGCCAAGGACGAAACGTTTGGGCTCCGCCCCGAGAAAAAAAAAAGCCGGGCCGGCGCGGAGGGCGTCCGTCGTCCTGTTATCCCCTCACAGCATCTGAGTCTCGTCTTTGAAAAGGCTGTCAACATGAGGGCATGCTTTCAAAAGTCAGCGTTTACCTTGCCGCAAAAGTGAATGTTTTGCCTCGAGGCCTCACAGATGCCCGCTATTTTGTAAATTTGCACAGATTAATGGTCGGCGCATTTGAACTATAACACTCTAGTCATCAACCATAACCGTATTGCTGCTGTGAAGCGACCAAGCAAGAATGATCAAATCCGCTTTCGAATGAATGAAACAAAGTAAGCTTATCTAAGGAAGCTGTTAGTAAATTTCATGCATTCCAGTATCTCTTTTTTCTTAAACAACCGACGAAGTGAATATAGTTTTGAAAAAAAAAATAAATGGAGGAAGAAATGTGAAGATTATTCTCGAGTTGAAGTAAAAAGCAAATACTTTAAAAGCTGTAATGACATTAGCAGATTCCTCTACCTCAAAGTGCATTTCAAAAAACGATTTCCAAAAGTGAATTCTTTGAGGCTCCGAATACTCATCCTTTTCAAGTCTTTTTGCACACACGTGCGAATTGGGAACACCACCTAAATGGACTTGGTCACTTCTCAGATGGACCAGTTGTCTCCGGCTCACAGAGGTAAATTGGCTAGCCAACCATGTCCCCCTTTTTGCAATGTACAGTATAAGCAGGTTATCTTCGTGGATGCATCCTATAAATTTCTACCCCGTGGAGGCACCACTCCCGCGCAAAATTCGCAGTCCGGGAGGTGACAGGTCTTCACATATGTGATATACAATGTATTTTCAAGAAAACTTGGACTTGTACCACCCCCCCCCCCCCCCCAACTCGATCCACATTACCGAAAAATGTTCCTGTGCAATCAATTCCCCTTTTGTTCTCCCAACACTTCTGCCAAACTGTGTTTTCAATTTTCCATCCCCTTCCATAACACTCTCCCTCCCTCTTTATCCTTCTTTTCTCTTTATTTCCCATCCCATCTCCCATAGAAATGAAAAGAGTTTCAGATAAGAAAAAAAAAACTGCCATTTTGATATATGCTAATTGCAAAAAAAAGGGCCTTTATGTGAAGCAATGATAATCATGAGGCAATTGCTGAGGATAAAATCTAAGAATAGAGAGAGAGACGAGTTGTATGACAAGAGGCATCATGAAGTGGCCAATATTAAAGCCTTGTGAGAAAACAACGAGCTTGGTGGAGTTTGGGGAAGAAGTACTGGAAGAGGCACGTAAAGAAAAAAGGGTTGGTTTATTGAAATTCATGAACATGCTCGACATGAATAACATTCCTTTAAAGGAGAATGGGCAGGAAGGAATGAACAATCACAAAAAAAAATGGGTGAGCTAAAGAACAGCAGGTGTCTTTGCTCACCTTGTATTGTACCCTGCTGTGTCTGCAATTGAGCAAGTAACAGGAGTGTGCTGTCCCATTTCATGGAGGCCATGAACATTCCTCGTGAAACACCGAGGCCTTAGATTTCCCGATGTAGCAGGAAGTGCTCCACTTCATGGAGAAGGATACTCATGAAATGGAAGGCATTGATTTCTCAATGCTCAAGAAATGGCACCTGTGCAACAGCTTCCTTCAGTCCACATTGAGAAGGAATACCTCTATGACACGGCATCTGAAAAGTGGCTGCATGCTGACATGAAAGCAGAGTTGTGTTGGGGAGGCCAAAGCTTGGCACATCCAAAGAAACCTCGAGTTTTTCAGAGTCACCTTACGGAAATGGTCAGGCAGCAAGTTGTGAGTAATAATTATTCCAAGAAACTCCAGCAGTCAAGTATTTGTTGAAAGGAATATGAAAAGGACGATATGTCTAAAGAGACGGAACAGAAACACAAGTGCACCTGGGTTGACGGATGAGATTCCAGGTTTTGGTACCATTTTTATCCATATCAATGCCAGCTCTGCGCAGGGAAAATATACTGCCATGGCTGCCCATCACTCAAAATAACTGCGCAGATGTCCTCACATCAGTTAGCATGAACAAATTGATGATGGATTCAAAGTATAAAAGGAAAGGCATGTCTGCCATGGTGACATGATTCTTTTGACGCATTAACTAATGTAAGTCCAGATACGTGGTGGCATTTTAAAAAATTCACAATTTTAAAACTTTTACTTCCCTCTTTGTGTGAGCTACAAGGAGGGAAAAGGTAAAATTAAATCGATCTGATTCCTATCTGCACAGCCATCTCCCTGAAGAAGCACAACTCTGTCCTCAGATATCCACATCTTTTAATTTTAAATGATGCCAGACACTATAACGAGAGATCTCTCTCATATGTGAGGTATTTATTTGCATGCCTTTCTAATGCAATCGGCAATTCTCCCCAGACCATCGGAAGCTCGAGTCAACAATCCCGCATTGCCAAGCGCACATCACTCGCAGCACACGCCGGGTTTAGGGCTCTTCCGGGAACGAGAATCTCTGAGCAGCAGATCCCTCACGCGGCACGCGCTGGAATCCAAGGCGCACGTGGCTGATTTACCTCAGGAATAATCAGAAAAGAAGAAGAGTGGGGATGAAATGAAGGTAAAAAATGATTGAAGCAACC